>CM064582.1:3149745-3579745 GCA_032716605.1 Paralithodes platypus
TTTGCCAATATTAAGACCTTTCGCGCTATTTAGGTCTCTATTATATTCCTGGCGAGCGATAGCGAACCTGTAACCTTTCGAGGAACCTGACTTCAGCCAGGACATTTTTCTACTGAAAAATGTACAAATTTATCTTGAAAGGGGGTCTAGGTTTTTTTTGTAAAGCTTGATGGAGGTCTAGCGAGGAAACTAAAACATATATATATAAATAACTGAATAAATAGACCAAAAAACAACCCATCTCCCCTTAAACTCTTTTCCGGCTATAAACTAAAGATAAAGACAGTAACTATATTAAAAAAGAGGAGAAGGGTTGTTTTACTAGATCCCCTTCTCCCTCGTGCTTAGCCCCATTTGTTTTGATATTTTAAGACGTGCGGCCCATTAGATAGGCGGTTTTAACACCTTTTGCCCGATTTCGTTGTTAATTTTAAGACCTTTCGTGCCATTTAGGTGTCGAGTTTTTCCTGGCGTGCGATAGCGAGCCTGTAAGTTTAAGAGAAATCGACCTTCGGCCGGGACATTTTCTATCAAAAAATGTACAAATTTATCTTGAAGGGGGGTCTATTTTTTTGTTTGTTATTACGCTTGATAGAAGTATAGCGAGGAAACTAAAAAATATATGAATAAAGCCACTTTCACACGTTCTCGATGTTGGTCCCGATGTACCCCGATTTGAATATCGGGACACAACGTGGTGCAATCCCCAATGTGTTTCGGGGTCATCGGGGAGCGGCGTGTTACCCACGGTGCGGGACGTGGCAAATCGGGCTTGGCCACCAAAGTTTTGGATTTGTTCAAAAAATTTGCACGATGGACTTTTGGCGTGGTACCATCGGGTAAATCACATCGTGTTGTCGACGTTTGGACGGCGTGTTAAGCACCGGGTTTCAGCGGTATACACGTGTTGGCATCTGGGTGCATCGGGAACATAAACGGGTTGTTTTTAATCCCCCAAAAACAAAAAATAAATATATAATGTTTTGGTCATGCTGCCTAAGCCAAACTGCAGCTGAATCCATGCAATAGTTTCGGTGATATCGGCGTTTGAATGCAAATTATTAGCGCCATGGCGAAATTACCCCGTGGCGAAATTACCCCGCGGCGAAATTACCCCGTCTTACCCTATCTATTTTTTATGGTAAAAATGGGGAAGGAAAGTACGGGCGGGCGGACTGAACAGTAACCTTCTCCTACGGTGAAATTCCACATATTATTATTTTTATTTTTGTTGTTGTTGAAATCTTATATAATAACCTTTCCTCTTGCCGTTCATAAAAAAATTGAAATAAACACAAAAATATTATGGGTGAAAACCAACTGAGAGGGAATATTTTAGTGCGGTTGGGATTCTAAAAAAAGCGAAAAACTATTGGTATAGGTTTATTTCTATAAAGTTCAATATTGATGATAGCATATTCTAAACACCGCCATCATGTTCAGCGGAAAAAATAGCTGTGATTTAGTATGAAAATAAAAATAACGATTAAAAAATGATATACAGATACCGGTATATCTCATATAGTTTATAATATAACAGTGGTTTAATCTCCACAGGCAAGGGTCTAAACATAGCTACAATAAAATATAAAAGACGTCGCCGGTACAGAAGGGGTTAATGCGGCCCTACAATATTGTATGGTGTCAAACATGGCCCGCCAGAGCAAATAAGTTTGACACCCCTAGTGTAGAGTGACGTGCAGGTACCATATCCGCACAAGATAGGTTTAAATCAATACATTTTACCTTCCACAATTAGAGAAAATATGATTCATCACGAAGTGTAGCCTACCTGTGGAGATTAAACGCACTGTTATATTATAAACTATATGAGATATACCGGTACCGGTATATCGTTTTTGTTATCTTTATTTTTATTTTCATACTAAATCACAGCTATTTTTTCCGCTGAACATGATGGCGGTGACTCCCTTGTAGCCAGGTAACGTAGGGTGATAGCCAGGCGCATACCAGGTACGGCTTTCCTCCAAAACGTGTCGTGCTTCTCCACCAGTGGGCCAACACGTTCAAGCAGCTCTCCGAACATGGTGTCTCCGTGGTGTCTTCCACTGCCAACTCCTTCAGCAGGTTGTCATAGTGGCCGTACTGCCCTCGCCTCAACAGCCACTTCCGGCTCCAGACCTGCCTTCTCCGTATCCTGGGTGGTTCCTGGGCATCCTGCACATCCTGCAAGGCTCTGTACAGGGCAACATCTTATCTTGCCTGATGTGCTGCCAGATCTACCTGCAGCTGCAGGACCTCGAGTTCATCCATGGTGTAGGGTAGGGCGAGTGGTGCTGACGTGTGGCCGTGGCTTGGGAGGTGTGTAGAGTGAGGTAAAGGTACCAGAACCAGCCCCTTTATATCGAATTGTCTGTCACCCCATCTGTCGTTGTGGCGTCGTGTTCGCCGTGCCACACACGTAACACCATCGTAAGTCCATCCCCCCCTCGTCGTCTTCCCCTCGTGCCACGTCGGGGTACGGTTTTGACCAATCGGGGTGCGGTTTTGACCGGAATTTGGACCGTTAGGGCATTGACGTGGCGCCCTCGTGTTGCAACCGTGGTACCATCTGGCCCGTCGTGGCTACGACGTGTCACCGTCGAGGCTTCATCGTCAAACGCGTACATCGTGTCACTGTCTCTGCCGATGTACCAATTTGTGCACCTCGGGGTACATCGGGACCAACAGCGTGAATGTGTGAAAGTGGCTTACATCTATAAATGTACTAACAAATAACCACTACCTCCAAAAGCTCTTCTCCGGGATTACTATATTAAAAAGAGCGATTTATAGTTGCAAAGTTTAATGTTATGGCTTAATAATGGGAGAAGTTGAGCATTTGTTAAAGAGAGAGAGAGAGAGTGTGTAGGTGTACTGTTTGTTGGTGTGTGTGTGTGTGTGTGTGTGTGAGAGAGAGAGAGAGTGAGAGCCAAAGAGAGAGAGTGTGTAGGTGTACTGTTTGTTGGTGTGTGTGTGTGTGAGAGAGAGAGAGAGAGAGTGTGTAGGTGTTACGTTTGTTGGTGTGTGTGTGTGTGTGCGTGAGAGAGAGTGAGTGTTTAGGTGTACTGTTTGTTAGTATGTGTGTGTTTGTGTGTGTGTGGGAGAGAGTGAGTGTGTATGTGTACTGTTTGTTGGTGTGTGTGTTTTCTATGAAGAAGTGATATATGTGAGAAGCTATGTACATTAGAGATCCTATAATGCTTGTTTTTTGGTAGGCCCTATATTTATTTATTTATTAACTTATTTTTTTGTTTCCTTGCTAGACTCCATGAAGCTTAGAAAAAGACCTCCTAGACCCCCTTTCAAGATAAATTTGTACATTTTACGGTAGAGAAATGTACCAGCCGAAGGCCGGTTCCACCTAATATTACATGCTAGCTATCGCTCGCCAAGAAAAAATCGACACCTAAATAGCACGAAAAGACTTAGTATAGACAAAGAAATATGGCGGAAGTCTAAAATCTCCAAACTAATGGAACAAACATTAAAATTTCAAAACTAATGGGACTAAATATGAGGTAGAAGGGGTCCAAAAAAAGTGACTATCTCCCCCTTAATTTATGTTTTAGTTCTCTACATGGTTCAGTATTTTGAAGTTACCCCTTTAAAGTAAATTTTCTTCACACCATTATTATAGAAAATGAACTTAATTGCTAGTAGACTAATTCATTTATATTAATATTACTGTATACTATTATGCTATATATATATTTTTTTTCTTTTCTTTAATACATACGAGGTTGAAAGAGATGGCAATTTCTGCGTTGGAAATTTTATTATTTAAAGTTTCCAGGTCTCTGATGAGTTTTCACTGGGTGGCAGGAAGTAGATGAATGAGATGAGCAAAATTCATGGTGGTACAGGGTTACATTAATGTACATGATGATACAGGATATACAACGCGCGTTTCACTGGACAACCAGCATTATCAAGTAAGGATAGAATGATATAAAAGGTAAACAGGAAGGGTATATATAGAGGGTGGAGGATCAGAGGAGGCGAAAATCAGGGGGCAAAAGTCTGCTATTGGTGGAGGGGTATTCTAGGAGTGCAAAAGAGAGATCCGCTTCACGCAGGTGCCCTACATAGAGGAGATGGTATACACTGAAAGAGCTCTAAGGAATACTGATTATTGTAATAGCGTTAGAATAGTGAGAGAGATGGAACATTGCGGCGAAGAGAGAGCGACTGCAGAGAATTGGTGAGTGGACGTGAGTTAATGATACGGAAGGTTTTATTTTCGACTTTGTCTAGAAGTGCTGTGTGAGAGGATCCTCCCTACACGTGTGAACAATACTCAATACATGGATGCACTGTGCCCCTGTACAGAGCAAGAAGCTGTGCAGTGGTAAGGAACCCCTTGAGGCGGTTGAGTACACTTAGCTTCTGGGAAGCTGTTTTAGCAAGAGTGGTAATATGATCTTTCCAAGAGAGATCAGAAGATCTCTCTAATAACATACATAACAAAGCCACTCCAACAGCTTCCTCTCTCTCCAACACGGTCAACACGCTTTCTCCCCTCTCTACAATTTAGTTTACACTACAATGTTTGCGTATGTATGAACGAGTTTTGATACTAATGAATAGGGCATAGTGTTACTTAAGTGTGTTTACGAGCGATAGCGAGACCAATAATACTAGTTTATTATCCCGAGGATGAAATTGGAAGCCTAGAAACGACCAGCTGATGGAGTTAAGGGGAGATGGGTAGTTTTTTCTGGTCCCTCCTTCTCCCTCATGCTTAGCCTCTTTAGTTTTCAGATTATGTGACGTTCGTCTCATTAGCTTGGCGATTTTAAGGACTTACACCCCATTTCTGTCAATTTTAAGACCTTTCGCGCCATTTAGGTGTCGAATTTATCCTGGCGAGCGAAAGCGAGCCTGTGATTTAAGAGGAACCGGCCTTTAGCCGGGACATACTTCTACCAAAAAATTTACATATATATCTTGAAAGTGTGTCTAGTGGGTGTAATATTAAGCTTGATGGAGGTCTAAGGAACAAACTAAAAATATCCCCTTAAGTGTGTTTACGAGCGATAGTGAGGCCAATAATACTAGTTTATTATCCTGAGGTTGAAATTGGAAGCCTAGAAATGTGCAGCTATTGGACTCAAAGCAATACAGTAACGTTATCTCTTTACTGAAGCATCTAATTAGAGGGTCATCATATATTATGGGAAGACTTAGTATTGTTGATGGGAGTAGTAATAGTAGTCGTAGTAGTAGTAGTAGTAGTAGTAGCAGTAGTAGTGATAGTAGTAGTAGTAAAAAAAATAAAAATAGTAGTAGTAGTAGTAGTAGTAGTAGTAGTAGTAGTAGTATATAAGGATAAAGTAACGTCATATGTTGACTGAAGCATCTTAGAGGGTCATCTTATATTATGTGAAGTTGAGGGGAGTAATAGTAGTAGTAGTAGTCAACACTTGGAGGCCTACACAGCTTGTCGTCTAATACCATTGGACAAGAATCCAGGGTGCAGACCTGTAGGGGTGGGTGAAGTGTTGAGAAAAATCATCGGAAAATGCATAATGGAGGTGGTGAAGGATGATGTGCGGTCAGCGGCTGGAAATCTCCAAGTGTGTGCTGGCCACCAAGCAGGGGGAGAGGCAGCAATTCATGCAATAAGAGAAATATATGAGCAAGAAGAATGTGAAGCCGTGCTGTTAGTGGATGCATCAAATGCCTTTAACACCATCAACAGAAAGACAGCAATACACAACATCAAGGTAAAATGCCCCAGCTTAGCCACCTATGTAGAGAATACCTATAAACAGCCTGCAGACCTCTTCATAGTAAACAACCAAAACTCACGACGTGGAACGGCACTGAAATCAATGGAAGGAACCACACAAGGTGACCCAGTAGCAATGGCGATGTACGCATTAGGTCTCTCGGTGTTGCAATCATTAACAAGACATGAGACGACACATGTTAAGCAGGCGGCCTATGCAGATGAACTCACTGGAGCAGGGAAAGTCAACGATCTCAAGAGCTGGTGGGAGCAAGTATCACAAATGGGACCAGAAATAGGATACTTTCCAAATGCTAGTAAGTCTATACTGATAGTAAAACCAGAACATTACGAAAATGCCTTAGAAGCTTTCAACGGTAGTGAAGTGGTCGTAGCAAAGGACGGACAGCGTCATCTAGGGGAAGTGATTGGAACAGAAGAGTTCAAGAAGCAAGACATGGAAGAGAAGGTCAGAGAGTGGGTAAACGAAATAGAAATACTAGCCAAAATTGCAAAGATGGAACCACAGGCTGCATATTCGGCATTCACATATGGGGTCAAACACCGCTGGACCTACTTGATGTGTACCATTCCAAACGTGGGTCCAAAACTTCAACCGCTAGAAGATGCCATCAGAGACAAACTCATCCCAGCTTGGATGAAGTCCCACACCCCAAATGCTACAGAGAGGGAGTTGCTCGCACTTCCTCCTAGGTTAGGAGGGCTTGGAATCATCTATCCGGTGAGGAGGGCGACAACGGAACACCAGAACTCAGTAAAGATAACAGAATCTCTCACTGAACGCATCGTAGCGCAAGATCCTGACGGTGAAGTGGACCAGGCAGACATCTACAACATCAGAAAGACCATCACGTCAGAGAGGCAAAACTCACAGAAAAATGACCTGGCACAATTGATGCGACAACTTTCCCCGAGACTAACAAGAAAAGTACAAATAGCACAAGAAACGGGTGCTTCAAATTGGCTGACAACACTACCAATCAAGGCAAAAGGCTTCAATCTAAACAAACAAGAATTTAATGATGCTATTGCACTGAGGTATGATTGGCCGATTGAAGGACTGCCCGATCGATGCGTTTGTGGAATCAACAACGATGCAGACCACTCCATGATATGTAAGAAAGGAGGATTCAGCAGCATCAGGCACGATGAAGTAAGAGATGTTACAGCGAACATGCTCAGGGAGGTGTGTAGAGATGTGGTGCGTGAACCATCACTCATTCCCTTGGGTGGAGAGATCATGCAGCACAGGACGGCCAACACATCCAATGAAGCAAGATTGGACGGTAGTGCAAGAGGCTTTTGGACAAATGCACAGCGAGCGTTCTTTGACATAAGAGTATTTGACCCAATGGCCCATAGCTACAGCGAGCTGTCTCTGGATGCTGCACACAAGAGGAACGAACAAGAGAAGGTCAGGGCATATGGGGAAAGGATCTTTAATGTTGAACATGGCAGCTTTACCCCACTAGTCTTCACCACATCTGGAGGGATGGGACCCAGGGCCCAGTGCTTCTATTCAAGGCTTGCAGAGATCATCGCAGAGAAGAAGCAACAGCCTAGGAGCCACGTCGTAGCCTGGATGAGGTGCCGTCTATCTTTCTCATTGCTCAGATCAGCACTACTATGCCTGCGGGGAACAAGACGGTCTGCACCACAACCAGTGACGGTGGCAGAAGTGGACTACGAGGCTGCAGTGGCAGAGGCTCGCATAGGAAGGAGACTGGATTGAAGTTGGTGTAGAATAGTAAAATCTGATGCTTGTAGTAGTAGTAGTAGTAGCAATAGTATAAGTAGTAGTAGTAGTAGTAGTAATATTAGTAGTAGTTGATGCGACAACTTTCCCCAAGACTAACAAGAAAAGTACAAATAGCACAAGAAACGGGTGCTTCAAATTGGCTGACAACACTACCAATCAAGGCAAAAGGCTTCAATCTAAACAAACAAGAATTTAATGATGCTATTGCACTGAGGGATGATTGGCCAATTGAAGGACTGCCCGATCGATGCGTTTGTGGAATCAACAACGATGCAGACCACAGCATGATATGTAAGAAGGGAGGATTCGTCAGCATCAGGCACGATGAAGTAAGAGATGTAACGGCGAACATGCTCAGGGAGGTGTGTCGAGATGTGGTGCGCGAACCATCACTCATTCCCTTGGAGGGAGAGATCTTGCAGCACAGGACGGCCAACACATCCAACGAAGCACGAGTGGACGTTAGTGCAAGAAGTTTTTGGACAAGAGCACAGCAAGCGTTCTTTGACGTAAGAATATTTGACCCAATGGCCCATAGCTACAGCGGGCTGTCTCTGGAGGCTGCACACGAGGAATGAACAAGAGAAGGTCAGGGCATATGGGGAAAGGATCTTAAATATCGAACATGGCAGCTTTACCCCACTAGTCTTCACCACATATGGAGGGATGGGACCTAGGGCCCAGTGCTTCTATTCAAGGCTTGCAGAGATCATCGCAGAGAAGAAGAAACAGCCCAGGAGCCACGTTGTAGCCTGGATGAGGTGCCGTCTATCTTTCTCGTTGCTCAGATCAGCACTACTATGCCTGCGGGGAACAAGACTGTCTGCACCACAACCAGCGACGGTGGCAGAAGTGGACTACGAGGCAGCAGTGGCAGAGGGTCGCATAGGAAGGAGACTGGATTGAAGTTGCATGGTGTTGAATAGTAATATCTGATGCTTGAAAAATAAAATGTATGAACAATATTAAATAAAAATCAATATAGTAGTAAAAAAAAAAACAAAAAAAAAAAAAAAAAAAATAGTAGTAGTAGTAGTAGTAGTAGTAGTAGTAGTAGTAGTAGTAATAGTAATATCTGATGTTTGTAAAATATAATGTATGTAGTAGTAGTAGTAGTAGTAGTAGTATAAAGCGATACAGTAACGCTATCTCCTGACTGAAGCATTTTAGAGGTTCATCTTATATTATGGGAAGACTTAGCAGTGTTGAAAGAAAGTACTCATATGCTGCGTGTAATATGATAGGCAGTATGTTAACAGTACGTCTAAAGGGGGGATGGGCGTATTAATATGCTCATATGTAAATATTTTTAATATATTTTTCTTAGTTTCCTCCCTAAACCTCCATCAAGCTTTAAAAAACACTCCCCCAAGACCCTCCTTCAAGATAAATTTGTACATTTTTCGATAGAAAACTGTCCCGGCCGAAGGCCGGTTCCTCTTTAAATACAGGCTCTCTATCGCTCGCCAGGAAAAAATCGACACCTAAATGGCACGAAAGGTCTTAATATTGACAAGGAAATGGAGCGAAAGGTTTTGAAATTGTCAAACTAATGGGTCTTAGTAGTGTTGAGGGGAGTACTAAACGCAACTACTCATATGCATCGTGTAATATGGTAGGCAGTGTGTAAACAGAACACACAGTACAGTACAGTACCTGACAAATGTTCGTGAGCTCCTGTGATTTTTGTTCTGCATATATATCCATTTATATTGATGTTCATATCATATCAGCTATATATATATACTGGACATGAATGTATGTACTGTTTAAAGCCGGTATCACACGAACACTTTTTCCCTCAACATTTATACTCAACACTGGTCTGGCAGCTTATGAGGTCAACATTTAAAAAAATTCTGTCACCTGAATTCATCTATCATCAGTCAAGTTTCCGATACCAGTGCAAAATATTCCAGAAATGTTGGCAGACAAATTTTTATCATCGAATGATAACTACAAAAGCTCTCGTGTGATACCGGCTTAAGAATACGCCTGTTCGTTTTGGATTCGAACTAAAGAATATATAATTATGCATAACAATACGGAATGTAGGGTTAGGGGAAACGGGACCACATTCTTCACATTATGGGGAGGCAGTTAGTTTTTCGAGTCCTCCTCCCTCATGTTTAGCCCTATTAGTTATGAGATTTCAAGACATTCGCCCCATTAGTTTGGCGATTTTCAGACCTGTTGTCCCATTTCTTTGCCAATATTAAGACCTTTCGTGCCATTGAGGTGTCGATTTTCTTCCTGGCGAGCGTTAGCGAACCAGTATTTGAAGAGGAATCGGCCTTCGGCCGGGACATTTTTCTACCAAAAAATTTACTAATTTATATCGAAGGGGGGTGTTGTGGGTTTTTGTTTTATTAAAGTTTGATAGTGGTTTAGAGAGCAAACTAAACCCCTTCGTTAAACCATTGAGCCGAACCAGTAAATTATGCTGCACAATACCGTCTGAGCTGCCTTAAAGAGCGTGGTTGTTAATTCCAACCCTTTACTTTACCGCGAACACCGCCGGGCCAGTCAGCTGATGTTGTCGCTACCCCCCCATCCCCCCCTCTCCATGCACACACCCACACAGGGATGACACACACAGGGATGACACACACAGGGATGACACACACAGGGATGACACACACATAACCACGCACACACACACTCTCACACACACACACGCACATACTCTCACACACACACACACACTCTCACGGGTCTGAGCTTAGCTCGCATTGCGTGGATTCCCCTTCACGAACAAGTAACTGAGTAGCACACACACACACACACAGGGATGACACACACACACACGCACACGCACACACACTCTCACTCTCACACACACACACACACACACACACACACACACACACACACACACACACACACACACACAGGGATGACACACACACACACACTCTCTCACACATACACACACACACTCTCACACACACTCACAAAGGGATGACTCACACACACACAGGGATGCCATACACACACACCATGTAACCAGACCCGTGCTATTAACGAGAGAGAGAGAGAGAGAGAGAGAGAGAGAGAGAGAGAGAGAGAGAGAGAGAGAGAGAGAGAGAGGTGAGGGGAAGGGATGGGGGGGGGGAAGACTTACAAACATCCATAGGGAGAATACCCCCACATTTATTTTTACTAGATGAGGGAGACAAAATGCAAAGCTGACTGTGACGAGTGCCTCCCCCATAGTTGAAAGAGTGATACGACCTAAATCAAGGAATATTTGAGCCAAAATGTCTGGACATACAGAGTTTGAAGCAATCTAAATCATAGGATGAGGGAAAGATGGATTCAGGGAGAGAGTTCCAGAGCTCAGCTGTTGAATAGAAGAAAGATTGGGAATATCGTTTCACTCTTGAGTTGGAGAGTTGCACAGAGTACGGGTGGGATTGTGTTGCAAGACGGAACGAGAGAGAGCGAGAGAGATTACAGATAATCGGTGAGTGGACAGGAGTTAATGAGACGATCGATTTTGTATTTTTTGTTTAACTTTGCTGAGAATTGCTACAAAAAGAGTGTGCTTCTCTTAAATAGCGATTTTACGGCTCCAACTTACTCAAAGCACTCTCTTAAATTATTAATTCAGTTGGTTAATTAATTCAAGTGATTAATTCGGGTACTGTAAACAAGATTGGTAGATAAATGTGATTCTCCGTATAGATGGTTTCTTTGGCAGGGAGGCACAAAAACTGGCAATGAGTCAGTGAGGCTGTGAGAGTGAGAGAGAGAGTACAAAAGGGTACAAAGGAAATCAAGCAACAACATATCTAGTGACCCTTCTAGGCTGCTTGTCCTCCAAAACACTGAGGATCAAGTGTCGAAACTGGTTTAGATTGGGTAAGGGAAAATTGGAAAGGGAACTACTGCCCTGCAACTAATGTCCGTGGCAGGATTAGGAAGTTAGTAGGGAACAGATGGGTTAGTAACATAACACAGTTATAAGTGATCTTTCGTATATCTGGGAAAAAGAGACTAACGTCTTAGTAATATTTATACGCAATAATCCTTGATGAATTTGAGAGGGGAATAAAATAAAATAATTAATTTACAAGTGCAGTCAGTCGCGGGTTTGATGCAAGATATTTGTCTAGGCGAAGTTTAAAAGAGTTAACGGTGCTGCAGTCTATAACGTCTCGGGGAAGCCCATTCCACAAGTTGACAACTCGATTGAAGAAGAAATTCTTAGATTCGTGTGAGTTAAAAGATTTACCAATAATTTTGCAACCGTTTCCCCGCGTGTAATTAGATTGGTCGATAGTAAAGTACTTACTGCAGTTCATATTGTCGATGCCTTTGATGATTTTGAACACTTGAATTAAGTCGCCTCTTAATCTGCGCTGGGTTACAGGTAATAGATTTAATTCTCTAAGACGCTCCTCATATGGTTTGTTCTTTAGGCTTGGTATCATTTTGGTAACTCTACGTTGAACTCGTTCTAGCTTGTCTATATCTTTTTGGTTATAAGGGCACCAGGATTGAACGCAGTATTCCAGAAGAGGACGGACTAAGGAATTGTAAAGTAAAGAGTTAGGATAACTTCTTTGCATTTTTGCTCAAATGACCTGCCTATAAAGCCAATTATTTTGTTTGCCTTCTTAATAACTTCTGAACATTGTTGACTCGGTTTTAGGTTACTCGATATTGTTACTCCCAAATCGGTTTCTCTATCTACACTCTTAAGCTGAGTGCCATTCATTGAATAGTTTGCTTTCTCATTTCGGTATCCGATATGTAGTACTTTACATTTTTCCGCATTGAAACTCATTTGCCAAATTTGGGCCCAACATGACAACTTATCTAGATTGTGTTGCATATTGTCAACTTGTTCTTTTGAGAGTACGGTATTTGCATTATGTGTATCGTCAGCAAACTTTGAGATTGTACAGTTGAGACCCTCATCTATGTCGTTGATGTAAATTAGAGAGATAATTGGTCCTAGTACCGATCCCAGGGGTACCCCGCTACTTGGATTGGTCCATTTAAATGCCATACCATTTATGACTACTCTTCGCTTTCTGTCGCTGAGCCAATTTTCTATCCATTTCAATACACCGTCTTGTATTCCATGCGCTTTTAGTTTAAGCAGTAAACGTTTGTTGGTAACTTTGTCAAAGGCCTTTTGAAAATCAAGGTATATAATATCTACAGCTTTACTTTCATCATCGAGGTTGAGGATATCGTGGAAGAAGTCTAAGAGGTTTGTTAAGCAGGAACGTTTGTACAAAAGCTGTGTTGAGTATCTTTAGGTATGTTATTTTCCTCCAAGTGATTTACGAGTCTGTCTCTAATGAGTGTTTCTAGCATTTTACATACATCTGAGGTTAAGCTAATTGGACGATAGTTACTGGGTAAGGGTTTGCGTTTTTTTTTTAATATCGGTGTTATGGGTGGATGGGACTCGTTAGCCTTGGTCGGCAACCCATCTAGGGGAGACAACCTTATAAAAATCCGGGTGGATGGGACTCGTCAGCCTTGATCGGCAACCTTTCTAGGGGAGTAAACCTGATACAAATCCGTACTGCTTACCTAAGGGTAAAGCAGGTTAGTGGATGGACTAACCGAACACCACAGTAGAAAAATAGTGCTAAAAAGATATACAGAGGGCCTCGGAGTCGAACGGATCCTAAATTGAGTGGTCAATCCTGTAAGCCCTTCAGTAAACTGGCTCGGGCTGTCCCTCTTACAGAGAATAGGTCCGCTTGGGGGAATTCTGTGTATGGCTACCCTCATTAACCCTTTCACGCTTTTATGACGCAGAGGTTGCCAGATTAGCAATAAGTAATAGAGTTCTCTCACTCTTATAATTACCTCTCCAAAATTAGTTTTCTGCCCACAGCTAACTCAAAGACAACTGCAGAGGTTGAAGTAACTAAACTAAAGGTTTCTAAAAAAAAACTGATGGTAACAAAGACTTTAAAGTATCCCCAATAGGCTCAAAATTGCGTCATATGTCGTAGCGGGTTAAGGGGAGTAAGGCGTCCGGCAATAGATAGATAGGTAGACGTTGGCTAGCTTCCACTGATCAGGCATAGTTCCAGAGTGCAAGGATTTATTGAATAGCAATGTCAGTGGTGTGGAGAGCTCATCTTTAGCTTCCTTTAGAACTCTAGGTGAGATTGTATCAGGTCCAGGCGTTTTATTTACTTTGAGTTTATCTAAACAATTCAATACTTCTCTCTCTGTTATGGTGATATTGCTTAGAACATCAGAATTATCAATCTGAATCGGCGATGCTGTAGGGATATCACTGAGGTCTTCTGTTGTAAAACAGATGCAAAGAAGGTATTGAGGGCATTACTCATTTGTACTTCGTCTTTGGTATATTCTCCATTTTCATCGACTAACGGTCCAACAGTTGAAGTAACTACTTTTTTTTCTGATATAACTATAGATTTCTTTCGGGTTTGTTTTACTTTGATTTGCAACATGAAACTCCAGGGTCTTTTTACTTTGCGTAATAAACTTTTTGACTTTGCGTTGTAGATCTACAAATTTAACTCGTTCTTCGTCATTTTGTGAGGATTTATATCTATCATTAGCAATCTTTTTAGCAAGCAAACATTCTGAAATATCTTTATTCCACCATTTGGGCTTATCATTATGGCCTGTACGCCGTATTTTCGATGGTATGCAGTCTTGCACTGCTTTTAGGTAAGTGGTTTGAATAATTCCCAAGATGCATTTATGTTGTTATTGTTAATTCCTTCAGTGCGGGCTGTTATATAAAAAATACGGTCATCACTGCGGCACTTGTCATATGACAATTGCCAAATTTCTGCCTTTAACAAGGGCTGGGAGGCAGGCGAGCGAGTCTAAGCAGCGCGGGACCGTCCTATCCACCGCCCACCGTGCCTGGACCATCACTAGTGGCAGTGGGAGACATCTTCAACTCCCTTACAGACTTGGGAATAGCGGAAACCGCTAAAACTTGCTATTTTCTACCGATTTAGCGTCACATGTGCAATATCGTTGCACGGCAACCAGTGGTCGTACATACATGATTCAGGTGTCATTGGAAAGGTCTTTTCCTCTGCTTTCAAGGAGATATCATTGAAATACGTTCTAGCTCTTGTTTATACATAAAAATGTGCAGGAAATTAAGGTTACTTTCAGTCCAAAACCCCTGTATGGTACAGTGCAGACCAAGCAATTGTCATATGACAAGTGCCGCAACAAAAGTGTTAATTAGAAAGCTCCAGTCAGTTTCTTTAAACATAGCTCTAAGTTTCCGAAAGTTTGCTTTCTTGAAATTAGGGACTTTTTCGATGCTGCTATTTGGTTCATTACTAGTAAACTTTAAACTGAAAGTTATCGTACGATGGTCGCTGTAGTTGAATTCATCACCAACATTCATATTCTCTATTAATTCTTCTTTTGTTGCAAGTACATGGTCAAGAATGTTATTAACACGGGTCGGCGATCGAACAAATTGATAGAGCGAACTATCTTGCAAGTTCGCATACAAGTCATGTCCGGAGTGTGAAGTAAGAGTATCGCCCCACGTGGTCATAGGTAAATTAAAGTCGCCAAAATTTACGGTATTTTTGAGTTACTTACATCTGCAATTTGTTCATAAATTTATTGATGATTGGCGAGCGATAGCGAGCCACCATATTTTGGATAATGAGTTAGACAGCTGGCTAAATTTGTACATTTTTCGATGGAAAAATGTCTCCGGTGAAGCCTGATTTCTCCATAAAATCGCGAGCCAGGAAAAAATCGACACCTGGATGGGTATAAACGTGTTAAAATCATTAGGTTGATTGGGGCATCCTGGGGCCGCGTCAGGAGGGGATCTGAAGGAGGGAAGGTAATGGACAGAAAGAAGGGAGGAAGGAAACAATAACACTAATGCCCCTTTCCCACTGGTGAGACAAGTCACGATTTTCGTCGCTGATGCCTTCGTTTTGTCAAGTTCGCAAGAATACGTGCGACCTTCACGATTTCGACCGTTACAAACAGATGACAAATTATACTGGGCGAAGATGTCGCCGATGTCGGCGACGCAATCGCCGACATCGGCGATGTCATCGGGGAAGTGAGCGATGTTTCGCCGATGTACCTCTGCGAGGCATGTCACATTTTCAAAAATCTCTTGCGAGATCATACGAGGATGAAAGAATACTCGCCGTATGTTCTGCGACGTCTTCGGCGATCCAAGCGATGGTTCGGCGTTTACTTCGGCGAGGTGATAAGAGTATTTTTTTAAGGCACAAATTCTTGCAATTCATCGTCGACCATCGGCGTTGGCATCGCACATACGTCGGCGAGATCGGCGAGATCGGCGAGGTGTGCGCAGCTTAGCGAATGTAACGTGAATGTGCTAATTGCAGAGTGGAATTAGCATATCACGCCAAACTAATGGGCCGAACGTCATACAATATGAAAACTAATGGGGTTAACCATGAGGAAGAAAGGGGACCAGAAAAACGACCCATCTCCCCTTAATTCGGAGGTTGGCAATGCTTCGCCGGAGACATTTTTCTATCAAATAATGTACAAATTTAGCTTGCTCTCAAAACAAAAAATATATATGTTGGCTCGCTACCGCTCACCAGGAAAATATTGAAACCTGGATGGGGGTAAACGTCGTAAAACAGTAGGCTGAACGGGGCCGAACGGATACAAGGCAAAGAGAGAGGGAGAGAAATAGAAAAAAACAAAAAAACGAGGAGAGAGAGAGAGAGAAAGAGTAAACTAAAAAAAGCGAGGTGGGCTCAATTGTTAAGCCGTAACACAAACATTGAGCCCACCTGCTGTTTGTTGTTTTCTCTTTCTCTCCCTCTGCTCGTGTTTTTTTTTTTTTTCTATTTCTCTCCCTCTCTCTTTGCCTTGTATCCGTTCGGCCCCGTTCAGCCTACTGTTTTAAGACGTTTATCCCCATCCAGGTGTCGATTTCTTCCTGGCGAGCGATAAGGAGCCAGCATTGTATAGAGAAATCCGGCTTCGCCGGAGACATTTTTCGATAGAAAAATGTACAAATTTAGCTTACTCTCAAAACAATAATATATATATATATGTCCGCTGAACATGATGGCGGTGTTTAGATTATTCAATCATCATTATTGAATTTTATAGAAATAAATCTATAACGATAGTTTTTCGCTCTTATAGAATCCATTCCGCAGCAAAATATTAACTCTGTCTGTTTTCACCCATAATAAGTGCTTTTTATATTGTTTTGTTTTCATGAACGGCAAGAGGAAAGGTTATTCTATAAGATTTCATCAACAACAACAACAAATATACAAATATGTGAAATTTTTCACCGTAGGTGAAAGATATCTCACTATAGGCCTAATTATTTTTTTTTACCCACCTCTCCGAAGTTGCTCTTTGGCCTCGGCAGGTGTGTCTTGAGCATTCCACGACGTCGCAAGGCCCTTCGCATGCCTCGTGCAGAGTGTACCCCGGGTGGGTACAGCCTCGGCTAGTACTCGTGCGTACGTCGACGACTAATTGACTAGGAAATCGCCGATGATCGTCGATGTTCTCGGAACATCCGAGAGCATCGGCGATCCGTCGTGCGACGTTTAGGAACATTTCAACGATTTTCTTCGTGCGACAAACTCCGCGATGTCTCGCCGATGTCGCAGATGATCGCAGAAACCCTTCGGCGATGCTCGACGATGCTTGCGAGGGTAACCAATCATCGTGAGTCCTCGTCCAAAATTTTGAACTGTGCGATCATTATGCGACGACCCGCGAGGGCCCTTGCGAGGCCTGAGAGGCCTTGAAAGTCAAACAATTTTTTATGAGAGGTGTTGAGACATGTCACGAATGTGCCAATTTATTGGTTTCGGCGACGAAAATCGTGACTTGTCTCACCAGTGGGAAAGGGGCATAAACCGGGAAGACAGGGCTTGTATTTTTGGTCTATGTATTTATTCACACATGATCTATTTTAGTTTGTTCCCTAGACCTCCATTAAGCTTTACATATCACCTCCTAGACCCCTTTTCAAGATTAATTTGTAAATTTTTCGGTAGAAAAATGTCCTAGCCTTAGGCCGGTTTGTCCTAATTTACAGGATCGCTATCGCTCGCCAGAAGGTCGACACCTAAATAGGGCGAAAGGTCTTTAAATCGACAAATTAATAGGGCGAATGCCTAAATATCACATCACTAGTTGGGCTAAACATGAAGGAGAAGGGGTGCACAACATAAAACAATATATAATAATAGACTCACAGGAATCCTCGTGTTGTGTGCTGTTGCGTCAGGAGGAGATCTGAAGGAAGGTAGGTAGGTAATGGATAGAAGGAAAGGCAGGAAGAGAACAATAGCACTAAGCTGGGGAGACGGGGCTTACACAGATGTACCCCTATCTCACTCATGTTTAGCCCAATTAATTTTCAGATTTTAAGATGTTTTCCACATTAGTTTGTCGATTTTAGGACCTTTCACCTATTTCTTTGTCCATATTAAGACCTTTCGTGTCCCTTAGGTGTCGATTTTTTCCTGGCAAGCGATAGGGAGCCTGTAATTTAAGAAAAACTGGCCTTTGGCTGGTCCATTTTTATACCGAAAAATGTACAAATATATCTTGAAGGGGGTCTAGGGGGTGTTTTTTGTTTTTAAAGGTTGATGGAGGTCTAAGGAGATGTAGTTGAAATATAGAACAAAAAGTAGGTATTGGACAGACAGAGGCTGGAAGGGAACAATAGTACTAAGCCGGGGAGACGGGGCTTACACAGAGGTACAGCTATTGACAAATGCTCGCGAGTACTTGCGATTTTCTGTAAGAAAATCATAGAGAGAGAGAGAGAGAGAGAGCGAGCGAGAAAGATAAATAGATAGATACGATATTTATGTGTATATACAGTATATACATTGTATATATATATATATATATATATATATATATATATATATATATATATATATATATATATATATATTTCTCTCTCTATCTCCTCGTAACAGCAAGAACAATTAATCCACCAACATATATATTTTGCAGCCGACCGCTTTGATCTCTCTGTCTGAACAATAGGATGAACGCCGCTGGAAGCAGGGTTACAAAATAAAGTCCGCTAGATAGTATTTATAGGCCGAACATCGCTAGAATAATGCCACAATCTCTACAATATCTCCGTAAATTAACTCAAACTACAGAATACTGATAAAACAATACCACAATCTCTACAATATCTCCGTAAATTAACTCAAACTACATAATACTGATAAAACAATACCACAATCTCTACAATATCTCCGTAAATTAACTCAAACTACAGAATACTGATAAAACAATACCACAATCTCTACAATATCTCCGTAAATTAACTCAAACTACAGAATACTGATAAAACAATACCACAATCTCTACAATATTGATCTAAAATGGCTCAAACTACAGAATGTCGCTAAAAAGCATGTTGCTAGATGTACAAATTTGCCTCTAGATCGAAGTAAATACCTCTGGATCTGGTGGGAAAGTAGCTAAATTGGCAACAGTGAATGGAAGCCTGGTCATTATCGAAGCATTACAATATATGCCTAGACCATCCTGGGATTTGTATTGTTAAGGGGACAGTGGCTGGTTTGGGGGTCTATTTATTCAGTTATTTATGTAGTTCATTCTTTTATTCATTTAAGGGGAGATGGTCGTTTTTATTTGCTTATTGTTTTATATCTGTTTACTATCTGTTAGTGTCCTCCCTAAAAGCCGGTTCCTTCTAAAATTACAGGCTCGCTATCGCTCCCCAGGAAAAAGTCGATACCTAAATGGCACAAAAGGTTTTAAAGTTGACAAAGAAATGAGGCGTATGGTCTTAAAATCGCCAAACTAATGGGCCGAACGTCTTAAAATCTCAAAACTAATATGCTAAATACGATGGAGAACGGGGGCCTTAACGGGGCTTTACAATATGTGCCTATTAATAGACCATCCCAGGATTTGTATTGTGTAAGCTCCAAGTGCCCCCCCCCCCCCCCCTCTCCCAGTTATTGCTTTGAGGGATGATCCGGTGTTGCAGCGCTTCTCTCTTGCAATTAACCACTTGCGAGTTTCAGGCTATAAGGAAGTTGGAGCCGTAAAAATTTATTTTTAACGGAAATGCAATAATAATGTAGCTTTGTGATGGATCGGAAGTATGTTGAATTTTATTTTATGTATATAATAATGCACTGCAACCGTATTATAGCTGGTCAGTCTGCTAAATATTGATGTTTACTGCTCCAACTTCCTTATAGCCTGAAACTCGCAAGTGGTCAATTGCACCTGTGTACCGAGTCCGGAGGTGATCGAAGGGAGGTGAGGGGTTTTGGACAGGGCCTCGGGTACCCAGTGTGTATATCAGTCGTATAGGCATGTTAAGGGGAGATGGCTCGTTTTTCTGGTCCCCCCTTCTTGCTCGTGTTTAGCCCCCTTCTTGCTCGTGTTTAGCCCCCTTCTTGCTCGTGTTTAGCCCCATTAGTTTTCAGATTATATGACGTTCCTTCCATTAGTTTGGCGGTATTAAGGGGTGATGGGCCTTTATTCTGGTCCCCCTTTCTTCCTCATGCTTAGCCCCATTAGTTTTCAGATGTTAAGACGATCGGCCCATTAGTTTGGCGATTTTAAGATTTTTTTCCTTATTTCTTTGTCAATATTATGACTGTTCGTGTTATTTAAGTGTCGATTTTTTCCTGGCGAGCGATAACGAGCCTCTCTCTCTCTCTCTCTCTCTCTCTCTCTCTCTCTCTCTCTCTCTCTCTCTCTCTCTCTCTCTCTCTCTCTCTCTCTCTCTCTCTCTCTCTCTCTCTCTCTCTCTCTCATAATTTTTCCCATCCCATTTTTCCCAGTCTTTCGTTTCTACTCAATTTCATTCGCTCTTGTTTTTCGTTTGTTTGTTTGATCCCTTTATTTTTCTCTCTTCATTTCAGGGGGCATCAGACGAGGAGCAAATTTACCGGCAATTTTTAATGAACAAGTTAGTTCTCGTACTATGCCCTATTCCAAGTAAGTTGGCCAAAACTGTTGAACATTAACCTCTATAACTCACAAACAACTAGAGTAATCCAGCTAATATTTCTACCACTTGGGAAGGGTCAGCCAGGGAATAGGTGTGGAAAATCACAGCTCATTTGCTCTAGCCCATTTTTAGTTATAGAGGTTAGGGTTCACAAGTACTGGACTGCCTATTTGGAACAGGGTATAGTTAGAGGATCTTTCGCATTGGAATCGAAAACTAATTGATTTTGGCTCTCTACCACTCCTAAAAACCTTTGGGGTGCACTTGTTCCGGCAGTTTTGCCTGTTGTCTCCTTCATACACATAGAAAACAAATTTGAAGGTAGATTATGTATGCTAGTATAATTCTTATGACACTTAACCCCTTTTGTACCGTTGCCGTCATTTTAACTCTCTTCTGGCTACTATTAGACGATTGTATTAACCCCTTTTGTACCGGTGCCGTCATTTTAACTCTCTTCTGGCTACTATTAGACGATTGTATTAACCCCTTTTGTACCGGTGCCGTCATTTTAACTCTCTTCTGGCTACTATTAGACGATTGTATTAACCCCTTTTGTACCGGTGCCGTCATTTTAACTCTCTTCTGGCTACTATTAGACAATTGTATTCAGCTTTAAAAGGGCCTACAGCATTTAACAGGCTTCTAACTCCCTTAACCTTTTTTTACTACCACCGATCCCTCTCAGACTGCACGCAATCGTCTAAATATAGCTAAAGTAAATTGGAAAAGACGTGTCCGGTACAGAAGGGGTTAACTTTTGAAGCTGCCAGATGACAATTATTGCCCGTAAACATTGCCGGAATATCGCTCGTGTGAGACTGCCTTAACCCCTTCAGCACGATGACGTAATGTTCATATTCCTACTACCATTAGGCGATTTCTTAAGCTTATAATCTACCTCTAGGTCTAAAAGGGGTAAATACTATCTATCTCAATAATACCTCTGAATAACACAAGTCAGAATCACAGATAAAAGGCGTCCTCTTGCTAAAGGGGTTAATCAGTTCGAGAGATCATAACGAAGCTAATTTTGTTTACCGAGACTGTACAGTAACCCACATAAGTTCTGTTCCTCTCCGTGATCTTATACAGGGAAATATAATGCCCATGATTGAATTACGAGTGTAGTTTCTGATGCAGGGGTTAACTCATCTGATGAGTTAACTGATAATTATAAGAAACCACACTTGCAATTCATGCACACGAATTCTACTCTCATGCATAATATCACAACGAGGAACAAAACTGATGTGGCCAACTGAACCAAAACAAAATACAAATTTAATAATATGCAACTCGCAAATTCTTCAATCCGACTCCTACGGCTTCTTCTACACTACTACTAAAGGAAGCTAAGGATGAGCTCTCTAAACCACTGACATTACTATTCAATAAATCCTTGCAGTCTGGAACTATGCCCGATCAGTGGAAGCTAGCCAACGTAACACCGATATTCAAAAAAGGCAGCAAATCCCTACCAAGTAACTATCGTCCAATTAGCTTAACCTCAGTTGTATGTAAAATGCTAGAAACGGTCATACGAGACAGACTCGTAAATCACTTAGAGGAAAATAACATACTTAAAGATACTCAACACGGCTTTCGTAAAAAACGTTCCTGTTTAACAAACCTCTTAGACTTCTTCCACGATATCCTCAACCTCTACGATGAGAGTAAAGCTGTAGATATTATATACCTTGATTTTCAAAAGGCCTTTGACAAAGTTCCCCACAAACGTTTACTGCTAAAACTAAAAGCACATGGAATACAAGACGGTGTGGTGAAATGGATAGAAAATTGGCTCAGCGACAGAAAGCAAAGAGTAGTCATAAACGGTAAGGCATCAAAATGGACCCATGTAAGTAGCGGGGTACCCCAGGGATCGGTACTAGGACCAATTCTCTTTCTAATTTACATCAACGACATAGATGAGGGTCTCACCTGTACAATCTCAAAATTTGCTGACGATACAAAAATTGCAAATAGCGTACTCTCAAAAGAACAAGTTGACGATATGCAACACAATCTAGATAAATTGTCATGTTGGGCCCAAATTTGGCAAATGAGTTTCAATGCTGATAAATGTAAAGTACTACATATCGGATACCTAAATGAGAAAGCAAACTATTCGATGAATGGCACTCAGCTTAAGAATGTAAACAGAGAAACCGATCTGGGAGTAACAATATCGAGTAACCTAAAACCGAGTCAACAATGTTCAGAAGTTGTTAAGAAGGCAAACAAAATAATTGGCTTTATAGGCAGGTCATTTGAGCATAAATCCAAAGAAGTTATCCTAACCCTTTACAATTCCTTAGTCCGCCCTCTTCTAGAATACTGCGTTCAATCCTGGTGCCCTTATTACCAAAAAGATATAAACAAGCTAGAACGAGTTCAACGTAGAGTTACCAAAATGATACCTAGCCTAAAGAACAAACCATACGAAGAGCGTCTTAGAGAATTAAATCTATTTCCTTTAACCCAGCGCAGATTAAGAGGTGACTTAATTCAAGTGTTCAAAATCATCAAAGGCATCGACAATATGAACTGTAGTAAGTACTTCACTATCGACCAATCTAATTACACGCGGGGAAACGGTTGCAAAATTATTGGTAAATCTTTTAACTCACACGAATCTAAGAATTTCTTCTTCAATCGAGTTGTCAACTTGTGGAATGGGCTTCCCCGAAACGTTATAGACTGCATCACCGTTGATTCATTTAAACTCCGCCTAGACAAATATCTCGCATCAAACCCGCGACTGACTGCGTTTGTAAATGAATAACTTTATTTTATCCCCCCCTCAGTTACTAACCCATCTGTCCCCTACTAACTTCCTAATCCTGCCACGGACATTAGTTCCAGGGCAGTAATTCCCTTTCCAATGTTCCCTTACCCACTCTAAACCACTGTTTGGACACTTGATCCTCAGTGTTTTGGAGGACAAGCAACCTAGAAGGGTCACTAGATCTGTTGTTGCTTGATTTCCTTTGTACTCCTTTGTACTCCTTTGTACTACGACCTAGAACCCTTCACATTCCGCCGTGTGGGGTGACCTTTTTTTCTCTCCTTTTCTCTCTTTCTCTGGCTTGTATCCATTCGGCCCGATTCAGCCTACTGTTTTAAGACGTTTATCCACATTCAGGTGTCGATTTTTTTCCTGCCGAGCGGAAGCGAGCCAGCATATTTCTAAATATGCTTTTGACAGCAGGCTAAATTTGTAAATTTTTCTATAGAACAAATTCTCCGGCGTAGCCTGATTTCTTCATATAATGCTGGCTCGCTATCGCTCGCCAAGAATAAATTGAACCTGGATGGAGATAAAATGTCTTATTCTACAGATATTTTCACAGCAATTGTTCCGAGGAACTTGCTTCAATTGTGCCGCCTCTCCACATCTTTCCCCGTAGAACTAGGGCAGCTGAGAGCGCCCATGAATTTACACTTTCTCCTCCACAATGCAGAACTTCTGCTTATCAGAATTCATTTATCCCCAGAGCTACTACTCTTTGGAAATCACTTCCCTCGAATTGCTTTCCACAAACTTACAATCAACAAATGTTTAAATCCAGTTGTTACAAACATTTTATGAATGGAGGATGCCTTTAGGCACATGGACCTTTTTGTTTTATCTGTGTTTTTCCTTCCTCAGTTCATTGTCTCTTAAAAAAAAAAAAAAAAAAAAAAAAAAAACAGTAGGCTGAATGGGGCCGAATGGATACAACCCAAAAAGAGGGAGAAAAGGAGAGATAAAAAGCAGGTCACCCCCCTGAAGAATTTCGTTTCAAATATGAATTGATTTTTTTCTCCCTCCTATTTTGGTGCAGGAATATTCGCCACAGGCAAACCTAGAAATTTATAAATGAGAATATGAGAATGGAAAGAAGTCCTGAGAAATGGTTTAGATCAAGGGTTCCCAACCTGGAGTATATGTACCCCCAGGGGTACATTTGCACTTCTCAGGGGGTATATAGGGGTCTGAGAGAATAACGATAGTGTACAAAACATGGTGTTTTAATCTACAGGCAGATTGCACAAAGTTGTGTTTTTTATGAATTTCCTCATTTCAGTAAGCAAATCTTGTATTGAAATTGGCAAATGTAGTTACCGGGTAGACCGCCCGTCTTACACTACACGGACGCTCGCAATCATGTTTGCGTCTATTTTGACTGCCGTGGGATACAATATTTGGTTGAAGGGGGGCTTTTGCCCCCCTCACCCCCCCCATGACTTATTGTCATCATCATATATATTGCTAGCAGGGGTCAAATAACAGAAACAAATATACGGGAACTTAACCCGTAGCGATTGACCTATGTAAACATGACGACCATCGGACAGTACACCCGGATACTACATCCTTCCCTTGATATTATATCAGTGAGGTGACTATTCCATTTTTTCACTATTAGGCTTATGTGACTTCCTGCGGCCCACAATCTGTATTGGATGTGAAACAATCAGGTATGTATACCAACTCGAGACAGCTGCATTACCGCCCGATAATGTCCGAGGATGTGACAGATCAAAATATGTTATAGTCACTGAGTTCATTTTATTGATAATATCAATACTAAGATCCCTATGCAGTCTTACTTTCGTCTTACTTTCGGTGATTCCGCCTGTTACCGGTGAAGCTGAAGTCGACTTCCGCTCGTACCAGGTTGTCCTTGATCCGACTCCCCCTCCTGGATGACTTCAGGCAGGGTGTTGTGATGACTGCTGGGGTAACCTGGTATTGGTGGGTGGTCAGGTAGTCCACCCAGCCACCTGTCCAATTTTGTTTTGAAATTCTCAGGGTTGGTTCCACTGAGGTCCCGGAGTTCACTGGGGAGGCAGTTGAACAATCGAGGTCCATTGCGAGTGAAGGAGTTGTGGATTTGAGTCTTCACACGCTGTGTGTTGCCTTGGGTCACTCTGATGTAGCAGAGCCTGCCTCTTCTTGGATGGTGGTTTACTGTGATCCCTGCGTTTGGTACTATGCCCTCTAGGATTTTCCACACATACAGTATATGACTATGTAGCGCTCCCTCCTCCTCTGCAGAGAGTACAGTTTTAGCTGGGTTAGTCTTTCCCAATAGTTGAGGTGCTGTACTCCCTGGATTTTATTGGTGAATGATCTGTGTCTATGTCATTTATGTGTATTATGAAGAGAAGTGGGCCAAGTACGGAACCCTGCGGAACTCCGCTCAAAACCTGGCTAGGGTCTGACAACTCTCCTTGGACTGAAACTTGCTGAGTTCTCCCCGTCAAGAAACTGTGAAGCCATCTTTCAAGTGGGCCCTTAATGCCATGGTTTCGGAGTTTGTTTAGGAGAATCCCATGGTCCACTTTATCAAAGGCCTTGGCGAAGTCTAGGTAGATGACGTCCATGTTATGGCCATCTTGGATATTTTCGAGGACTCCCTCATGATGAAGTAGGAGCTGGGACAGACACGAACGTCCCTGCCTAAAGCCATGTTGTCCATTGTTGAAGGCTCCCTTTTTTTTCAGAAACTCTACCATCTTTGTTCAGATGACTCTCTCACAAATCTTGACAAGGTGGGATGTAAGTGCTACCGGTCTGTACTTGTTGGCTAGACCTTTGCTTCCTCCCTTGTGAATAGGGGTTATGATGGCTGTCTTAAGAGATACCGGTACAGTACCAGCTTCTAATGAGAGTGACCAAAGTATTTGGAGTGGTTTGGCTAGTTCTCTTTTGCAGTTTTTCAGCAGCTGTGCATGGAAGCCATCAGGACCGGCTGCTGCGTCCGGAGAGATGGAATCAATGGCTTTCATTATTTCGTCTTCACTTATGTTGATTTAAGATAGTTGTTGATGTGCCTCTGGCGAGTCTGTGAAGAAGGACTGTGGATTGGTGACTGTTTTACCTTCGTCTGGGTTGCTGAATACACTTTCGTATTGTTGTTTTAGCATATCCGCCATTTCTCTGGGTTCTCCCATTAGGTCCCCGTTTTCCTTTATGAGAGGTCCCACTGCGGATCTGTTCTTCTGTTTTTTCTGTGCGTACGAGAACAAAATTGTTGAATTGTCCTTTATGTGGGCTACTGCATCTCTCTCTTCTCTACGGTGTTGCTCCTCATGTGACAGTTAAATTTTCATTTCTGTTTCTTCAATTTGAGTTTTAATTTGTTTTTTTGCAGGTAGGAATATGGTCTTTCTTAGTTTGGTTTGCATTGTTTTTCTCCTTCTCATTAATATTCTACACATACATATTTCATATTAAGATAATATAAAATGTACATAATTTTATCCATTTTTATCCTAAATTGTTAGGGGTACATGGGTACCTATCAGAATGCCCAAGTGGTACAGAGGAACAAAAAGGTTGGGAACCCCTGGTTTATATAGAAATGGTTTCGATAGAAATAGTTAAGAAAGAAGGGAAAAAAGTCCTGATAAATGGTTTAGATAAGAATGAGGTGTTGATAGTGGAAAGTTTTGTTTTTCCTATGTATCAGAAGAAGACAAAGGGCAGGTTGCTTGGAACGAGTGCCCCCCCCCCCCCCCCAAGTCAAAAGAGTGACAGGGCCAAATTCAAGAGACGTTGAGGTCAAAATGCCTGAACACACAAAGTTTAAAGCAGTTTAAGTCATAGGATGAAAGAAAGATTGATTGAGGTAGGTTAAACAAATCTTGGAAAAAATTGGCAGAATGAATATTAAAATACCCAGATTAAAGATTGCCACCATAAATCCTCCTCTACCACCCGCACCAGGCAAGATGATTCAGAGCACCATCAACAACAATGAGACTCCAAAGAAAAAGATAGTGTACAGTCAGGAACAGAAGGACGAACACAGACACACAACGAAGGAGCAGTTGTGCCGTTCTTCCGCGCAGAGGCCTACCTACCTGCCCATAAACTTCTAAGGGGCCTACCTAATCCCCCCAGAACATGCTAATGTACTGTACTGTACTGCTGTAATGCTCTGTACTTATGATCTTCTGACCTCCGCACACTTGACCTGGGACATATCAGCCGAAGTCGTCATTACCCTGACGGAAACCATGGTAGAGCAAGCAATTCTAGGGCTTGATTTAACTAACATGTTAGCAATCGAGACCTAAAATTACCCTCCCATTCAAGGATCGATTGAAGCCATGATGAATATCTTTCGAGGTCTGAGGAGTTATTTTACCTATTGAGAAAATAATATTATCACATGCCATGGTATAGTGCTTAATAATAAGATCCCTAATAGGCTGCACCTTTGGTATTAGAAGCATAACCGTAGGACATGTCCCCACCTTATTTCTTTTACCAAAACTGCACTCTAAAACTATAGAAAAAAAGATACTTGCCATAGTAAAGGTCATTCTAATAGTTCGGGCTTTGTGAGATACTGTCTCAATAACGGCACTCTACACATAGAAGTCCATATTGTATCTGTCCGACGCCATGGTCGAGGACACTTACAGTAAAAAGGTCTAGACACAGCCCCTGAGTTCTTTGAACCTCTTATAACGGTCAGTGGCAGATCGAGTGAAATTAGAAAGTTAATGATCTTACTATCTCCTCGCGTTAGCCCGATGCCTTGTCGCTGTGTCATGACACTAGAGACATTGTATTTAACCCCCCCCAGACATATTAACTTACGAAAGTTAGGGGTTGCCCAAGCGCCCCACAACAGTCTTTCTCACACTGAGGGACCGTTAGAAGTCGGAGGAATTTGGGGTTGCCATCAACCGACAGATTATGATCTAACTTACCTAACTTACTGAGCTCAATATGACGCAAATCGTGTCATAAACTTATTATTGAGCTATTTCACTAAGTTCATATGACGCGATCGCGTCATATGATACTTTTGGGCGAAACCGCCATATGACGCGATCGCGTCACATGTGACGAAGGGGGTTAAGACCCCAAGTCATGAGTACCGAAACGGAATTTCATCAACGATTAGCATAATGGTCAGGATAGACGAGTAATAGTAACCCAGGACATGTCCTAGCTCTCGCTCGCATTAGTTCGATGAAAGTGCCCAATGTCATGACATCAAGGATCTATCATTTAAGACCCAAAACCAGCTAATCCATCTGTATCCCAAACTACCCAATCCACACGGCAGGACCACCTAAACGGCTCAACGGAAAACTAGGTGACCAGACTTCAACCACCTTATCTCTGCCCAAACTATGCTCGTCACTCCAATCTTCAAGTGTTAGATTAGGAGTGTTTATTGAAAATTATTCTCACTCATACACCAGTGCGACAAGGTGAAATAGTTAGGAAAACAGAGTCCCCCAAGTTAGACTCAGTTCATTTCACACCAGTGTGACCAAGTGACTCCTTAGGAAAATAGAGTCCACAATTTAGACTCTGTTTATTTTCACATCAGTGTGACCAGGTGAACCCTTAGGAAAATAGAGTCCACAATTTAGACTCTGATTATTTTCATAACCGTGAAATTTATATATGAGCCGTTCCCTTGTTCTATGATATGAATGACAACCTGAGATTTACTAATTGAACCTATGTGTATGAATCTTTATCAAGACAAAATATGAGATCAAGTATTAAGAGCGAATAGCATAAGGTATATCTTACACCAGTGAATTAAGGTGTACAGTGCATAGTAAGAGAGAGAGATAAAGAAGTATATTCCTAGTTCCCTTGCGGATCCTTGACCATGCTAGGCTAATATATATCTATAACCATTGTTCACCTATAATTAAGCATTCTTGTTCTACTTAGTGAGTTTGTAAATAAAGTTGTTAATAAGATGTACGCAGTGTTACATGTTACCCTTTACTCCTTCTGTGCATGTGTTGTATGATTTTGACTTTTCCAGTCAATCAGAACCTACCAAATATAAAAATAAACCCGGTAAAAATCCTGGCATAACAAACATATACACCATATGAGGAGGAGCACTTTATTGACAAAGTTTCGTGTAGAGTTTGTATTGGCCTGATGAAGCTATATGCGAAACATTGTCAATAAAGTGCTCCTCCTCATATAGTGTTTCTATTCAGTGGAGAGGTAGGCTAAAATAGACAGACAGGTGTGTTTAACCGGCTCCGTAGGTTCTTCACCCCAGCAGAGAGAGAGAGAGAGAGGACATAATTGAAAAATGCAAGCAATTAAGAAAGCAAGACAGACAGACAGCCAGACAGACAGAGGAGTACAAAGGAGTACAAAGGAAATCAAGCAACAACAGGTGACAGACAGACAGACAGACAGAGGAGTACAAAGGAGTACAAAGGAAATCAAGCAATAAAAGGTCTAGTGACCCTTCTAGGCTGCTTGTCCTCTAAACCACTGAGGATCAAGCATCCAAACAGCGGTTTAGAGTGGGTAAGGGAACATTGGAAAGGGAACCACTGCCCTAGAACTAATGTCCGTGGCAGGATTAGGAAGTTAGTAGGGGACAGATGGGTTAGTAACTGAGGGGGGGGGGGTAAAATAAAGTTATTAATTTACAAACACAGTCAGTCACGGATTTGATGCGAGATATTTGTCTAGGCGAAGTTTAAATGAATCAACGGTGCTGCAGTCTATGACATCTCGGGGAAGCCCATTCCATAAGTTGACAACTCAATTGAAGAAGACATTTTTAGCTTCGTGTGAGTTAAAACAATTACCAATAATGTTGCACCCGTTTCCCTGAGTGTAATTAGATTGGTCGATAGTGAAGTACTTACTACAGTTCATATTGTCGATGCCTTTGATGATTTTGAACACTTGAATTAAGTCGCCTCTTAATCTGCGCAGGGTTAAAGGAAATAGATTTAATTCTCTAAGACGCTCCTCGTATGGTTTGTTCTTTAGGCTAGGTATCATTTTGGTAACTCTACGTTGAACTCGTTCTAGCTTGTTTATATCTTTTTGGTAATAAGGGCACCAGGATTGAACGCAGTATTCCAGAAGAGGGCGGACTAAGGAATTGTAAAGGGTTAGGATAACGCCTTTAGATTTATGCTCAAATGACCTGCCTATAAAGCCAATTATTTTGTTAGCCTTCTTAACAACTTCTGAACATTGTTGACTAGGTTTTTAGGTTACTTGATATTGTTACTGCCAGATCGGTTTCTCTGTTTACATTCTTAAGCTGAGTGCCATTCATCAAATAGTTTGCTTTCTCATTTTGGTAACCGACTATTGTAATGCTTTACATTTATCCGCATTGAAACTCATTTGCCAAATTTGGGCCCAACATGACAACTAATCTAGATTGTGTTGCATATCGTCAACTTGTTCTTTTGAGAGTACGCTATTTGCAATTTTTGTATCGTCAGCAAATTTTGAGATTGTACAGGCGAGACCCTCATCTATGTCGTTGATATAAATTAGAAAGATAATTGGTCCTAGTACCGATCCCTGGGGTACCCCGCTACTTACATTGGTCCATTTAGATGCCTTACCGTTTATGACTACTCTTTGCTTTCTGTCGCTGAGCCAATTTTCTATCCATTTCAACACACCGTCTTGTATTCCATGCGCTTTTAGTTTTAGCATTGAACGTTTGTGGGGAACTTTGTCAAAGGCCTTTTGAAAATCAAGGTATATAATATCTACAGCTTTACTCTCATCGTAGAGGTTGACGATATCGTGGTAGAAGTCTAAGAGGTTTGTTAAACAGGAACGTTTTTTACGAAAGCCGTGTTGAGTATCTTTAGGTATGTTATTTTCCTCTAAGTGATTTACGAGTCTGTCTCTTATGAGTGTTTCTTGTATTGTACATACAACTGAGGTTAAGCTAATTGGACGATAGTTACTAGGTAGGGATTTGCTGCCTTTTTTTAATATCGGTGTTACGTTGGCTAGCTTCCACTGATCAGGCATAGTTCCATACTGCAAGGATTTATTGAATAGCAGTGTCAGTGGTTTAGAGAGCTCATCCTTAGCTTCCTTTAGGACTCTAGGTGAGATTGTATCAGATCCGGGCGTTTTATTTACCTTGAGTTTATCTAAACAATTCAATACTTCTCTCTCTGTAACGGTGATATTGCTTAGAACATCTGAATTATCAATCTGAATCGGCGATGGTGTAGGGATATCACTGAGGTCTTCCGTTGTAAAAACTGATGCAAAGAGGAGAGTGAGAGAGTGTATTTATGTGTGCCACAGAGAGAGAGAACACGAGAATGAGTGTGTGAGTGAGACTATGACATCAGCACAGACAAAACGCCACACACACACACACACAGAGCTTGGAGAGAAGGAAATATCTCTAACTTTAAAACACTGAATGCAATAGAGACAAAAGAGATTGGGAAATCAAAATGTAGTATGGAGAGAGAGAGAGAGAGAGAATGGAGAATGGAGTGTGAGGAGTGGGGAGAATTGCTGGATAGAGAGATATTGGGTTATGAATAGATATATAGATATATAGATAGATAGATACATGAATAGTCATATATATATACTGTATATAATACAATGAAAATATAACAATATAATATGATACTACAAATAATAACAACAATAACAATACTAATAATAATAGATATATCCTGGAAGTATAAAAGGTGAAAGAGAACGCCACCATTCATCACTGGTAATGACACCCCAATATATATATATCCCCCCTCACAAACACCTACACACATACACATACATACATAGTATACATACATACATACATACAGTACATACATACATACAGATACACCTACACATACACACCACCATACATCACTGGTAATGCCCCCAATTCATCCCTTCAGAAACACAGTCACACATACACACTTACCCATAGATAGATAGGTATATATATATATATATATATATATATATATATATATATATATATATATATATATATATATATATATATACAGGTATATATATATATATATTGTATATATTATACAGTGTATATAGATAGATAGATAGATTCACACAAGCAAGGGCACCCAAACACATACACATACATACATACACACATACTTGGAATGACTTCTGCTTCCGTGGTCGAGGGCCCTCGGAGAGTGCTGAACGCATTACAGAGGTAATCCTCTCGGGCATGGAAGCGTACATTCCATTTTCTTTCTCTCAGTCTAATGCAAAACAAATTTTGGTTTACTCAGGCTTGTTCTACTGCTGTCCACAATAAGGAGAAAACATTCAAATGGTACTGACACCTTAAAACTCAAGAATCTGATTCTTCCTATGTTTCTGCCCGGAATCAAGCCAAATCTGTTCTTCGACTTGCCAAGCACTCTTTCATCAATAATAAATGCACTGAACTATTCAACTCTAGCTCTTCCCAAGCTTTTTGGCATCTAGCCAAAAACCTCTCCAACAATTGTTCTTCCTCATCTTTCCCTCCCCTTCTCCACTCTGATTGCACAACTATCACTTGTTCCTCTGACAAAGCTGAACTCTTTGCTCAAACTTTTGCCAGAAACTCTACCTTGGATGATTCCGGTGCTATTCCTCCCTCTCCACCCCCCTCTCTCCTTCTTATGCCTAATATCCTAATCTCTTCTAAAAATGTACTTTCTACCCTCTCTGTGCTTAATACTAAGAAGGCCTACGGTCCGGACGGTGTTCCTCCTGTTGTACTTAAAAACTGTGCTTTCGTGCTGACCCCCTGCCTAGGCAAACTCTTTCGTCTCTGTGTCTCCTCTAACGTCTTTTCTTCTTGCTGGAAGTTTGCTCTCATTCAAACTGTCCCAAAGAAGGGTGACCGCTCTCAACCCTCCAACTATCGTCCAATTGTTCTCATCTCTTGTATCTCTAAAGTTTTTTAAACTATTCTTGCTTCGAAATTTCTTAAGCATTTCTCTTCTCATAATCTGCTCTCAGATCGCCAGTATGGCTTCCTTAAGGGTCGCTCTACTGGTGATCTTCTTTCATATCTTACTAACTCTTGGTCATCCAACTTTCTGGAATTCGGTGAGACTTTTTCTTTTGCACTAGACATATCGAAGGCCTTCGATAGAGTCTGGCACAAATCTTTAATTTCCAAATTGCCCTTCTTCGGTTTCTGTCCCTCCATCTGTGCCTTTGTCTCTAATTTCCTTTCCGGCCGTTCCATAGCTGCGGTTGGGGACGGCCATCGCTCAATTCCTCATCCTATCAACCCTGTTCCTCAGGGTTCTGTCCTATCTCCTATTCTCTTTCTAATTTTCATAAATGATCTTCTCAACTGTACATCTAGTCCCATCCATTCATATTCAGAGGACTCTACTTTACACCACTCAATTAGTTTTCCAGAACGCCCCAGCCAGCAGTCCCTCAAAAGTCAACGTAATGAAGCCATAAAATGCTTATCTTCTGATCTAGCTACTATTTCCAATTGGGGTAGAGAAAACCTTGTTTCATTTAATGCTTCCAAAACTCAATTTATCCATCTTACTATCATCTTCCCTCAATGTTCTCGGTGTCTCTTTTTCTTCTGCTCCCACTTGGAAAGACCATATTACCAGTCTCGCTAAAGCAGCCTCCCAGAAGCTGGATGTGCTCAACCGCCTCAAGGGTTTCTTTACCCCTGTGCAGCTACTTGCTCTGTACAGGGGCACAGTGCATCCTTGTATGGAGTATTGTTCACATGTCTGGGGAGGATCCTCTCACACCGCACTCGTAGATAAAGTAGAAAGGAAAGCCTTTCGTATCATTAACTCCCGTCCACTCACCAACTCTGTGCAACCTCTCTCTTTTCGCCGCAATGTTGCATCTCTCTCACTATTCTATCGCTACCACAATAATCAGTGTTCCTCGGAGCTTTCCCAGTGTATACCACCTCCTCTACGTAGGGTATGTAGTACCCGCCTTGCAACACAATCCCACCCCTACTCTGAGCAACACTCCAACCCAAGAGTGAAACGCTATTCTCAGACTTTCTTCTATTCAACTGCTGAGCTCTGGAACTCTCTCCCAGAATCAGTCTTTCCCTCTTCCTATGACTTAAATTGCTTCAAACTCTGTGTGTCCAGGCATTTTAGCTCGAACGTCCCTTGATTTCGGCCCTGTCACTCTTTGAAATCTGGGGGAGGCACTCGATGCAGGCAGTTATGCCTTTTGTCTCCCTCATTCACATAGAAAACAAAAAAACAAAAACACATACATACATACACACCACCATCCATCACTGGTAATGACACCCCCAATATCCTCCCACACAAACACCTACACACATACACAGGCATACACACACACACACACATACAAACATACGCGTACATATACTTAATTCAAGTGTTCAAAATCATCAAAGGCATCGACAATATGGACTGTAGTAAGTACTTCACTATCAACCAATCTAATTACACACGGGGAAACGGTTGCAAAATTATGGGAAAACCTTTTAACTACCATGAATCTAAGAATATCTTCTTCAATCGAGTTGTCAACTTGTGGAATGGGCTTCCCCAGAGAAGTTATAGACTGCAGCACCGTTGATTCTTTTAAACTTCGCCTAGACACATATTGTGCATCAAACCCGCGACTGACTGCGTTTGTAAATGAGTAACTTTATTGTATTCCCCCCTCAGATTCATCAAGGATTATTGTGTATATATATTACTAAGACGTTACTCTCTTTTTCCCAGATATAGGAAAGATCAGTTACAAATGTGTTATGTTACTAACCCATCTGTCCCCTACTTACTTCCTAATCCTGCCACGGACATTAGTTCGAGGGCAGTAGTTCCCTTCCCAATTTTCCATTACCCACTCTAAACCACTGTTCGGACACTTGATCCTTAGTGTTTTGGAGGACAAGCAGCCTAGAGGGGTCACTAGACCTGTTGTTGCTTGATTTCCTTTGTACCCCTTTGTACATACACGAGCACAAACACATACACATAGGCTACGCGTACACATACATACACGAGCACAAAATTTAATACATACATTATAGGCTACTCTCACAAACAACTACACACATACACATACGCGTACACATACATACACGAGCACAAATACATACATATAGGCTACTCTCACAAACAACTACACACATACACATACGCGTACACATACATACACGAGCACAAATACATACATGTAGGTTACTCTCACAGACAACTACACACATACACATACATACACGAGCACAAATACATACATATAGGCTACTCACACAATACATACTCACACAAACATGTTTAAAGGAACCCCAAGCTATAATAACGGATAAATAACGCAAAATAATTATGGTCTTTGTATTGAATGTCATGGAGGCAGCCGTTTAGGAGGATGGGTCGTTTTTATTTGCTCATTTACGTATTTTGTTATTTTGTTATCAGTTTCCTCCCTAGACCTCCATCAAGCTTAAAAAACACCCCCTACAGGCCTAGACCCTCCTTCAAGATCAATTTGTAAATGTTTCGATAGAAAATGTTCCCGGCCGAAGGCCAGTTTCTACTAAATTACAGGCTCGCTATCGCTCACCAGGAAAGAATCGACACCTAAATGATACAAAGAGTCTTAATATTGACAAACAAATGGGCCGAAAGGTCTTAACATCGCTAAACGAATGGGCCGAACGTCTTATAATCTCAAAACAAATGGGACTTAACACGAAAATGAAAGTAAGAAACATCATAAAACTGTCATTATAATAGTTATCCGAGCAAGGTACGCCCCTGGGAGCTGGCAAGTTATAATGAGAGGAGGTTGAAGGGAGTGTGACGGAGAGGGCTGGGTTATTGCTTTCGTTACATGCCACTCACACACTCACTCTTACTCACACTCTCCACACTCACACTCACTCACAATAATATTATGTATTATATAACTGTGCAGGAATCTCACTAAGCGTAACGCAAACATCAAAATTCTAGCATTTTAAACACTTGTTCGACCACACTTAACCCTTTGGCTGCGGGTGACGTTCTGGAATGTTTTGGCAAGTTACAGCAATTTCCAGGCTTTAAAAGCCTGTAAAAACGTAAAAATCGAGTGACAGTGGGCGGGAGCGTGAGGGGCCCACCTCCGACCCTCAGAGCACCTAGCAGCTCACTGAGCTAGGCTGTGTCTCGCGCGTGTCTCTCTCTCTCAATCTCATAAGTGCAGCCAAGCGAGCGAGTGTTACATAATAGCGGGGTTTCCGCGTTTCACTGGGATCACTGCGGGTGAACCAGACCACCTATACGGTCCGTTCTGGTGCCATTTTGAAGCTATTTTCGCCTAGTTTTCGGCAGAATACACTACATTTAATGCAGATGTTTGATTTATCATTCAGGAGTGCCTGAATAGGCCCTAAATAGCCCAAAACAGCCCGCAGCCAAAAGGTTAAAATGCTGCGATAGTGTCTGGGATCCACACACTCACAATAACATAAATAAACTAGAGACCATACAAAACTAAACTGCAAGATTGATCAGACATGATAACAGACACACTATATCAGACACTTCGCTCAAACAAGATATTAGACTAGACCCACGTGCAACAAGAAGACAAATACACAGACAACAGATGTTATATAAAAACACTAACAACTTAGTAGACATAGGCAAATATATATATTTACACCCTACAAGTATACAATTTACGAGACGCAGCCACAACCTAAAACATCACACCTATCAGGCAAGCACAGACATTATTTAGACAATATGTTTTCCCCGAAGCATCTAAGAGTGGAATCACCTCCCATTTCATGTAGTTAATAGCCCCACTCTTGATTCTTTTAGAACTAGGATCACCAGTCATTACATCCCTAATCTTGATCCTTCTCCTGATCCTGTCCCCAACCACTATAGGTAGCGCCAACGAACTTGACCCCTTACCTTCTTATAACTCAAAATGAATGAAAGCAATCGGGCTGGCATTGCTATCATTTGGGAAGAGTCCACCAGGAAATAGGTGTGGATATTTACAATCAGTTTGCTCAAGGCCGTTTTGAGTTACGAAGAGGTCAGGGATCGAGATTTTAGTCAAGTTCGTTGGCGCTACATATAGTCCCCATGCACAACCCCCCCGCATATCATACCGCCCAAGAGCGGCCCTCTGCGGGTCGCTCAACGTAAACGTAAACGTGCTATGTCGTGCTATAACGCAGTGTTATGTCTAGGCTAAATCCCCTTCTACTACTCACACCACACACATACACACACACACACACACACGTGTTCAAACTTGTAATAATTATGCTATGACACTGTCATTTGTGCTACGATATACTATAATTGGGTGTTATGATATGCTATAATAATGTGCTATAGTGCTGTGTTATGTCCTAGGCTTAATCCCCCCCCCCAATACTCACATCACACACACACACACACACGTTCTCAAACTCCCCTTGTTTCGGTGCGATGGGTGAGCACAAGATCCATATATACAGTAGACCTTGGGTGGGCATTACTAGGTACAGTAGCTATTTCTTATTATCGCTGGCTGCGTGTCGTTGTATGAATAACACGCACATTATTGTTCCCAGGCCTCTCCATATATGTGTGTGTGTGCGTATCTTGACTTACAGTGTGCAGGCTTAATAATCCAGAAAGGTTGATAGCCTCTGAAGTCTTATTTTAACTAACTAACTAACTTTAAATAAACTAACTAACTTCAAATTAACTTTCATTAATTAACACTCTGTTGGATGTGTTTTACAGTACCGACTAACCATTATTTATAGTCAACATTCCTGAGTGTGGTACCGTGGTAAGATAGAGAGCTACGGGGAAGGCCAGGTGACAGGTGTGCTTGGGCTGAGTCTAATTACTAGGTGTGTGTGTGTGTGTATGCTATTTTTTTTATTTTTTTTTGGTTAAGAGACAATGAACGGTGGAAGGAAAAACACAGATAAAACAAAAAGGTCCATGTGCCTAAAGGCATCCTCCATTCATAAAATGTTTGTAACAACTAGATTTAAACATTTGTAGATTGTAAGTTTGTGGAAAGCAATTCGAGGGAAGTGAATTCCAAAGAGTAGTAGCTCTGGGGATAAATGAATTCTGATAAGCAGAAGTTCTGCATTGTGGGGGAGAAAGCGTAAATTCATGGCGCTCTCAGCTGCCCTAGTTCTACGGGGAAAGATGTGGAGAGGCGGCACAATTGAAGCAAGTTCCTCGGAACAATTGCTGTGAAAATATCTGTAGAATAATGCAAGGGATGCAACGTTTCTTCGTATGGATAATGTAGGAAGGTCCTGTGTGATTGCAGGGTTATTGATTAATCTAATAGCTTTATTTTGAATTTTGTCCAACTGCCTCAATGCAACCACTTCACTTCCACCCCACAGAGGTGAACAGTAATCCATCTGAGAACGCACATGACTTTTATATATTACGGCCAACTGCTCGTCAGTGAAGAATTCTCGAACTCTGTACAGAAGTCCCAGTTGTTTAAAGGCATTCTTAGCAATGCTTCTAACATAATGTGTCCAGCTCAAGTTAGTAGTTAATGTTACACGGAGAATGTCAATACTAGGGGAAGTGGGAATATTTACATCATTAAAAAATATATGGGAGTCAGTGAGATTCTGTCTGTTAGAAAATTGAATGTACTTGGTTTTCTGTGTATTAAAGGAACTAGATTCTTTTGTCCCCATTCATTAATTCTACAAAGGTCCTGGTTCAGAAAAATTGCAGTGTTTATTTTTGAATTTACAAGATCGGGTTGGGTGAAAGAATTGGTAAATGTGAAGGAACTGTGGAGTGTTGAGTCATCTGCATAGGAATGTATTGGATTATGAGTGGTAGATATAAGATCATTGATATGAATGAGGAACAGAGTTGGGGCCAAAACTGATCCCTGGGGAACACCAGCATTTACTGAGTGAAATTGAGAATAAAGGCCATCTACAATTACACCTATTTTTCTGTTATGAAGATAAGAAGAAATTAGTGGAACTAATGATGCAAGGCCGTAGTGTGACATCTTCGACAATAAGGATTGATGCCAGACTCTATCAAATGCCTTTGATATATCCAGTGCTATTGTATGTGTTTCACCATGTTGGTCTGTAGCTTGGTTGATTTGATGCGTAAGAAAGCAAAGAATGTCTGCAGTTGATCGACATCGTCTAAAACCATATTGCCTATCACTGATTAATTTATTATTCTCAAGATGCTTAACACCTAACGAGCGGCCTAGGCGGTAAATAATATGTAGCCACCAGCGGGGTGTTTTTACCCAAAATAGGGTTGTTTACGTGATCATTTTCATGTCTAAATAAGATCCAGAGCATAAAATCAGTATCTATCCCTGAAAGGGCATAAACAGAGCTTTCCAATGACACCCCAACGATCCTTGTACGACCGCTAGTTTTCTTGCAACAATCGCGCAACACGAGTGCAAAAACCATGTAATTCGGTACTTTCCCTACACAATTCACTGTGTAGCGAGTGTGAGAGGGTGGAGGAGGGTGGGATTCATGTCAGTTGGTCTACCGCGGTGGTCTGGAGCAGTCATACGCTCGCTACTCTCCTGCCACCACTTGTCTCTCTCTCTCAGCAACATTACGTGCTGAAAATGGCACACGACTTATGTTGTGAGCCGCCACATAGTCCAAATTTCTTTCACTCGACTTATGTTGCGCGCCGCTCATAAAGGGTTAATTATGTGATTATTTAATATAATTTCAAAGACTTTACCAAGAGTGGAAGTTATAGCTATTGGTATGTAGTTTGATGGATCTGAAGAGGCACCTTTTTTAGGAACTGGATGGATGTTTGCTTCTTTCCAGGGTACTGGGAAGCATGAGGTATGAGATACACAGACGGAAAAAATTTGCCAATACAGGAGCGAGCACCAAGGAGTAATTCTTAAGTACTATTGGAGGAATTTCATCTGGACCAGGAGCCTTATCTACTGAGAGATTCTGCAAAATAGTTTTGACATGTGTGTGTGTATGCATGTGTGTGTGTGTGTGTGTACCTATTTGTATGTGTGTGTGTGTATGCATGTGTGTGTGTGTACCTATGTGTGTGTGTGTTTTATAAGTGACTGGAATTTGCCAAGTACAGTACCCATCGACTCTGCTGTTGCGAACACTTTTGGGAAGGATGTAGAATCAGGCCTTATCGTCAGCTTTGTTTACGCTCGCGGTTACGTTTCGGTCTATTTCCATTTTTTGTTTCTGTATCCCCTTAAATTAAGGTGGGGTCACCTGTTTTTGTTTTTATCTTTCTCTCCTTTTCTCTCTTTCTCTGACTTGTATCCATTTGACCCCATTCAGCCAACTGTTTTAAGACATTTATCCCCGTCCAGTGAGCGATAGCAAGCCAGCATTGTATGGAGACATCCGGCTTCGCCGGAGAAATTTTTCTATCGAAAATTCTACAAATTTAGCTTGCTGTCAACACAAAAATATACATTCGCTGGCTCGCTACTGCTCGCCAGCAAAATACTGACACCTGGATGGGGGTAAACGTCTTAAAACAGTAGGCTGAATGGGGCCGAATGGATACAAGCCAAAGAGAGAGGGAGAGAAAGAGAAAAAACGAGGTGGGCTCCCTTAACGATTCAAATGGGTGTACAGGTATTATGGCTTATGACCTTTATCATTTACGAAAAAAAAAAAAAAAATGTAGCCATCTTGGCCCGAATTCAGAACAGTGATTTAAACCTCGGATTTCGGGGCAGGTTTAAACCCGGGATTGAGAGCACTCGATCCTGGATCGAACACAAAGGTTTATACGTATTCAGAACATGGTCGAGTAATCCACGGCTTAAAACTGCTTAAGTCGAAGGTTTGCAACAGCCAATCACAGTGCCGTATGGAATGTAGTTAGCCAATAAGCACATGAATGAGCCATTTTATCTATATGTATTAATGCCGTCACTGTCTATTATAAATGTGTAATACGTAAAGGCACGGCCTGTAATTGGCTAAGCCGCGTGAGTGAGTCAGTCAGTCTCCACTCTCGCTTACTTTTTGGGTTTATCTTTTCTTTATTTTGCTTGTGTTTACTTCATGATATATATATTATTATTGTGTTTCCTGTGATATTTAGTAGCTCTTTAGATTCGGGATAGTACAGTACTGTAATTTATTAAGTAATCATTAAAAGTATTTAACCCTTAATTAGCGGCGAGCAACATAAGTCGAGTTAAATAAAGCTGGACTATGTGGCGGTGCTCGACATAGGTCGAGTGGCAATTTCAGCACGTAATGTTGCTGAGAGAGAGAGACAAGTGGTGGCAGGAGAGTAGCGAGCGTATGACTGCTCCAGACCACCGCGGCGAACCTACTGACACGAATCCCACCTCCCTCCTCCCTCTCTCACTCGCTATATACGGAATTGTATGGGGAAAGTGCCTAATTACATGCTTTTTGCACTCGCGTTGCACGGTTATTGCAAGAAAACTAGCCATCATAAAAGGATCGTTATGGTGTCATTCGAAAGCTCTGTTTATGCCCTTTCAGGGATAGATACTTGTTTTACGTTCTGGGTCTTATTTAGGCATGAAAATGATCACGTAAACAGCCCTATTTTGGCTAAAAACACCCCGCTGGGCGGTACATATAAATAAACCGCATAGGCCGCTCTTAAGGTGTTAAACACATCTAGCTTAATGAATAAATAAGGAACAATACAGATAATAAATATATTATCAGGGTACTGATAAGATAGCCAATGCATGAGCGTGCTGCTAGTGCTAAAGCTAAAGCAGCCGAATTCAGACCAATTAATTTCGAAGTGAGAGCGAAAGTGTAGGCTATGTGAGACAGTGCCATTAAAATCTGTGTTAAGGGCAACTCTAGTCTACTCCTTAAACCAAGCTTATACTTTAAGTTACTACATGCTGTTAATACTCAGTCAAATGGACAAATATATATAGGATAAATAGCTCAACTGAAATACGTTGCAACCATTAACTATGTAGGCGAAAACAGTAGCCTAACCAATGTGAATCGTTATATAAACAATGCATCATTACAACCAACTAGGCTATTAGAAAGATAACTCATGTCTCAAATAACTCTTATCCTACTTGTTAAATGCATTTGAAAATAATGGTTCACTTGGGATTCCTTATATATTATAAGTTATATATTTTAATTCGTACAAAGGATTAATATTGTGCATGGATACAGTAAATGGTTGTATTTGCTGCGCAAAATGTAATGGACTAATAATATTGGTTCTATGGAAACCTAATAAATGTGTATGGTATCTAATAAATATTCGCGGAAATTGAAATATAATATTTGTCCATTTGCTCTTTCCATTCACATATGCATAGCCTACGTTAGTTGCAGTTGGGATGTGTGTACATGCTTAGATTGATATGCAGGATTCGAAGTTGCATAATAAATTGTAGGCAGTGTACACCATTCTTTAACTGTCTTCGTGGCGTAATGCATAAGGTGTTGATTTTCGGTGTAAGCGTCTTGGGTTCAAATCCACGGACTGCCACATGTGTTTGTAATATTTCATTAATCGATTTTAGGAGTAGAGTTGGTTGTTGGATAGAACATAATAATTTGTATTATTCAGCTTAGAAGCATCTCTGGTTATCAAGACATTAACAACTATTATCGAATAACTTTAAGCTCAACTGCATCAGTGGTTAGGCTACTGCAGTGCTTCGCTCGTTTGGCACCTATTATATAATTATTAGTATGTTTCGACAATTTCCAACTTAATGTAAAAGCTGTTGCATTTTTTTACAATATAATTGGATCGGTTTAATGCCAGTTTGTGTTAGTTGGCAATAATAATATGATATTTTATCGTCGAGTAGAAGCCTTCGATCAATGATCTGTCAAGCCTCCCTCTGGTTTAAACCTCGGATTGACTGCCTGAGCTGCATTCTTACACTTGTAATTACTTATTAATATAATCCTTGCTTAGAATGCTTCCAAAGACTCTGCAAATAATCAGTGCCAGGCTTTATTATTTTATAGTATGGGTTCCTTATTGATTAGTGAAAGCAATCATGAGTAATTTAAGGTTTGTATAACTTCGATCTACAGTCAAACCTACCCTCGTGCTGGTTTAAACCTCGGATCGAGTAATCCGCGAATTGACTGGATAAGCGGCTCATGATTTCATTCTGAATACCGATAATCCTGAATTGAGTTTCAATCTCGGGTTAAAACCAGAGGGGAGGTTTAAACCACTGTTCTGAATTCGGGCCCTAGTGTCTACAAATGAAGCATGATGCACCCAAGAACTCGAAGCTTCGTTCATTAAGGGGACACTGACTGTTTTTTTGGCCTATAAATTCATTCATTCATAAATTCTTGGTTTCCTAGCTAGACATCCCTCAAATTTAGAAAAACTACCCCTACCTCAAGATAAATTTGTAAATTTTTCGGTAGAAAAATGTCCCGGCCAAAGGCCGGTTCCTCTTACAATTACAGGCTTGCTATCGCTTGCCAGGAAAAAATCGACATCTAAATGGCACGATAGGTCTTACAATTTATAACGAAATGGGACGAAAGGTCTTAAAATCGCCAAACAAATGGTAACGTCTAAGAATCTCAAAACTAATGGGACTAAACACCAGAAAAACGACAGTCTCCCCTTAATCTTTGTGGTTCACAAGCGTTATAGGCTAGCTAAAACAGTATCCTACATACGTTAGATTGTGCCAAAAATCCATAAATGCATAAAATGCTATATATAACTGAGATGACGGGGCTCGAACATAATGAGCCAAAACATCACCAGAACCTGCTCCCGTATTTAGAAAAGCCACAGCCATAACAATGCCACATTGCTTCCATCCAATGCAGAGAGAGACCAATGAATAAGTTCCCCCAACACCAGCATCAAGGTAAACAAAGCCCCACTACCTGTGTGGGCCAACACGGGCTGCTCCCTCACCTTAATCACCTCCAAACGCGGGATCAAAAATGGCCACTCCCTGCCCGAGGTGAGAATTCCCTGCCCGAGCCAGACATGGACTACGATGCAGAGATGTTTATGCGACTACGGCATCAACCTCCTCAGTTCCCGCATATTCATCCAGAATATAATACCTACAACTACAACCACTAAGGGAATAAACAACTACAATCTTCAAATTCCCCCTCATAATAAATACATTCCATACAACGTGCCAAATAAATGTAGACATCCAAAACTGGAATTCAATTATCACTCATACATCAAAGCTTCTTCATAATTTCATCTAATCTTAATAAATAAAGAATGTGTTCACCTTTGTAACAATATAATTATGTATTATAATTTTAAGAACCTAAATAACCTCAGCAATAATAAAAAAACTATAATTCTCATGCCTCTCATATTCCGAAACGCCCCAACCAGACACCTGAATTAAAACGGAACATTATCTGCCCAAGCCAAGAATTTGGTAGGCAAAGTCGAAACCACTTTCAAGTACCTCTCCTCTCGGGGCGAACGTGCTTAACCCTTATTTAGCGGGCTAGGTGGTCTATTTGACCGTAGCGCCCAGCGTTTTTTTTTTACCCTAAATAGGGTTGTTTACGTGATCATTTTCATGCCTAAATAAGACCCAGAGCGTAAAACAAGTATCTATCCCTGAAAGGGCGTAAACAGAGCTTTCCAATGACACCCGAACCATCCTTGTACGACCACTGGTTCTCTTGCAACGATCGTGCAACACGAGTGCAAAAACCCTGTAATTAGGTAATTTCCCTACATAATTCCCTGTGTAGCGAGTGTGAGGGGAAGGAAGGGTGGGATTCAGTTCAGTAGGTCCACCGCGGTGGTGGGGGACGGTGATAGAGTTGCTACGCTCCTCACACCGCTCAGCTCTCTCTCTCAGCAACATTACGTGCTGAAAATGGCGCTCGACATAAGTTGTGAACCGCCACATAGTCCATATTTATTTCACACGACATAAGTTGCGCACCGACAGTTAAGGGTTAATAGCTGGTAAAATCGACTCGGAATATACGTCTTCCCTCACGCTTACCAAAGCCAATCATAAAACTCTCTACCTCTACCACTACCACTCTCTCACAACCCTCTATAATCAAACCTACAATCATGCACAAACCGTCCACTTCTAACTTAAATACACCTTCTACTTCCTCTTCCAACACCACATCTACCCTTACGTCTCCCTTGAAACGCTCTACAGTTAACACTAAACATACCTTCTACTTCTACCTCACCTAAACGTCCTTATGCTTCCAACAACCCAGCTACTCTTCCTTCTCCCTTAAAAATCCTTCCACCCTTAAATTCCTCTTTCCCCCCTACCTCAACAACAACAATAACATCTGACTCCTTCCCCGCTAAACCAGCTGACCTTGGCGCTCCTCAGCACCTCCCGCCACCATCTAAGCCCCTCCTCCCCACCACAGCCTCCACCAATTCAAAACTTCCCACACTTTCTCCATCACCCAACTCTCAAACCACTTTTTCTTCACTTTCCCTCATTCCAAATACCACTGAATCTCCCCCTAATCTTCCCCCTCAAAAACTTCCCTCTCGTCTACCAAATCACATTCGAAAATCTTCTAATCCTACCTCCCATTACCTTCCTTCTCCACCCCTTCCACAACCAAATCTACTCTTCCTTCTCCAGTAAAACACCCTACAGCTAAATCATCCCCCCTCTCCAAACCTCAACCAACACAATTACGTAATCACCATCCTGTAACCCCTTCTCCTCCTCTGATCTCACAACCACAATGTACGAGATCTGGCCGCCGTTCTACCACCACCACACAGCCATTTGCCTTACCTGCCCGCACCACCAGATGCCTGCAAACCCTGCACCTGCACCACTTCCACACCTACAACTCCAAGCAGCCCGCCGACAGATCCCTCACCAACCCAACCCTCTGGCATCCGATCTGAAGTCATCCAAAAGCAGACTTATTCCAAGATCGAGGACGAGTCTTTTTATGGATGACGATGGTGAGATGATGGGGCTCGAAGAGAATGAGCCAAAACATCACCAGAACCTGCTCCCGTATTTAGAAAAGCCACAGCCATCACAATGCCGCATTGCTTCCATCCAATGCAGAGAGAGACCAATGAATAAGTTCCCACAACACCAGCGTCAACGTAAACAATGCCCCACTACCTATGTGGGCCAACACGGGCCGCTCCCTCACCTTAATCACCTCCAACCGCGGGATCAAAAATGACCGCTCCTTGCCCAAGGTGAAAATTCCCTGCCCGAGCCAGACCTGGACTACGATGAAGAGATGTTTATGCGACTACGGCATCAACCTCCTCAATTCCCGCATATTCATCCGGAGTATAATACCTACAACTACAACCACTAAGGGAATACACAATTACAGATTCATATTCCCCTCATAATAAATACATTCCATACAACGTGCCAAATACATGTAGATATCCAAAACTGTAATTCAATTATCACTCATCCATCAAAGCTTCTTCATACATCCATCTAATCTTAATGAATAAAGAATGTGTTCACCTTTGTAACAATATATGTATTATAATTTTAAGAACCTTAATAACCTCAAATACTAAAAAAATATAATTCTCATGCCTCTCATATTCCGAAACGCCCCAACCAGACACCTGAATTAAAACGAAACATTACCTGCCCAAGCCAAGAATTTGGTAGGCAAAGTCGAAACCACTTTCGGGTACCTCTCCGCTCGGGGCGAACGTGCTTAATAGCTGGTAAATTCAACTCGGAATATACTTCTGTAGGGGTTAGCCAGAATCCCCTTAAAAAATATCTACAAGCGGCTGTGTGAAGTGACCTCGAAGAAGTGGTGTAGGCGAGCTAGAAGTGCATATTCTAGTGAGAGTGTGTGAAGAGGTCGTTCCCCCTGGTGTCAACAGGAGTGTACAACGGACTCAGTTGCCACATGTGACCAGATCTCTTTTGGGCTCCTACTTCTCTACTTCAAACAAATTAAGTGCCTCTCGTTTGATAAAGTGTTTTGATGATTATTTGTGAAGGGTTATATAAGATATGTTAATGTTCAATTTAACGTCATCTTAGAGATTATTAATTCTCTCATTCTCCTAGCCATCGCCACTCGTTTTGAGAGAACAGCACAAATTCTATACATGGGATTGGTATATATATAATTCTTGGGATATAGTTTCCTATATTCCGTATAAGAGTTATACATATATTCATTCGGGATATATACATGTACAATATACGTAAATTCCAGTGAACACTCAATCAGATCTTATTCTGTGGTGTTATTAGCTGGGTACGCGATTGCATGTATAAGTGTTCACACAGAGTGTTTATTTGTAAGTCTCTTAGTTAGACTATATTAAAGATTATGCTTCCTGACTTCAAACTCAGTTTAAGCCTTGCTTGAGTTGAATATAAACTCCTGCCATTGTCACATCCCGTTAACTTCTCCTCGGCGAGATCTTCAGCCCTGCATACAGGATTTTATAATTATTTACTATCTCATTGAATTGATATTCATTATTGTAACTCTATGAGTTGATTAAGATTTATATCTTCTATTTGTTGAATTAATGTAAAGTTATTCACACCTCATTTAATATCCTTATTTACATATAACCTTGTCACTGTGTGTGTGCCTCTGCAGTATTTTCTATTTACCTTGCTTCGCTAGTTACCTCGCGTTTGCCATTTACCTTCAGGATATTAATTATTGTTTGAGACTAACCTCTCTCTGTTTATTTATAGTGTGATTTACATAGTCATCTTGTATATCTTTACTTGTAGTATTTCATGATTTCATGTTATTTATTCCTGCAAGAATATTCATATTTATTACCTTACTATCATATGATGACATTGAGCTAATTTTATATAGATGAGACTCAATCCAATTGTCTGTACTAGTACCCTAGTTATTAAAGAAATAAAACTTGTGTGCCGAAACTGTGTATTCTGTGCCATTGGTGATGATTGATATAAGATTTATGTATTAAAGTTAGTTGTGTTCCCGTTGAGTATTTACAGTTCTGAGCTTTTCTATGGTGGAAATCACGAACTATGATAAAGCGTGCAAAAATATAGTGTCGCATAACGATAACTTTTGTTACTACAAAATGACGGTAGGGGACTGGAGTTTTCGAGAAAGGGGCTCCAGTCCTGACGTTATTCTTGACTTTAAGTGTGCTGGCTTAATAATCCAATAGGGTTGATAGCCTCTGAAGTCCTATTTTAACTAACTAACTAAGCTATTCTTGACTTACAGTGTGCTGGCTTAATAATCCTATAGGTTTGATGGCCTCTGAAGTTCTATTTTAACTATCGAACTAAGCTATTCTTAACTTACAGTGTGCTGGCTTAATAATCCAATTGGGTTGATAGCCTCTGAAGTTCTATTTTAACTAAGTAACTGAAATTACCTTTGCATGACCAATTTCTACACTTCAGAGAGTTTATTCAAATATGAAGAAAAACAATATGATTCACATGACAAAGGCCTATCAACTCTTTAGATTGAAGACATAGGTCGCGTCAGCATAATTTCGAACTGAAAAATAGTGCATATGCATATGCAGTATATCCATCTACAGTATATATATACATACATATATACATATACATATGCAGTATATCCATCTACAGTATATATATATACATACATATATACATATGCATATGCAGTATATCCATCTACAGTATATATATACATACATATATACATATGCATATGCAGTATATCCATCTACAGTATATATATACATACATATATGCATATGCATATGCAGTATATCCATCTACAGTATATATATACATACATATATACACATGCATACGCAGTATATCCATCTACAGTATAAATATACATACATATATACATATGCATATGCAGTATATCCATCTACAGTATATACTGTATATATACACACATATATACATTTGCATATGTAGTATATCAATCTACAGTATATATATATACATACATATATACACATGCATATGCAGTATATCCATCTACAGTATATATATACATACATATATACATATGCATATGCAGTATATCCATCTACAGTATATATATACATACATATATACATATGCATATGCAGTATATCCATCTACAGTATATATATATACATACATATATACATATGCATATGCAGTATATCCATCTACAGTATATATATACATACATATATACACATGCATATGCAGTATATCCATCTACAGTATATACTGTATATATACATACATATATACATATGCATATGCAGTATATCCATCTACAGTATATATATATACATACATATATACATATGCATATGCAGTATATCCATCTACAGTATATATATACATATATATACATATGCATATGCAGTATATCCATCTACAGTATATATATACATACATATATACATATATACATATGCATATGCAGTATATCCATCTACAGTATATATATACATACATATATACATATGCATATGCAGTATATCCATCTACAGTATATATATACATACATATATACATATGCATATGCATATGCAGTATATCCATCTACAGTGTATATATACATACATATATACATATGCATATGCAGTATATCCATCTACAGTATATATATATACATACATATATACATATGCATATGCAGTATATCCATCTACAGTATATACTGTATATATATACATATATACATATGCATATGCAGTATATCCATCTACAGTATATATATATATACATATATACATATGCATATGCAGTATATCCATCTACAGTATATATATACATACATATAATACAAATAGGTATCAAGTCCTCTTTGCTATGTGATAACATTTCAAATTTAAGTGTATTCTTGTATTTTGTAAAACTATCATAAACAAATACAACTATTTGAATATTTGAATACATAAATATAATGTGTGTATACATAAATTCCAAAGAGAGAGAGAGAGAGAGAGAGAGACTGGAGCAATACGATAACCAAAGCTGAAAGAGAGTGTGAGGGGTTGGTGGGGATTTGTAAGAGAGAGAGAGAGAGAGATAGATAGTTACATAGAGCTACATAGATACACAGACTACACATACCTTGCGGTCCCTACTAGGTAGTCCGGACTTAATGCTAAAATAGAATTTGCTACAATGTGGAAGGCAAGGATAGCAAATAAGAAAGCTCTAACCCCACCCACCTTTCCCTCCGACCGTTGGTCGGCATGAAATTAAAAAGTTGGGGAAAGAAGTTGTGGTGCCAGTTCAAGTTAGCTTTTGTTCGTGGGACTGTTGTGGAAAAGGTTGTATTCATTGATAGTTAACTCTTGCAGTAGATGATTTGCATTACATTATTTTGGTGGCTGTTAGAAGTTTTTCTTTAGCTGAGGAAGGACCGGTGGCATTTACTCTTTTAGAAATGAGTGTTCATTTCAGGGTTTCATAGGGTGATACAAATGGGTGAAACAAAAATATATAAATTAAATAAAAACTCGTTGGTGGAGATGCCTTGGATAGTAATGCTAGTGTTTGAAGCTTAAGGTTTCATTGAGTTGGGTTCATGTGAATTTGGTAATATGGAAAGGGTTTAGAGTGTTGAATGAGTTTGAGATAAATTACGTATTTACGTTGACGAAAGCAGCGTTGCAGTTTCGATTTCTCAACTCAGGTTTCGAAATGGAGGTTGTGGTCATATTATAGGGAAGCAAGACTGATTTAGTTTCCCGTCTTACATTTGTGGGGGTGAGCATAATTGTCGTGAGAGCTTGAACAGAAGGAGAGTTTCAGTTGCAGAATACTTGTGTTCGAGGACGGGTGTACTCTTTACGGGTACATAAGCTGGGTTTGGATTTATTTTCATAGTTCCTGCCGTGAGTATTTTTCTATTGTGATTGTTTTTGTACTTGGCAATGTCAGGCAGATGTTATTAGGGAACCGTTACTATAAGTTAACTGAATACCCTTATTGTAGCTACTTGTGGTTGCTTAATTTGTGGAGTTTGTGTTAATCTGGCAATTGAGTAAAGGATTTAGTTCGACTTTGGTGACTTTTTTTTGTTGGAAGGCTAGTGTTGGAAGGCTAGTGTTGCAAGCGGTAATGATGGTGTTGGGATTATTTATAGCTGATGTGACTGTGGAACTGAGCGCAGGAGTGTGGGCCCAGATGTGGACTGGTGTGATGACAGGTGTTTCAGTTTAGCGGACTGGTGTATAAGCTTATAACTCTGGATTGGAATGTTATTTGAATTATATAATACAACAAATTAAATGAATGCTTGCGTTCTATTTATCCTAGGAGATTGGTGGTAGATGATCTAGAGTGGCTGAAGCCCAAAAACTGGCTTACTCACTGCCTCATTCATATAAATTACTTTTTACCACAGTCACCCAGCAGAATGAGAACAAAATAAAAACTTCGGTAAATTGATAGGGTGTGACAGTCCCAAGTTTTAGAATGTGTGTGTGTTTTTTTTTTGCATTTTTTCTTTGATATACAGTGTTGTTTTACCTAACTAAGAAACCTAACCTAACCTAAAAGTAATACGTGGATAGAAACTAACCTAAAATGTACGCAATTACCAAAGCGGCACTGGATCGCGCAATTGTAAGGTCCCCCGAGTAAGGTAGGAGGGACACAAAATCTATAAAGCAGAAATCCCATAAAACAGGACTTGTCATTATGCAGACAAGACTGTGTTTTACCCTATATCTCCCTTATAATACATTTGCGACGGGAAGGACATATATAGGACTGAAGACTATTATATAACATACCTATAGGCTACACAAATATCGATGGGGCTTGTAACTGTCAAACTGGTGATGGGCTGGTCTATCAGAATGAGAGTTGAGCGTTCTCTGCCATACCCATAGCTTACTCTGACTGTTCCTTTTACTTATATATTTTCTAGATCTCAAGTGACGGCGTCTTTTCCGTGGATTGACCTCCCTACTGCCAACCCTGGCAGATTGGGAGCCAAAGCGTCACATTTTTCCTTTGCCCCTCAACTTTCCCTTCATAATTGCTGAGGGGCACATGGCCTTGGGTGGGGCTTTTGTTTCCCGGGCGTTTCCGCACCCTCCTCAGCTCCCCGCCTTTGAGTGGCTTCGGTCACCTGGGCATTATTAGTGGTAAGCTGGGAGGGTTCTGTGGGGGCGCTTGGTTATGGCCTTGGCCTTGCTCGGGACCTTGGGGCTGCTCGGCCAGACAGCCTGAGGAACAGCAACAACAACAAAAACTGTCAAACCGTAAAATCTTACCAAAACTTCTACTGGAAAATTTATAGTAAAAAACGAAGATGTAAAGTATTATATACTACTGATGCTTAACCTGTGTGTTTTTTTTTAATTTATTTATTTATTTATTTATTTTGTTGCTATACTGTATTATGCCCACCTCCTCAACATTAATGTCTAACCTTCTTTTGAGTGTCAATTGTCTTGCATTGTACCACTTTCTCAGGCAATTTGTTCCACTCGAGGACCACACTGTAGGTGAAAAAGTTTTTTGTGACGTCTAGATCCGCCCTCCTGGTTTTTAATTTCATTCCATTTCCCCGAGTTAATGAACTATTATCTATTTGGAAAAGTGAATCTACATCAATGTCGTCAAATCCCTTTAGTATCTTGAAACACTCGATTAATTGACCTTGTAATCTTCTTTTCTTAAGTGAAAATAAATGTATTTTTTGTAATTTTTCATAATAAGATTTATTGGAAAATTTAACCGAAACTACCACTAATTTTACCATGGTATTTCTTTTTGGTTTTAGGTAGTTTTCATGATAATTATCGCGAATAGACTTTCAGCGTTATTATACATAATTTATGAGGGAAAGTGAAGCTCTATGGAAACCTTATAATATACTCTCATAGATTCCGTTGTGGTAGAATAGTTTTGATAAGTTTTGTAACTCGATTTTGTCGATTTAAATAGTCCCGCGCGTAAACAAACTCAGTCCCGCAATCTTGAGAGCTCTGCTACCGACGTGTTCATGTTTACAAAAAGTGTTCGAAATGGAGTACACTCGCTACGGTAAAGTGTTATGTTCTACAAAGATGTTACTGTATGTCTAATATATGAACCCACAGTAGCTGGCATGCAACTTGCAAGGGCTAGTGTTGTATCCCACGTACTGGGTCTAGGGCACTCTAGGGTTAGGCTAGGTTGTTTGGTTAGGTTAATATACTAGGTCTCGGAAACAAGATTCGTAGTTGCGGTAGTATTTACATCAAAACTATAGTTAACTATCAAAACAATTCTTCCACAGTGGAATCTATGCGAGTATATTATAAGGATTCCATAGAGCTTCACTTTCCCTAATAAATCATGTATAATAACGCTGAGAGTCTTTTAACAAAAAATACCCTTTTCATCATTATTCAGTAGTTTAAATTAGTTACAATCCCCGGAAAATTTTATTTCTCCCATTATCCAACAATCTTGAAACACTCGGTTGTAAGTCATTTTTCAGAGTAAATCTACAATATGTTTTGCCTTTGGATACAAGATGGGTTCCCCCCCCCCCCCCTCCCCATGAATTATTGAAATCAGCATCTATTGTAACAGTAAGGAGCTTAATAAGAGTTTCACTGACGTCAATAGGGAGCTTAAAGGGAGAGTTTGTTTGTGTTTACAGTACTTTATATAGTGCACATAAAATGTATCTCCGGAGGTTGGAACACATTTTCATATGATCTCTGCAACATCCTTATTCTATAATAGCCTTCAAATATTGATAAATAATTAGTGGTAGTTTCGGTTATAAGTACCGATTTATTTCTTAGTGACGGAATCAACTTTGTCGCTCTACGCTGCACCGCACCGACTCGAGCTTCCCAATGTCCTTGCTCAGATAAGGAGACTAAAATTGCACACCATATTCAAGATGGGGCCTCACTATGCTTTTAAATAAAGGTACTATAATGTTCTCGTTTTTATAAGTAAAATTTCGCTTAATATATCCCAATGCTCGACTGGCCTTATTCACAGCTGCTGCACATTGATCTGTGGTCTTTTGGTTTTCAGATATAAGAACCCCCAAGTCTTTAAATAATGCACTTGTTTTGATTGGCTGACCTTTCATCTTGTATTCATATATTTTGTTTGTATTGCCTATTTGCAAGACCTGGCATTTGTCAACATTGAATGGCATCTGCCATTTTTCCGACCACTCTACTATTATATTTAAATCAGATTGCAGTTTATTTCTGTCTTCTTCGATTAATACTGATTTTCCTATCTTTGTGTCATCAGCGAACTTTAAGATAGTATATATTATTTAGTTCAACATCGATGTCATTTATATAGATTAGAAACAAAACTGGCGCCAGGACCGATCCCTGAGGCACTCCACTATAAACAGGCTCTCACTCAGATTCTACTCCATTTATCGCTACTCTCTGCCTTCTGTTTGTCAGCCAGCTTTTTATCAAGGCATGAATTTTTTCTTTAATGCCCAACATTTCCAATTTCTTCAATAATTTTCCATGGGATACCTTATCGAATGTTTTTTGGAAATCTTAGTAAATTATGTCTAATGATTTAGTAGAGTCGTTATGTGTAAATCGTGTATTATAAAATTCATATTTGTTAAACATGACTTACTGGATTTAAAACCATGTTGGCTTTCTCTTATTAATTTGTTTGACTCCAGATAATCTACTATCTTGTCTCTCAGAATTTTTTCCATAATTTTTCCCATGATTGACGTTAAACTGATTGGTCAATAATTATTTGCTTGGGCTTTATTTCCTTTCTTAAATATTTCTCTGGCGTAGGGATGCAGCGACCCCACCGCCTGCCACTTCGGTGGTGCAGTTATCCTCTGTAGCAGTTACGGTGATTCCTTGTTACTGCCTTATTGTAGCACAGTTAAGGCTGGTGTGGTGTGATTTTCGCCAGGTGCAGGTGCTTCATGGGGATTTTGTTGAGTTTTGCTGAGACACTGTTAGCGCTATACCAACATCAGCCACTGTGATAACATTATGGAGCGTTGTTGTGGTAAGACTTTGTTGTACTGTACTGCAGTCAAGACTGTAACCACCGTGCTATGATTGCTGTGCACTGTGTGCAGTACTGTGATTGTACCATGGAAGCCACATTCACTGTGGACGGTTGTAGTCTTTAAACCCGTATGCATGTATGTATGTATGTATGGAGTGATATTTGCAGTTTTCCAATCACTAGGTACGGTTTCCTGATAGAGCGACAAGTTAAATATGTTAGTTAAGGACTGTGCTATTTCTTCTTTCACGTTTTTCAGAATTTTTGGGTGAATATTATCTGGCCCAGGGGTTTTATTAATATTTAAATTGTTCAGCTTACATTACACTTCACTTTTGCTTATGGTAAAGTTTCCTATTTCATGCGTTGTTGCGTTTGTTTCAGGAGTAGTGTTATGATCTTCCTTAGTAAAAATGGAACAATGAGAGAGAGAGAGAGAGAATTTGGTATGCCACCCACCCCGCCCCCAGTACCCTCACCCCTCCCTATCACCCCCTCCCCCTTCCTAACCCTCCCTTCAACCCTCTCCCTCTCATATCAACCGCACCCACTGCCTCACTCGGTGCCCCCCCACCCCTTATCACCACCTTCCCCTCCCCTGCACCCACTCTCCCCTCATCCCCCCACCACCCACCCTCTCTATTAGCGAGTCATTTAGCGCCGGATTAAGCTTCATGTCCCACCGTAATCCCCCCGGAGTTAATATAATATACCCCCAGGAATTTAAAAGGACGTTACCGGAACTGAAAGTGTTAATGATATATACACCCGTGGATTACAGTATTGGGGGGGGGGGGGGGGATGTAGGTAAGGGCGTATTTTCCGGTGTTTGGGAATCGAGGGGGTCCGATTGCCAGAGATGATTATGTGGGCTATTATACGTGGCTATATAGTTTAATGGGGGAAGGGTTTATTTGTTGGTCGATTATTACATATACTGTATATATATATATACGGTATATTATGTTTTGGGCGAGGTGAAATGACACACAAATATGTGATTCAAGACTGATGTCAGAACACACTCAAAATATCCAAGTTCAAGGAAAACTAGATTACAAATTCTTAGTTTAATTAAAGTAAGTATTATAATGTAACAATAAAATCAGTCTTCAGGACGAGCAATAAGAATATATAATGCACTAAGATTTTGCTTAGTAACAACAGGAATGATTAACAGAAAATATGCAAATGAAAAATAAATAACTATCTTTACTGAAGCAATGCAAGGTTTAAATTGCTAAATCCCACAAGAATTAATATTTTCTCAAGATCACTGGAAATGGTTAATATATGTTTAATAACTTAAGAAAATGCACATAATAGCAATACAAGTAATTAATACAACCATGCAAAAGTGAAATAAGCACTAAAATAACACTTGAGAAAATATTCCTTCTGAAAGAATACAATAAGGGGTACCTAAATTAATCTGATCAAATTCACAAGCTTGGAAACTAAACCCAAATTAATTCAATGCTTTCCAATATTAATTAAAGCATTCAAAAGGAAATAACGAAATAATATAGGTGGGCGGGGGGGGGGGGGGGGGGGGGGGGGGATATACTGTATATGTCACCAGAGAAACTGGAATATTCTATTGCACTCGTGAATGTAATGACGTAAGGCTGAGAGAGACAGGCTAGAGCCTGACAGGTCTAGAACTTGCGAGAAGCAAGCAAATAAGGGGAAAACTAAAATATTATACTAATCTGGCTTATATAATCAATATTAATTCTGGATTACATAATAATATATATATATATATATATATATATATATATATATATATATATATATATATATATATATATACAGTATATATAGCTATATATTTTTTTTTCTAAAGTTTCCTCCCTAGACCTCCATCAAGCTTTAACCCGGGAATGGTGAGAATACTCTTGAGAGGCTTTGGGGGGCAAAGGTGATGATCCTCTTAACCCTCTCACGTCCTGACGCAATTTTTGAGCCTATTAGGGATACTTTAAAGCCTTTGTTACCGTCAGGGGTATTTATAAACCTTTAGTTTATTTACTTCAACCTCTGCAGTTGTCTTTGAGTTAGCTGTGGGCAGAAAACTAATTTTGGAGAGGTAATTATAAGAGTGAGAGTAATCTATTTCTTATTGCTAATCTGGCAACCTCTGCATCATAAGGATATGAGAGGGTTAAGAGGTAAGGCCTAAAAAAGACTTTTAAAAGGCCCCAGTAGCAGTTAAAGTAAAAGCATGGGTGAATAAGATAATTCCCCTCCATATCCTCTATCACTCCTCCACATGTGTCAAAACCCCCTCCTTCCCCCCCTTCAATTATCAACTATTTTTCCTCTTATTCCCTTGTTTATCAATTTATTTACCCTGCCAACATCTCCAATCCGGTTTTAAGGCATGGTCATGCGCCTACCGAGTGCGTGTTGTGAGAGAGAGTATGAGAGAGAGACTCAGTCTGCTTGGGAGAGGAAGGGTGTACGTCACTTCTGACTCACATTTCATGAATGAACTGTTGGCAATAATTCACAATTTTCACCCTCCATTTGTTTTTTGCTGTTACATGTTAATATCTTCATATTAAATGTAAATTAGGCGCATATGAATAAGTAATAACGATATTTATCGTAATATGACGATTTTAGGCGGGAATGAAGCCTAATATGGCCGTCCAGTAGTAGGGTGTTCACTACACACAGCTCGCCTTTTAAAGGTTAAAAAACACCCCCTTTCAAGATAAATGTGTATATTTTTCGGTAGAAAAATTTCCCGGCCAAAGGCCGGTTACTCCACAATTACAGACTCGCTATCGCTCATCAGTAATAAAATCGACACCTAAGGAACATGAAAGGTCTTAATATTGACAAAGAAATGGGGCGAAAGGTCTTAATATTGACGAAAAAATGGGGCGAAAGGTCTCAAAATCGCCAAACTAATGGGGCAAACATCTTAAAATGTGAAAACTAATGGGGCTAAACATGATTGAGAAAGGGGTCCAGAAAAACGGGGCTTGGGAATCGAGGGATTTGATTGTTTGTGATTATGTGGCTATTATGATAATGAGGGTCTATTTACCTTAATGAGGGTTTAGAGATATACCTCCTATTATTATTATTATTATTATTATTTTTTGTATTATTATTATTCTCATTATTATTATTATTATTATTATTATTATTATCATTATTATGCCTAGTGAGGAATCTAAAAATAATAATAAAAAGATAAATATAAGAGCAAATAAATACGCTCATCCTCCCTTAAAGGGATAGGTGTATTAATTATTGTTGTTGCTTGACTTCCTTTGTACTCCTTTGTACTCCTTCCCTCCTTTAATTCCTCCCTCCTTCCTTCCTCCCTCTCTCCCTCCCTTCCTTCCTCCATCCTTCCATCCTTTCTCTCTCTCTCCATATACCAAACACTAACTCACAGAACTAAAATTCGGAAGTTTATCAAAGTCTCACTCTGGGGTTTAGAACCAGCTGATTCAATAATTTACAGTGCTTCGATCAAAGAATTCCAATATATCCATGAAGCAGTGCAGTACGCTCGGATTAACCCTTTCTGTACCGACGTCGTGCTATTAACTTTATTCTGGCTACTATCAGACGATTGACGATTATATTCAATAAAAAAAGGGCCTCCAGCAATTAACAGGCTTCCAACTATCTCTCTTTATCCTTTGTACTACCACAGATCCTTCTTAAACTGCACATAATCGTCTAATGATCGCTAAAATACAAAGAAAAATACGTCACCGGTACACGTCATTTTTACTATATTCTGGTTACTACTCATCAATTGCATTCAGTTTAGGAAGGATCTCTAACAATTATAATCCTTCAAACTTAGTTAAAATAGGACTTCAGAGGCTATCAACCCTTCTGGATTATTAAGCCAGCACACTGTAAGTCAATAGTAGCCTCAGGACTGGATCCTCTTTACGAGAACTCCAGTCCCTTGCTTCAAACTATCTCAATCAACCCATTTAACTACTACAGAACCTTCCTAAGCTGCATAAAATCGTCTACATATAGCCATAATATCATGTAACAGACGTCGCTGGTACAGAAAGGGGGGAATGACAGTATTGTATAAAAGGCAGGCGGTACACCCAAATACTACATCCTTGCCCCCTTTTCGTCATAGCATTAATTTTCCCTTTGCTTATCTGAGAATTTTAGCCCCCTTTTTGGTCCCCCCTCTGGGCGTTTTTTCACACTGTCTCATCTCTTCAGTCATCGCTATTAAGGTTCCGCGTCTTTTCATTGAACGGCTGCTTTAATATTCAGGTCACGCATATTGGATGGGCGTATTTATTTTCCCATTTATGTATCTTTTTAATAAATGTTTTGTTTCCTCCTAGACCTCCATCAAGCTAAGACAAAAAACCGCCCAAGACCCTCCTTCAAGATAAATTTGTACATTTTTCGATAGAAAAATCGCCACACTAATGGGCCGAACGTCTTAAAATCTGAAAACTAATGGGAGAAGGGAGAAGGGGGACCAGAAAAACGACCAATTTCCTCTTAATATTCAGGTAACCCATATTGGTTTTCTTTCAGCCAGACCTTTTCACCCTCCTGACCAAATTTCTCATCTGCTTCGCCCATTTTCGTAGATAGTTATAACAGGACTTCAGAGGCTATCAACCCTTCTGGATTATTAAGCCAGCACACTGTAAGTCAAGAATAGAGTCAGAACTGAAGCCTCTTTTCGAGAACTTCAGTCTCTTGTTCATAGTTCATATTTCCCTTTTGGCCTATTTGTTTTGTTCTCTCTCTCTCTCTCTCTCTCTCTTTCTTTCTTTTTGCTGACTCAACGCCTACTAATTTATTTTTATATCCCCATTACTTTCACTTTTAGAACTCTTTCTCTCCCTCCCCCTCTCTCTCTCTCTCTCTCATACACCCCCCCACACACCCCCCACCCCCACGCCTACGCCCCCGCCCCCGGAACACGAAATTGCCCGCCTCACTAATGCGTTTCTAAAATTCGCGTCTTTTCTCCCCCCCCCCCTATATACTGTATATGTTGTCACCAGAGAAACTGGAATATTCTATTGCACTCCTGAATGTAATGACGTAAGGCTGAGAGAGACAGGCTAGAGCCTGACAGGTCTAGAACTTGCGAGAAGCAAGCAAATAAGGGGAACACTAAAATATTATACTAATCTGGCTTATATAATTAATATTAATTCTGGATTACATAATAATATATATATATATATATATATATATATATATATATTATATATATAAATATATACAGTATATATAGTATATATATTTTTTTTTTCTAAAGTTTCCTCCCTAGACCTCCATCAAGCTTTAACCCGGGAATGGTGAGAATACTCTTGAGAGGCTTTGGGGGGCAAAGGTGATGATCCTCTTAACCCTCTCACGTCCTGACGCAATTTTTGAGCCTATTAGGGATACTTTAAAGCCTTTGTTACCGTCAGGGGTATTTATAAACCTTTAGTTTATTTACTTCAACCTCTGCAGTTGTCTTTGAGTTAGCTGTGGGCAGAAAACTAATTTTGGAGAGGTAATTAGAAGAGTGAGAGTAATCTATTTCTTATTGCTAATCTGGCAACCTCTGCGTCATAAGGATATGAGAGGGTTAAGAGGTAAGGCCTAAAAAAAGACTTTTAAAAGGCCCCAGTAGCAGTTAAAGTAAAAGCATGGGTGAATAAGATAATTCCCCTCCATACCCTCTATCACTCCTCCACATGTGTCAAAACCCCCTCCTTCCCCCCTTCAATTATCAACTATTTTTCCTCTTATTCCCTTGTTTATCGGTTTATTTACCCTGCCAACATCTCCAATCCGGTTTTAAGGCACGCCTACCGAGTGCGTGTTGTGAGAGAGACTCTGTCTGCTTGGGAGAGGAAGGGTGTACGTCGCTTCTGACTCACATTTCATGAATGAACTCTTGGCAATAATTCACAATTTTCACCCTCCATTTGTTTTTTGCTGTTTCATGTTAATATGTTCATATTAAATGTAAATTAGGCGCATATGAATAAGTAATAACGATATTTATCGTAATATGACTATTTTAGGCGGGAATGAAGCCTAATATGGCCGTCCAGTAGTAGGGTGTTCACTACACACAGCTCGCCTTTTAAAGGTTAAAAAACACCCCCTTTCAAGATAAATGTGTATATTTTTCAGTACACAAATTTCCCGGCCAAAGGCCGGTTACTCCACAATTACAGACTCGCTATCGCTCATCAGTAATAAAATCGACACCTAAGGAACATGAAAGGTCTTAATATTGACAAAGAAATGGGGCGAAAGGTCTTAATATTGACGAAAAAATGGGGCGAAAGGTCTCAAAATCGCCAAACTAATGGGGCAAACATCTTAAAATGTGAAAACTAATGGGGCTAAACATGATTGAGAAAGGGGTCCAGAAAAACGGGGCTTGGGAATCGAGGGATTTGATTGTTTGTGATTATGTGGCTATTATGATAATGAGGGTCTATTTACCTTAATGAGGGTTTAGAGATATACCTCCTATTATTATTATTATTATTATTATTTTTTGTATTATTATTATTCTCATTATTATTATTATTATTATTATTATTATTATCATTATTATGCCTAGTGAGGAATCTAAAAATAATAATAAAAAGATAAATATAAGAGCAAATAAATACGCTCATCCTCCCTTAAAGGGATAGGTGTATTAATTATTGTTGTTGCTTGACTTCCTTTGTACTCCTTCCCTCCTTTAATTCCTCCCTTCCTTCCTCCATCCTCTCTCTCTCTCTCTCTCTCTCTCTCTCTCTCTCTCTCTCTCTCTCTCCATATACCAAACACTCTAACTCACAGAACTAAAATTCGGAAGTTTATCAAAGTCTCACTCTGGGGTTTAGAACCAGCTGATTCAATAATTTACAGTGCTTCGATCAAAGAATTCCAATATATCCATGAAGCAGTGCAGTACGCTCGGATTAACCCTTTCTGTACCGACGTCGTGCTATTAACTTTATTCTGGCTACTATCAGACGATTGACGATTATATTCAATAAAAAAAGGGCCTCCAGCAATTAACAGGCTTCCAACTATCTCTTTATCCTTTGTACTACCACAGATCCTTCTTAAACTGCACATAATCGTCTAATGATCGCTAAAATACAAAGAAAAATACGTCACCGGTACACGTCATTTTTACTATATTCTGGTTACTACTCATCAATTGCATTCAGTTTAGGAAGGATCTCTAACAATTATAATCCTTCAAACTTAGTTAAAATAGGACTTCAGAGGCTATCAACCCTTCTGGATTATTAAGCCAGCACACTGTAAGTCAATAGTAGCCTCAGGACTGGATCCTCTTTACGAGAACTCCAGTCCCTTGCTTCAAACTATCTCAATCAACCCATTTAACTACTACAGAACCTTCCTAAGCTGCATAAAATAGTCTACATATAGCCATAATATCATGTAACAGACGTCGCTGGTACAGAAACGGGGGAAAAGATCCCCCTCAACCTATATTGTATCCCACAGCAGTCACAATACACGGGAACATGATCACGAGAATGACAGTATTGTATACAAGGCAGGCGGTACACCCAAATACTACATCCTTGGCCCCTTTTCTTCATAGCATTAATTTTCCCTTTGCTTATCTGAGAATTTTAGCCCCCTTTTTGGTCCCCCCTCTGGGCTTTTTTTCACACTGTCTCATCTCTTCAGTCATCGCTATTAAGGTTCCGCGTCTTTTCATTGAACGGCCGCTTTAATATTCAGGTCACGCATATTGGATGGGCGTATTTATTTTCCCATTTATGTATCTTTTTAATAAATGTTTTGTTTCCTCCCTAGACCTCCATCAAGCTAAAAAAATACACCCGCCCAAGACCCTCCTTCAAGATAAATTTGTACATTTTTCGATAGAAAAATCGCCACTAATGGGCCGAACGTCTTAAAATCTGAAAACTAATGGGAGAAGGGAGAAGGGGGACCAGAAAAACGACCCATTTCCCCTTAATATTCAGGTAACGCATATTGGTTTTCTTTCAGCCAGACCTTTTCACCCTCCTGACCAATTTTCTCATCTGCTTCTCCCATTTTCGTAGATAGTTATAACACGACTTCAGAGGCTATTCTGGATTATTAAGCCAGCACACTGTAAGTCAAGAATAGAGTCAGAACTGAAGCCTCTTTTCGAGAACTTCAGTCTCTTGTTCATAGTTCATATTGCCCTTTTGGCCTATTTGTTTTGTTCTCTCTCTCTCTCTCTCTCTCTCTCTCTCTTTCTCTTTCTTTTCGCTGACTCGACGCCTACTGATTTATTTTTATATCACCATTACTTTCACTTTTTGAACTCTTTCTCTCCCCCCCTCTCTCTCTCTCTCTCTCTCTCTCTCTCTCTCTCTCATACACCCCCACCCCCCCACCCCACCCCCTACGCCCCCGCCCCCGGAACACGAAATTGCCCGCCTCACTAATGCGTTTCTAAAATTCGCGTCTTTCCCCCCCCCCCCCCTAACTCGCGATTGCATATTCAGAGATTGCCGAGCCAACCCACATTTGCAAAGGGGGCGTCGTTGCAGAGGAGATTTTTTTTATGTTGCCTCAGCTTTCATCGCAGAGTTGCAAGAGCGAGAGCATTGCCAATTTTGAGAGAGAGAGAGAGAGAGTTTCCTTGCTAGACCTCCACCAAGCTTAGAAAAACACCCTATAGACCCCCTCTCAAGATACATTTGTACATTTTTCGGTAGAAAAATGTCCCGACCAAAAGCCGGTCCCTTCTAAAATTGGAGGCTCGCTTTCGCTCGCCAGGAAAAAATAGACACCAAAAGGGCACGGAGTTCTTAATATTGACAAAAAACAAAAAAATTAGGCGAAAGGTCTCAAAATCGCCAAACTAACGGAAAGCATGTCTTAAAACCTAATATACAAAGTAATATGTAATAAACTAGGTGCTTATGTTCTGGGTGTGGTGTCCCGAGTTCGTATCCCGGGAGGGCCATATGCTTTCATTAGTTTATTCAAGTATATTGGGGTTTGTATTTGATATGAATGTTAAAAAACGGAGTGTTACTTATGCTGAACATGAGGGAGAAGGGGGTCCAGAACAAGATAGTAGTACCCCTTATTTACAATCTAACGGACTTGATTTGGTAACTCTGATTTAAAGCGAGAGGAATATTGCCAGGCCGAAGTGGAGGCGCATTTTCTAGCTTGCAAAAGTAGAGGTGCATTTTCTAGCTTGCAAAAGTGGAGGTGCATTTTCTAGCTTGCAAAAGTGGAGGCGTATTTTCTAGCGCGCCGGTAACAAGTGTCTTTTAGCGGGAAAATAAACAGGAAACGGAATGGGATATGAATCAAAGCGGGTTTTAATAGTTTGTTTGCCTATGTAACGAAGGTACTAAGCGTCATTTAGCAAGATAATTAGCAGGCAAGGGAAACCATAATTATACATGAAGGCGTGTTTTAGTCGCTATTTTTCCTACTCAACGAGAGTAACCGGTGTCATTTAGCAAGATATAGTGTTTTGGGTACAGTTTATCTTGTCTTAGAGAAATGGCAAAGGTAAATGTATAGGTATACAGTAGATTGTCCTTTAGCAAGAAAATGAACCGGAGAACAGAGGGGATACAAATCAAGGTGTGTTTTATTTACAATCTCTTCTATGCTTCAGTAGCATACAAGGTCAACCTAGCGCGCCAGTAACAAGTGTCTTTTGGTGGGAAAATGAACAGGAAATGGAATGCTTGTCGATTTTAACACCTTTCGCCCCATTTCGTTGTCAATTTAAAGACTTTTCGTGCCTTTAAGGTGTCAATTTTTTTCCTGGCGAGCGATAGTGAGCCTGTAGTTTTAAGGGAAACCGGCCTTCGGCAGGGATATTCTTCTACCGAAAAATTTACAAATTTATCTTGAATGAGGGTCTATTTTTTTTTTCTAAGCTTGATGGAGGTCTAGCGAGGAAACTAAAAAATAATTTTAGTAAATGAATTAATAGACCAAAAAACAAAAAAAAAACAGCCATTGTCCCCTTAAGTATAACTAGTATCCTTTAGCGAGATAATGAACAGGAAATGGAAAACATGCAAATCTAGGTGTTTTAATCGCTTTAAGGGAGCCCAGACGCTATTGTGCAGCGTAATTTACTGGTTCGGCTCAATGGTTTAACTCCTTCAGTACCATCCCGGTACAATAATGTACCGCCCTCAGTATGTTAACCCTTTCACGTATTTATGACGCAGAGGTTGCCAGATTAGCAATAAGAAATAGAGTTCTCTCACTCATATAATTACCTCTCTAAAATTAGTTTTCTGCCCACAGCTAACTCAAAGACAACTGCAGGGGTTGAAGTAACTAAACTAAAGGTATCTAAATACCTCTGATGGTAACAAAGGCTTTAAAGTATACCCAATAGGCTCAAAAGTGCGTCATATGTCCGAGAGGGTTAAGACAATATTATAGGCAGTGGGCCAGATAGGGTCAGCGTGCACCCCACCCACCTCCCAACGAAACAGTGTTTTTCTGAAGCCCCTGAACTTCCTGAACACGAATATGAATGTTAACATTGAACATTTTTGGATGCAATACCCATTTCTGCCATTCATTTGATATTTCCCAGCTTTCATGCTACAGAGGGGGGGTCAAACGGACCCCCCGTATTTTCCATAGTTTTGGTCGTAGAGGCAAAATTCAAACAACATTCGAAAGCTCTCATTAAGTGCTCTTAGGTCAGTTGTTGGCATTTAACCTAAAGTCAAAGGTCAACCAATGACTTGATGTCAACTATCAAAATTGCTTCCCATTTGAAGCATTACAGGAACCTCCCTAATTGACCGATTGTAATGAAAAAGTACATCGTAAAGAAAGCAAAAAAAATCAGAAAAAAATCAATGTAATTTTTTTTTGCTGAATTTTGAAGAAAACAAATTCTATTACAGAATTTGAATTTTATTATTTTTACATTTTTAACTAGATTTGTGTTTCAAAACACATAAGTAAAGTGTTGGTATTGTAAAACGTAAAAAACCCAAAATTCGATTATATACAGCCATTTTGTTAACTTGACCTTGGAAGGTCAACCCAAGGTCAACAAAGGTCAAATTAAATAATTGAATGACCTACACATATCCAATCAATGGACCAACCCTACCTATTACAAAAAACACGGATATGAACACATAGAAGGCAAATATATGAAAATAAATGCAAAAATAATATTCATAATCAGTTGTACCCTTCAGGAAAAAGATCACTGTGACCTGACCTTTGACCCTAAAACAATTTATTTTTTGGAGCCGATGTAAAAACCATACATCTTATGGCGTTTGATACCAGCAGGATGTCCACGGGAAGAGGAGGACACAGAGTGTTCACCTGTCGTAAAGCCGCACTGATCAACTCTTGCTTCCTGAGGCCGAAATAACAATGTGGAAACTGCCGTCGTAGGCAGCCTGAGATTCTCACAATGAATGCAAGATAGCCGGCAAGCTTCCTTCTCCTTAACGAGAGTAAATCATGTTGGGTCCCTTCCACATCAAACTCACTTTCTGGGGTTTTATTTTAGAGGTAGCACCGCCCACTCATTTGACTCTCTTTCTGGATGCCATCGAGATGGCCCCCCGACAGCCTCTTCCGTGGAGAAGAAAGCTCGTCGGCTATTTAATATTCATTGTGAGAATTCTCAGGCTGCCTACGCCGGCAGTCTCCACATTGTTATTTCGGCCTCAGGAAGCAGAGTTGATCAGTGCGGCGTTACGACAGGTGAACGCTCTGCGTCATCCTCTTCCCGTGGACATCCTACACTTGTAGGATTGCCAGCCTACAGGTGAGTAGGAAGGACAAACGAAGACATAAACAACAAAGACACCATTCCATACCAGTCCCCCATGATGAGGAGAATAAAAAAACAGAGGAGTACCCCATTTTACCTGGTCATTCCCGTTTTCTGTCTACCAAGGAGACTAGTCACCTAGATCAGTCACCCCTATCAAAAAAAGGAAAGTTCAGCCAATCACCATCCACATTTCAAACCCTCCCCACCAATCACCAACCTTCATTGCACCAGCAGCCAGATTTGCAGTACACAGAACAAATGTTTATGCAAATTCCACATCAAAGACCTGAGTGCTACCGACATAAGTGGGGATATTAGAATCTACAATACAAGAATGTTACGAAGAACTCTGGACCAACCCAGGAACATAGAGAAGACCAGAGTTATTCCCGGATTCACAAATAACCCCCAATTATAATAAAATCACCAGAACTGCTATTATATCCTTCCTAGACTTAGTAACTCCTCCCGGAGTATTAAATAAAATAATTTAAATGATTAGGTACTTGATAACTACCATGTATTTTTAAGTTAAGTATTTACTTCACTATTTATGTCACAACGATTCACTATATCCCTTTAACATTGAATTCCTATAAGTTGAAGCTCAGAAAATATCTGAACATGTTCTCAACGAAATTGTTGAGAGAGCAAGCGCTTCCACCTCGGTAATGTTCTTAAGTCTGAAAAGTCCAGAGCATCTAACTAAAAGTGGCAACTGAATTCCCCTCCCACTCGAGCCTACAACAAGCCCTGTTGTGTGCCTCTGACGTCTGGACGTGGGATTCCTGACTATGCAAAGCAGCCCTGAAGTCTGGCCGGGCGAACCTCGCTCTACGTCGACCAGAACTTGTTTTCGAACCTCAAAACCCCCCCCCCCCCCCCCCAGCTCCCCCTAAGTGTGTCTGAGTATCTTACGTTGTGATTATTGATGTGAAGGTAAGGTAAAATATGTGAATATTCATTGCTAATCTCTGTGCCTAAGATCCTTTATTTATTGCGTGTGCATTAATCCTTTAGAATCCAGATTAAACCTTGTGTAGATCTGTGCCCAAGATCTAGTGTTAACTTCTCTGCCAAAATCATAATAAACATTCTACGCAAACTTTACATAATAGTGTGAATTCATAATCAAGCCAAATACTCACTGATTTTCCTTGTGTATGTCTATTCTATTTTATGTATGTACCAAGTTGAAGCTGAAGTGTATACTGTGAATTGATTCCCTTCTAAAACCCTCACTTTACCTAGAGCCTACGCTCAATTTCATACCTATTTTAAAACTCGGTTTCCCCCTATTACGCCTTATTTTGCCGTGCGTTAATAGTATAATTTATGAATAACTTATTAGTTTATTCTATTATGAAATATATAATTTCGATCCTACTCGTCTAGGAATTCTAGTTTCTGTGTAGATCCATTGTCTAATTATTTCACCAACTCTAATACAACGCCGATTGTTCTGTATTCTATAATTATAGGAATCTGTTAACCAGTCCAGACCTCCTTCATACCTTATCAGGTATTTCCATCTAAGTACAAGTTCGTCGTGTACGCCATATTTACCTTGTAGTCTTATTGTCACTACTCGTATACGCTGATTTGTTGACGCGTCCTGTAATCTACTGTAATCAAACTATTGCCTGATTCAATTAGGTTAGTTCCAATCTTCGAGTATACGGCAGTAGATGTAAATCATTAAATCTGAATTCCTCGACCCTTGAGATTATCTTTGCATATAAGAAGTAATTAATCGTGTGCTCATGATATAAAGTCTCTCCTGATAATTTAAGTACATCATTAATAGTAAAAATAATTCACTTCCCCTCTCCTTTGAAATTCAATACATTTCCCCCCTTCATCAGAATAAGATCGCACTATAGTCATCCTCCTATGAAATGAGCTACAAGGTGGAGTCCCTCGCCCTGTGCGGTGTTGTCAAATATTCAAAGCTTTAACAACAAATGTTAGTGTTTCAGGCTATTAACAAATTAATTTTACCTTTTATGACTATATATATTATATTACAATTTTTAAAGGTTATGTGGTGTTAAGAAACATATCATTTTAAGGATATATAGAAGGAATTTATACAACATATGGCACGCTATTTAGAACATGCTGCCATTTTTCTGGGGACAGCTATAAATAGATTTAAGGAATGGTAGGATATGCGACTTTGCCAAGTAATGTCAATGCGGTTCTGTTGGCTACGCACACACTCACACACACCCCTACAGATACACAAACACACACATACATACACAATCTCCAAAATGCAATATAGCTCAATGTAATCCCATCAAAAGAGAGGGAGAGAGAGAGAGCTGGATACGAGTAATGGCAACGCTTTAAATGGCCTCAAACTACGACAACAACATCATCCAGGTCAGACGGTCACTAACCCTCATTCATAGCGCGACCACCATGGAAGGAAAAACTCGGAAAAGTTACTCTCATCTTCATAGCCAGGCAAGGGAGATGCTGTACAATGTAAATAGGTATATACAAATATAGCCTACCTATTATTTCGTTTCTGTAACTTTTATACAAGAATACCAATAACCCTTCCAGACATAAAAAGTCTTTTACATTTATTTCAAGTCTCTCTTCTAAATGTGGTGTTCCTTGGTTTCCCGTTTTCTAAAAGGTTTGTTTTGGTAGAAAAGTGGCATCACCGCACAGGGCGACCTTGACCTCCTTGGAGCTCATTTCAGTTGAGTTTGACTATACCTGCCCGAAACTTATTCAGAATAATTCACAGTAGATACTCGACTCTCATATATATTATTATCAAGGGTTTTATCTATATGTATGTTTCGTCTGATTATTATTGCATACTTCCATTATAATATTATCATTTGATTTATGTTCAAGGTATGTTCTTACCAGACCTTAGTGTGTGATACATGTTAGTAATTGATTGCTGACTATTCTTTATAGTAGTTCAGAAATCATCCCTCCACACTTTAGGCCTATTTATATGTGCAAAGTACCTGTCATTTGTGTATGTCAATGCCTCTATATTTCTTGCTATTCCCTTATAATAGTCAAGGAGTATACAGCCATATCTATATGCCCATTGAATAAATAAGAGTGTATAATTACCTGTGTGTGTTTATTGTGTTCATCTTAACCTGATTGAGTACCTAATTTGTGAGTAAGAACGTGTTCGACGTGACCCTGTTGAGAGAATATGGAGTCTAAAAGTCCATATTCCATAGTTAGATTTGAGTAAAGACCAAGAACTAAGCTAGATTGTATTATAACCCGGCATAACACAGACAGACATCTATTATATTATATTCTATATACTCAGGCCCAATCCTCACTTGTCCTATTTGTTTTTTCCCTCTTTGACTTTTCGTTTTCTCTTTTTTTTTGGGGGGAGGGGGGGGGCATTGTCCGACTCTAGACAGAGCCAGAATAGGGACAACACAACAGAAAACAATGAACACACAAAAACAAAATATAAATTCCCATACATACATACCTATATACTGTATACAGAACATTTACCTTTCGTCTATACATGTGTTGGAGGGAGAGAGGTATTAATGTACTTGGGTCTAAACACACTTATACCTTGGGAGAAGGGGCTCTTATAGGTATATATATATATATATATATATATATATATATATATATATATATATATATATATCCATCTGTCTGTCTGTCCATATCTACCAATATCTCTCTCTCCCCTCCCCCCCCCCCCCCCCCCGCCTCCCCTCCCCCAGTGGATCAGCCACATGTCTTGGGGAACTGATTACGGCCCCAGGTCCCCCGAGAGGCCGGAACGAACATGGGAGGGGGGGGGGGGGGGGAGAGAGAGAGAGAGCAAGAGAGAGAGAGAGAAAGAGCAAGAGCAAGAGCGAGAGCGAGAGCGAGAGCGAGAGCGAGAGAGAGAGAAACTCTCATTTAAAATACATTTGTACATGTTTCGGTAGAAAACATCATTTCCTCTTAAATTATAGGCTCATAATGATTGCCAAGAAAAAATCGACACCAAAATGACACGAAAAGTATTAAGATTGACAAAGAAAAGGGGCGAAAGGTCATAAAATCACCAACATAATAGGCCGGACGTATAAAAATCTGAAAACTAAAAGGGCTAAGCATGAAAGAGAAGGGGGACCAGAAAAGTTACCCATATCCCCTTAACCTTATTATGGCTACTATTAAAAAGATTTGTCAGTTTGAAAGAGCCTCCAGCAATTAACAGGCTTCGAACTATCTCATTTTTACCACCACAGATCATCCTTAAGCAGCATATAATCGTCTAAATATAGCTAGCATATGGTTAGGTTAGAAAGACGTTGCCGGTACAGAAGGTGTTAACAAAAATATTAAGCCTAATATAAACGTCCCTTGATGTTGGCCCTGTCACTCTTTCAACTATGGGGGAGGCACTCGCTATAGGCAGTTATGCCTTTTGCCTCCCTCAATCACATAGAAAAAAAAATGTAAAATATAAGAGAGATACAGAGAGAGATGTATTTAATAAAGTGAAATACATACTGGCCTTTGAGATAGCTGTGGTGTTAAATAATGATATATATATATATATACCCGGTATATATATATATATATATATATATATATATATATATATATATATATATATATATATATATATATATATATATATATATATATATATATATATATATATATATACAAAATATAAATAATTTGTATATATTCATCCAAATTTATTTATATAATTTATCCATTCGTTACAACTACTGTATATTAGCAGTAGCATATTCCAGTACTAGTGATATTGCTTATATTTTCCACTGGTTTCGAATTATGGGCCCCTTTAGCCTTTCAAATCTTTCCCGCACAAAAAATATATATATATATATTTCCATGAATTTTGGAAATGTTGAGGTCTGCCAGGCGCCAATTTACTTGAGTGGCCAGGATGTGTTATGGTTGGTTGACTGAGTGCTGGGGAGGGGCTGTGATTGGCTGAGTGCAGCATGGTGATTGATTGTTGCATGGTACATATACAGATAAATACAAGCATGTTGGGTGTATTGTAAGTGATTTAGGTATATTGTTGTAGTTCACCAGACTGGCCGAACAGTCACGAGCCCAGTAGACCGAAGCCGCTCCAGATGCTCTGGCCCCCGAAGGGTCCAGGGTGAAATAAGATCTGTCTCTGAGAGGGAAGCGGGAGAGGGGATCATCAACCCATGGGCTTGCATCCCCGGGACAACACCCCCACCGTCTGCAGGCCCCCCTTGCAGTGCCACCCAATCAGGCGATATCACCAGCACCTAGAAGGAACAGTAGTACATATAAAGAGACAGACAGAAACTGCCAAGGTTGGGTAGAGTAGTGATTAGCAACCTGAGTGCATGGTGCACCCTAGGGTGCATAAGTTTTTCCGAAGGGTACAAGGAAAAAATGTGGTGCATGAAGGGGTACATGGCATGACCAGTGTAGCCTACATAGGAGTGCACAGCAAGAACAGATGTTTTAGGAAGAAAATTGTAATTCTACTCATAATATATCTATCTATCTATCTATTGCCTGACGCCGTGATCTCCGAAGGGGTGGCCACGAACGAACCGCCCCCATGCACCTCTGTCCCCAGTCAGTCGACGCCCCTCCCCCAACCAGCACCGCCTTCGTTCATATACTTCCTCACTCCATCCTTCCACCTCTCTTTCGGTCTACTTCTCCCTCTCTGTCCCTCCACCTCGCTCTCATACACCCTCTTAGTCATTCTCTCGCTTTCCATACGTTCCATATGGCCGAACCATCTCAAGTTATTCCTTTTCACAATTTCCAGCACATCTACCTCCACACCACACCTCCTTACTTCCTCATTAGTCTGTCTAGCCCTCCATGTAACTCCACACGCACTTCCTAAGTAATTCATTTCCACTGCTCTCACTTTTGGTCTGAGTCTCTCAACCAACGTCCATGCTTCGCTTCCGTAAGTCAGTGTCGGGATTACCACACTGTCATGCAAGGACTTCTTCACTTCCATACTGACCACCCTATTTCTTGTTACTGCTTTCAACGTTCCTACAACCCTCTTCCCCTGTTGTACCCTCTCCCGCACTTCTTCATCCATAGTCCCATCTTTACTCAACACACTGCCCAGATACTTAAAAGAGTTGACTATCTCCATAGCCTGACCGTTCAGCTTCACCTCACACTCTGTGACTTCACCTCTTTCGAAGACCATAACCTTGCTCTTCCCCGCATTTACCTTCAAATTCCATTTTTCGCACATTGTTCCAAACTCATTTACCAGACCCAGCAACTCCCATTCATTATCACTCATCAGAACTGTATCCTCCGCAAACAGCAGTATAGGTAACTTCCACTCAATTCCCTCCCTTTTCAGCGATACACCAACATCCACTGCTCTTGATAGTATTTCTTTCATTACTCCATCCATATATCAGTAAACAACCACGGGGACATCATACACCCCTGTTTCAACCCAACATTCAGGTAAAAGAACTCGCTCTGCTCACTCTCCACACGTACTGCCACCTTTGCACCCTCATACATGCTCTTCACTGCTTTCAGCAACTTGCCATCTACTCCGTATATTCTAAGTACTTTCCAGAAACCTTCTCTATCCACTCTGTCATAGGCCTTCTCCAAGTCCATAAAGGCAACATACACCTTTTGGTGCTTCTCCAGATATTTCTCCACAACACAATTCAGGATAAATATCTGATCTACACATCCTCTTTCCTTCCTAAAACCTCCCTGCTCGTCGCCTATCCATTTCTCCGTTCTCACTCTCACTCTCTCAATCACTACCCTACTGTATACCTTCCCTACTACGTAATATATGAAATTAATTTAAATTGCAGTTAAAGTAATATAAACTTATGCAGTATAATAGCATATTAAACTCCGTATAAAACTAGCAAAATATATAGAACCACCCCCCCCCCCAATAGGCAGATACAGCCCATAGTGTGGGGAAAAGTATAATTTTGGTACACCTTTCACGACGAGTTTTAAGTCTAGACTCGTAAAGGATCAAAGGGTACATGAGTTTCTGCATGGCTCCCGGAAGGGTGCATTAACTTAGAAATGGTTGAATAACACTGGGGTAGAGGATGCCAAACCTAACTCTGGATAGGACCAGCTCTCATCTGAGTATATATATATGTATATATATATATACTGTATGTGGTCCTTAGCTATAGAGGCAAAAATTACATTTATATTTTTTATATCTCCGACCCTTCAGTTTTGTACCTTTAGGGATCAAATGGATGTGTGTAAAATAATGTATGGATTAATTAATATTTAGAGGTTGCACAACGATCTTGAAGTTTCACACAATGCTCAAATTCCGCATATACGTTTAACTATAGGCGAACCAGACTTGAAGCTTTCAAAATGTATATAAATTGTTAAGACAAAATTAATTAGCATATTTTAAGAGTTTAGCCACAGATAATCAAGATATTACGATATTAAAATATCTCGAAAAATAATATGTGCAAATATATACAGTACAAGTAATGAAACAATGAATATATCAATAACATTATTTATCATATTTAATTATCTGTGACCAGGGTATGGGACGAGGACCCACCAACCTCTTTCCCCAACCACCACCCAGTAGAAAAAGGTTATGATATGTTCTGTATCTCACTCCATTCAGTAGTGTCCAAGAAGCGTAGATTTTCGGCTATCTAGAAACCGTTGACGATGCGCTGCGACTATTTGGAGGAGGTACTGGAGTTGGTCCTCATCTTTGGTGAGTAGTCTGTTATACTCTTGGATGAGTGCCACACCTCGCTCTGCATTGTCATTGTTGACTTTTATTCCTTGAACAATATTGTGTGCCTTCTGGAAGTCATCTCGTGAGTTCCAGGAGTCTGGGGGTTCACACAGGTATCCGATCGGAAGACTCAATATCTTGAAGAAGGCTAGTGTTCCATTGGTCACAAAGTCTTCCAAACCATGTTCCTGGATAGCTTCAGCTGCTACTGTCACTCGTTTGGGTGGGTCTTCTGTTCCAGGTTGCTCGCTCAGGGCCTTTGCCATCAAGCTCTTGGTGCTAAATGGAACAACAGAAAAAAAAAGCTAAGTGTCACTAGTTCTTCCTACAAATACCATTGATGGGAGCTGAATTTTTGCAACGTGGTTTTTGAAACTGCTTTATCAATACTTCTATAGGCATGGCTGGTTTTCAGAAGCTCCAAGTCATTTCGGGGAGCAGACAGGGGAAGGGGAGCCTCAATCCTGTACTTCACATACACAGTAGCAACAAAGATGGACATCCTACGCAAGCCCTGCTCCTCCCTTTGAGTCAACTTGAATTGTCCACGGAACATCCACACTTTCAGCAAGTATATTACCTTTGACATCCAGTGAGCATGATGCATTGGTCCAGGACGAATAAAGTGAACTCTCCTCTAGATGGAGTTCCTCCAAGAAAAACCAATGAGGGATCCAGAAGTTCTCGGTAGTCGTCCCTCAGATCATGTAGTTCTTCCAAAGCCTTCTCAGCCCAGGAAATCACTTTGGCTTGATTGTCTTAGATGACTAGTGCGACCTCTTCATGCTCAGCACCAGTTTCAAACATATTTTGGTCGATAAACTCCCATTTTGCCTGGAAACGTTTAAGCAGAAGCTCCTCCGGGCCTTTTGTTGGCGCCATTAGTGTTGTTGTATAAGCAGCTCCCGCAACCAGTTCCAGCACATGGTGCCTGCAGGTGAAGTAAAGGAGATTCTTTTCCAATTTCTGCTTTATGTGGGTACATGCACCATTGATACGGCCTCTATTGGATACCGTAGTATCAAAAACCATGCCAACCACCTTTTGCACTATACCCCACTCTTCTAAAGCTTCAACAACAACCTTGGCTTGCTGCTTTCCAGTGCAATTTGGGATTTTGGCAACTTGGAGGAGCTGGCTGACTCCGTTGCCTGATACAAGGATGGGAAGTCGATCAATATGTTCCTGTGTTGTCAAATCCTTCATAAGCTTACCATCCCAGTATACAGTCAATGGTACTGCAGCAGTAAACTCTGCTTTCAAGAAGGTGATTTGCTTTCTTTGCAGCTGTCTTTGCCGCCAGATGGAGGATCGATTGATGTTGAACTCATCAAGATTTTGCCCAAAAGACTGAGCAGCCTCAGCCAGTATGAGCTTTGCCTTACGGTCTGTTATTTTTTACCTATCCAGAACTGCTGCAAGGGATGGAGACACAATGTTCTTTATCACCCTTCGACGTTTAGAGGGACCAGAAGTGGCTTCCACATCTGCAGTTGCTCCCAAACCACCATCGTCTTCTGCATTGTACACCTCTAGACCACTAATACTTCCTGTACTTAACGACTCCATCTGCAGAAATTGGAAAGAGGTTGATCCTGCCTGTTAAGATCGAAGCTTCCTCTCTTCTTGTACTTTCCTTCGCTAGGAGGCTCTAATTTCTCTCTTTCTCAGGGAGACATCCACTGGACCCATATTTCCTCTGCGGTCTGGTTCTCTTTGGCCAAGAAGGAAATCTTTGTCCTCCTGAATACGAATGGTCGAGAGAGCATTGGCAGCGGCCACATCAAACAAGTCTGTGCTTGAAAGCCACTTCCTTCTCAATTTGGGGAGTTGAGCTCAAATTGTTCCCTTCTTAAAACTTCTGGTATTCTGTATACAGTTTTTCTACCTAGCAATGGAATGGTCTTTTCCAATTGTCGGGATGCGGGCTTTTGCCCAAAACCATATCACCCCATCAACTAAGGCGTGGCACTAGTGTGAATTGTTAGTTTTTTCTTTTAATGGTAGTGAAGGAAGTTGCTGAGCACTTCGCCTTTTGATGGCAGCTTTGTTCCTGTCAGATCTTCTTTAGTACTGACTAGGTAAATTTTAAGTCTACTTTGCAAAGCCATGTTGTCACTTATACAATACGTAGTCTTGTGCACTTGTACACTTAGTCTTGTACACGTACTACTACCTGAAGCAGTATTTTTCACTTTATACTTTCAAAAACACTGCAAACACTGCAACACATTTGATAACCTGCAAAGAAAAAAATATTCCCGAGTAAGTACGATTATTGGATATATGACAAATTAGTGAAACTTCATGGTTGATGTGCAACCTCTAAATATTGTTTCTATTTGTCTTTTTGTTTTTTTTCCCTGGAGTTTGGGACCCAAAGGTACACTTTTGAAGGGTGGAAGGCTGGAAGCACATTATAACCAAAAAAAAAACAAGTTTTTAAAGACCACCCTAATATATATATATATATATATATATATATATTTTTTTTTTTTTATAAATATATATATATATTACTAGTCTTGCTAAGGCAACCTCCCAGAAGCTGGGTGTGCTCAACCGCCTTAGGGAATTCTCTACTCCTGCACAGCTTCTTGCTCCATTAATACTGTATATTAAATTCTTGGAAGTACTGAGAGAGAGAGAGAGAGTACAGAGGAGTACAAAGAAAATCCAGCAACAACATATCTAGTGACCCCTCTAGGCTGCTTGTCCTCCAAAACACTGAGGATCAAGTGTCCAAACAGTGGTTTAGAGTGGGTAAGGGAAAACTGGAATGGGAACTACTGCCCTGGAGCTAATGTCCGTGTCAGGATTAGGATGTTAGTAGGGGACAGAGGGGTTAGTAACATAACAGTTATACGTGATCTTCCATATATCTGGGGAAAAAAAAGAGTAACGTCTTAGTACATAACCGTATATACGCAATAATCCATTGATGAATCGGAGGGGGGAATAAAATAAAGTTATTCATATTTTACAAACGCAGAAAGAGAGAAAGAGAGAGTCCTCAGAAAACGGGTGGTGCTTAAGGGGCCCACCTCGTTTTTGTTTTCTCTCTCTTTCTTCCTCTATCTCGGGGTTGTATCTATTAGGCCCCATTCAGCCTACTGTTTTAAGACGTTTATCCCTATCCAGGTGTCGATTTTTTCTTGGCGAGCGGTAGCGAGCCAGCATATTTAAAAAAAAAACTTTTTGACCGCAGGTTAAATCTGTACATTTTTCGATAGAAAAATGTCTCTGGCGAAGCCGGATTTCTCCATACAATTCTGGTTCGCTATCGCTCGCCAGGAATAAAATCGTCACCTGGATGGGGATAAACTGCAACACCAACTCTCTGCAACATAAACAACCTGGTTTTCTGTTTTCTTTGTTGGTTGTATCCATTCGGCCCCATGCAGCCTACAAATTTGTCTTAAGGGGAGATGGGTCGGGGTTTTTTTTGGTCTGCTAATTAATTTATTCCTTTATTTATTAGCTTCCTCGCTAGACCTCCATCAAGCTTAGAAGAACACCCCCTAGACCCCCTTTCAAGATAAATTTGTACATATGTCGGTAGAAAAATTTCCTGTCCAAATGCCATTTCCTCTCAAATTTCAGGCTCGCTATCGGTCGCCAGGAAAAAATCGACCCCTAAGTGGCAGGAAAGGTCTTAACTTTGACAACGAGATGGAGCGAAAGGTGTTAGAATCGCCAGACTAATGGGCCGAACGTCTTATAATCTCAAACCCCATGGGGCTTAACACGAGGGAGAGCGAGGACCAGACAAACGACCCATCTCCCCTTAAAAAAAAGGGCAACCAGAAAATGTCCCCCAGTAATGATATGTACAGTCACGCGCCATAATACCCGCACACCCATTGGAATCTGTATCGGGACCCCCTTTTACCTTGCGTTTAACCCCATTAGTTTTGCGATCTTAAGATTTTCGTTCACTAGTTTGGTGATTTGAGAACTTTTGCCCTATTTCTTTGTCAATATTAAGATCTCTCGTGCTATTTAGGTGCTGATTTTCTTTCCTGGCGAACGATAGTGAGCCTGTAACTTTGGAACTTTAGTTAATCTAGAAGGGGGATCTAATGGATGTTTCTTTAAGCTTGATTTAGGTCTAGGAAGGAAACTAAAAAATACATGAATATATAAATAAAAATATGTTCTGTAGTATAATAATAATACAAATAATAATAATATTAGTAATAATAATAATAATAATAATAATTATAAAAATAATAATAATAATAATATTCCAGAGGCTTCATAATACTTGCACACCCATTTGAATCTCTAATGAAACAAAGTGAGATAATCCAATGTTCTGTCGGATAATAATAATAATAATATTAATATTAATAATAATAATAATAATAATAATATTAATAAACATAATACTAATAATAATACAATAATAATTGAAGTAACGGGGTGGAATAAACCTGTAGGATGGTTTACCTACAGGGGAACAAGGATAAAACAACAACAACAGAAGAGTACTCCATAGTACCAGAAATTCTAATTTTCTATGAATTATTATGTTCCTTCCAACAACCAACTATCCTCCTAAAATCGATTAATAAAATTTACAAACACATGTGGCAGTCCGTGGATTCGAACCCAGGACGCTCACACCGAAAATCAACACCTTATGCATCGCACCACGAAGACGGTTAACACCTTACGAGCGGGCTAGGCGGTATATTTGACCGTGCCGCCCAGCGTTTTTTTTTTACCATAAATGGGGTTGTTTCCATGCTCTTTTTCATGCATAAACAAGACTCGGAGCGTAATACAAGTATGTATCCCTGAAAGGGCGTAAATTGAGCTTTCCAATGACACCCGAACCATCCTTCTACGATCACTGGTTGTCTTGCAACGATCGTGCAACCGAAGGGCAAAATCGCTAAAATGGTAATTTCTTTATATAATTACGTATGTAGCGAGGGAGTGAGGGTGGATGTAAGTGGAGTAAATCTCAGTAGGTCCACGGCGGCTGTGGCGAGCGGTCATGAGGTAACCCATGCTCCTCCAGTCACTCGTCTCTCTCTCAGAGCCAATATTGCGCCAAAATTGCACTCGGACTTAAGTAGGGCCCCGCCACATAGTCAAAATATTTCGATACGGACTTAAGTCGGGCCCCGATAGACAGTTAAAGGATGGTGGACACTGCCTACGATTTATTATGCAACTTCGAATCCTGCATATCAATCTAAGCATGTACACACATCCCAACTGCAACTCACGTTGGCTATGCATATGTGAATGGAAAGAGCAATTAATGGGGCCTTAATCACTAGGGAAGTCCTCTCGATAAATTACCCCTGAACCAATATCAATTATTCTGTTCCTTCCAACAACCAACTATACTCCTAAAATCGATTAATGAAATTTACAAACGCATGTGGCAGTCCTTGGATTCGAACCCAGGACGCTCACACCGAAAATCAACACCTTATGCATCGCACCACGAAGACTCAAGGAGCACTATATGTTAGTCACCCAGGCAATATGGGAAGACTACAGAACTAATCCCCATTCAGCTCTCAAACTCTCTCCACCAACACCAGCCGGCATTCGCCCAGCCATCAGAGTTGCATTCTGATGAGCACATGGTTATGTAAATACCACACCAAGGACCGGAGTGCTATCGGGATAAGTGGACTTAGTAAGGTCCTGTATTATGTTATCATTCCATATCTTATCCATTATCTTATCAACTACAGTGATAAGATAAAGAATAATTGAGTTATCACAAGTATCAACAATAAGCCTCAATTATAACATAATCACCAGAGTTACGATTATGACTTTACTAGACTCAGTGCCTCTCATCTGAGTATTAAATAAAATTCCTATTATCATTATGTATCATATAACACCTACCATGTATGTTTAAGTTAAGTATTAACCTCACCAACTGTATCACAACGATTCCCTATATCCTTTTAGCATTGAGTGCCTGTAAGTTGAAGCTAAGAAATAACTTGAACATAACCTCACTTAAATTAAGGAAAAGTAGGGAAAGCAAACAAAACATTCACTGAGGTAATGCCCCTAACTCTGAAAAGAACGGGACATCCATCAGCAGTGAACAATTGCCTAGCCCTTCCCCCTGCCCTGAGAGTGTGCTAAGCCTGCTGAAGTACCTGCTGAAGTCCTGATTGTGAGAAGCCGTTCCTCCTGAAGTGCTGCCCTGCGGACCTACGTTCCACGTCGGCCAGACTTCCTCTCCGTTCTCTACCCTCCCCCATTACCCTAAGCGTTTCTGAGTATCTTACGTTGTGATTATTGTTGTGAAGGTAAGGTTAAAGTATGTGAATATTACAGTGCTTAATTATCTATAGATCTGTGTCCAAGATCCTTATTCATTGCATATGTGTTAATCTCTCAGAATTTGTAGTAATCGTTATCTAGATCTGTGCCTAAGATCTAAGTGTTCATCTTTGATATATATCTCCTAGAACGTACCACACATATGTTACATACATGTGTTCATGAAATGCACTTAGCTAAATACTCACAGACTTTCCTTGTATATGTTGTTACGACCGGGGCTACGAATAAAACAAGGGCACTTAATGATTGGACTAGTAATAGGGCACTATGCAACAACGGTACGCTAGATCCAAACCCTTGAACTTATATGCCGGCTAACAAAATCACCTATACCCTCCAAAGTTAATCTGCGATAACGGGGTATCCTTAACTGGGCATAAATGTACTCTACTTCAGGCTAACCCACACTGGCATTGCCTGATAACAAACAAGATGCAAGTTACGTTAATATGCACAAAAGGGAAGCTATGGAAAGATCAATTAAATCACTGCAAGATTTAATACAATAAAAAGATACTTCAATGCAGTTACTCTAAACAACAATAAACCCTTCACTCCTATCTGAAAGAAAGTGAAGTCTAGTCCTACAGCATAGACCTGGAAACTTCTGAAGAAAGTCTGATGCTCATAAGATGCTCGTATCTTAAATTATATAAAGGCAGGAGGCAGGACACCATACGTGTAGACTGAATACACTAACAGATAGGACATATAATGTTAACTGACACGATAATATTATAAATGCGCAACGGCAGTAATGCTCGACACTAAAAAGAAGTACTTCCTCATCAACGAAACAGTCTGCTATGTTTGTGCAACTCAACAACAACCTAGACTAATAAATGCCGTGAATAATAATGCATACATATCATAAAGAGCTCGTGTCCTAACTAGTGTCTGCTCGGCGAATAAAGTCTAGCTGGGATATCAAGGTTGGGAAACTGTGGCTGAGCAAGACTGGCTCATAGCCTAGCGTTGTCCTTAAGGCGGTTTGGTTAAAGTTACGTTAATAACGGGGATGCTCTCTTGGTAGATCCAGATCTCAAGTATCTGGTTCTACCCTGGTGATCCCTCTAAAGTCAAGCAAAGAGGCAGCACTGTGTTCTAAGGTAGTAGGCAAATGCCCTCTTACAACACGATGCTGCACTCGCAAAAGGCACAACCAAAAGGACAACCCAGGCCACCACAGAAACCGTCTAAGTCGTGTAGGTATAAGCAAACCATACACACATCGCTGACAACGACAACAGAAGCCTTATCCCAGTCTAGCATTAAATAACCCAGCAGAGCACTAAATCAATAATGGAGACACACACAGAGTTCCTAACCTCTACTAACTAAGAACTCTCAAACCTATTCTAAGTACATGTAAATATCTCCGAGAGCGACGCACATAATATGATGGGCCGATATGAAATCGTGTGCAGAACCCAAAGGGAGTGATGTGACTTTAAAAGATTAGAGGAATGAAAGCGAAGAAGTTGAGGAAGAGAGACAGTATCAGAATGGTGGAGATATGGGGGACAGTGGTAAAAAGGCTGCTCTGAAGAAGGCAGCTCCTGTGGACCCACATGCACACAGGACCCCACAAAGACGCGGTGGTCGGCCAATCACGGGCCGAGACGTCACAAGGCAGCAGGTGTCACGTGACACAGCCAAACCCACCAGCCAATCACGAGGCGTGGGAAGGCACGCGCGCGAGCCTCCGAGCGGGGGAGGCAGCAGCACATGTATACGCACACACACTACCACCTCACTGCCTATATTGTTCTCTCTCCTTAACTATATACAATGCATGTTATATTCTATTCATAATATAAAATACTTCCCGTTGCCACAGACGAAAATAAAGACCACCACTGGACTGTCGGTAACAATGCAAGTACTATGAAAGAGAGAACAACATTCTCTGATAACTGTAGCCCACTTCACTGCCCCGGCGAGCGCTAGCGGCTAACAGGAGGCGATTCTGCCAACGCTGGTAGGCGTCACAATGTCCAATTCTATTATTTATGTTACAAGTTGAAGTCGAAGTGTATAACGTGTAATTATTCCCTTCTTTAAATAAGAACCTGTTACATAGAACCTACGCTCAATTTCATATTTTGTTTATCTCGGTTCCCCCTCGTGAAGATTTGTTATTAATTATCAAATATACTTTCTTCCTGATATACTAAATTTATGCTTGTTTGTTTAAGAGTTATTTCCATTATTATATGAACCGTATTTATGTTCATTTGTTTATTGATGTAGAAAATTTTGATTCTTATCGTCTAGGAATTCTAGTCTTGCATAGATCGATTATCTAATTATTCATCAATCCGAATACACCGCTATTTGTGTGAATTCTTGATAGAAATTTGCTAACTCATTCAGATCTCCTTTTATGCCTTATTAGGTATTTCCATTAGTACAACTTCGTCGTGTGCGCCATTTTCCTATTATTAGTATTATACTAATCATTCGTACACGCTAATTTTATTTACGTGTTGCTTTATATTGGTTGATTACGTTAGTTCTGGCAACCATATTATTGCTTGATTCCGTTCAAGGGATATTAAACCTTTGAATATTCACCAGTAGAGATAAATAATTAAATCTGAATTCCTCGACCCGAGTTAATATTGTTGCATATAATCGATTGAAGGAATATATGTTCAGATCATAATTTACTCAAATTAAGTTAATAGGAGATTGAATTGTAAAAGTAATTCAGCATATCCTTCCCATTAATTTCAATTCATTCTCCCAAATACTAAGTTCATCATAGCACAAATAGTAAATAAAATTCCCAAGACCGCAGTAACTTGAATGACCTGAGCTATTTACCTAGTCATTAGCCACCCCTACCCGGGTTGATTTGCCTGCTCACGAGCACCCCTCATCCCCCCGTGAGCATTGCTCGACCCAACCGTGCCTGCACTTGTTTATCATTTCAACTCGCCTAATTCTCTCCTACCTGGGGAAACTTGTGTTCTAAAGAATAAAAATACGTTAGACACTCGACTCCCATAAATATTATTATAAAGGGTTGATTCTATATATAACGTGTTTTTTCTATAATTGCATATTTCCCTTATAATACTATCTCTTGATTCACACGCATTGTATGTTATTGCTAGACCTTGGTGTGTGATAAATGTTTATAAATTGTCTACTTGCTGCTCTTTATAATAGCTAAGTAAGTCTCCACCCACACTTTAGGCCTAGATAGATGTGTGAATCACTTATCAATTGTTTAGGTCAACTATATTCACACGCTTACTATTCCCCAATAATAGTTAACCCACTGAACTCCAGCTAGTTTATAATAAATGTACCACCCAGGACCGGCAGGTTTTGAAAAAAAAAAAAAAATCCAGAAAACACCAGGAATGGGTTAGGAATGAAGGAAACTCCACAAAAAACCGATCCCCTAGGTCATTAAGGGGTCCTACGGTGCGCCCGAAAGTCGGATTTACAAGAGGGGAAAATAGAAGGCAAAAACACCCAAAAACAGGTTTTTGCACGCTCGCGCGCACGCGGTTGGACTTTGAGAGTTTTCAACCATCGGCATGGTTGCGTGGGATACTTACACAGTTCCCATACAAATCTGAGCCCTCTAGGTGCCATAGGACCAGAGTAATTAACAGTGACGCAACATTGTCGTTGCTGGGGTTTAGCGTTACATACATTGCCGACGACAACATGTCGTCGCTGGTCCTCTATGGGTTAAGTGGTATATTGATCCTTATATATGTCAATTGAATAAATAAGAAGTATATAACTTACATGTGCGTATTTATTGTGTTCTGTACCACCTGATTGAGTAACTATTTGTGAATAAGAACGTGTTAGATGTGTTCCTGTTGAGGATAATTTGAGTATAATTCCATAATTGGAGTTTAGTAAAGACTACATCACGGATTATAAACATTATAACCCGACATAACAATAATAAAAATAATGATAATGAGGTACTTATTACCGAAACTACCACTAATTATTTCTCAATATTTGAAGGCTATTATAGAATAAGGATGTTGCAAAGATCATATTAAATATTTGTTTTAACCTCCGAAGATACATTTTATGTGCACTATATAAAGCACTACAAAAACAAACAAAAATTCTCCCTATAACACTCCATATTGACGGCAGTGAAAATCTTATCAAGCCCCTTAACCTCTAAAGCGCTAAGCCCCTGTAGTATACACCACACCCCTGTGCTAAGGTATTCTGATTAATTCCTCACTAAAATCGTTAATTTACCATATACAGTATATAATTAATACTTATCCATATGAGACCATTTTACTTTTAAAATGAACATATGAACATGGGAAACCAATAAAACAAGCGGTAACAGGAATTGGCTGGTGAAAATTTAATATTTTAGCCCCGCGGTCATAATATGGCCCAGATCGGCGAGAGAGACACCTCCTCACTCTCTTGTAGTTGGCTTTACCTGACCCTACCTGTACGGACTTGAATGCTGCACCCTTTTTACCCTTTACCTCTTTACCCTGACCCTACCAAAACAGTTTTTGTATGTATGTATGTTTGTGTTCATACGTGAGCGTATGTGTATACGGACATGTGCACACTTACTGCATGTTCTTATGTTCTTATATATGTATGTATATGTATGCGTATGTATGTGCATACGTACGTGTATATACGTATGTTCTGTATTTGAGTAAGTAAAATAAATGTGTATATGTACTGTATATCACTTACTCTCATGGTTATTTTATGATAATTTGTATTCTGCACCTGCATCATTATTGTATTTTTTGTTTTGTTTTTTAAACTGAGCTTACCATCTTCATATCTGTACATCTCATGTTCATCCACTAAATTGTAAAATGTGTATTTTCAGCTCGTGAGGCTGCCATTCTTTAAGAAACCGTTTATTATTATTATTATTATTATTATTTGTCTCTCTCGTGGCACTGACAGCTAGGCAAGGGATGGACTCCGACTGGCTTGGAGGGTCGGAGTTACACTCCTCCACCTTCCTCTCTCTCTCCCACTTGTCCTCCCACGAAAATACTCGATAAATATCGGGAATAATAGAGAAAATACTTGATAATTGAGGAGGGGGGAAAAGAGGGGAGGGGGGGGGGGGGGAACACATGTGTAGGAGTGTAGCAAGTAATGGAGAGAAATAATCTCACCTAAACACAAAGTTTTTTGTTTTGTTTTCTAGTGCCACTGGGGTGTTTAAAAAAAATAAAATAAAGCCTTGGATCTTAATGAGTCTTCCGGCAGCCGCCCAGTAGAACACCAATTGAGTCTTCCACAGCTGCCGGGTTAATGACTAAATAGATGTTGACTTTAATAAGTCATGGGGGGGGGGGGGGGGGTCGTGAGGGGGATTTAAGATCGTTGGATAATGTGAGAAATAAACATTTCCGGGGATTGTAACTAATTTCAACTACTGTATAATGATGAAAACTACCTAAAACCAAATAGAAAAACCATGGGAAAATTAGTGGTTGTTTCGATAATATTTTCCGTTTGAGTCGAAATTTCAGGCTTACCCAAAAGGAACAGGATACAGTGAGTCTGAATAATGTTACAATTTACTAAAGTGTTACAATTATACATTAGTTACCCCATTATTACAATTGTCTTTGAATCAGACATAGTAGAAAACAAGTAATTTATGGGTAACTTTATTATATATCAATAGTCTTTTCGAATATGCTGTAATACCCACTGCATACTATTAACCCCATGAGAATTATGACGCACTTTGACAGTGGATATCATTAGACGATTTTATGCAACTTAAGAAGGATCTGTGGCCATGAGAAGAGTAAGTACCACCTCAATTAACCCTCAATTCAGAAGCTGGAAAATGAATTAGAGCTGCCCCAAATAGTTACGAAGGTAGGTAGGTGTGTGTGTGTTTTATTATATTTTTAGACTCGCTTTTCCCTCATGTAAACACCCAAATGGCAAGAAAGGTGTTGATATTGACAAATGAATGGGGTGAAGGTCTTAGAATTGCCAAGCTAATGAAACGAACATCTTAAAATCTCAAACTAATATGGTTAAACATGACTGAGAAGGGAGTCCAGTAAAAGCAACTACCTCCTCCTTAACCTTTTGCATAATGTGGGAAGTGTCATAGCAATCAAACAATCAAATAATCAACCATATAATTATCTGTATTCAATATTTCACATTCAGTACGTTGGCGCTAATAAGTCACCGCTCAGCTGGCATTACGTTTGGCTCGCTCTGTGTTGTATTAATGTCTGTCAGATGTGGAATAAGGTTGGTAAGTGTAGGAACATGTTTGTATATCTCATTCGAAAGAAGAAAACATGCTTAGATAATGTGATACCGATTGTTGATTCAAATATACTTGGTTCCGAATTTAGCCAACTTTACATACCATACCTACGTAAAATATACAATAGAAAATGGGCCCGAATTTCGTCAGCTATAGGGTAAGCTATTGTAAAAGGAGAAAAGTCCCAATCCTTTTCTATTTTCCATCAGTAAGTTTATAATTGTTTGCCATCGATGTTATGTTAAAGAGACAGTGGTTATATTAGTGGGTCTACAGTATATATTTATATATTCATATGCTATTTAGTTTCCTCGCTAGACCTTCATCAAGCTTAAAACAAAACACTTCCTAGACTCCCCTCCAAGATACATTTGTACACTTTTCGATAGAAAAATGTCCCGGCCTGTTTATCTTAAAATTACAGGCTCGTTGTCCCTCGTCAGAATAAAAAAATCGACACCTAAATGGCACGATAAGTCTTTATATTGATATAGTAATGGGATGAACGTTTTTTTAAATCAACACACTAATGCCCCATTAGTTTGTCGAACGTCTTAAAATCTGAAAACTAATGGGGCTAAACATAGAGTACAAAGGAGTACAAAGGAAATCAAGCAACAACAGATCTAGTGACCCTTCTAGGCTGCTTGTCCTCCAAAACACTGAGGATCAAGTGTCCAAACAATGGTTTAGAGTGGGTAAGGGAACATTGGAAAGGGAACTACTGCCCTGCCACTAACGTGGCAGGACTAGGAAGTTAGTAGGGGACATATGGGTTAGTAACTGAGGTGAGGATAAAATAAAGTTTTTAATTTACAAACGCAGTCAGTCGCGGGTTTGATGCTAGATATTTGTCTAGGCGGAATTTAAAGGAATCAAAGGTGCTGCAGTTTATGACATCTCGGGGAAGCCCATTCCAAAAGTTGACAACTTGATTGAAGAAGAAATTCTTAGACTCGTGTGAGTTAAACGATATACCAATAATTTGCAACCAGTCCCCCGCGTATAATTAGCTTGGTCCATAGTGAAATACCTACTACAGTTCATATTGTCGATGCCTTTGATGATTTTGAACACTTGAATTAAGTCGCCTCTTAATCTGCGCTGGGTTAAAGAAAATAGATTCAATTCTCTAAAGACGCTCTTCGTATGTTTGTTCTTTAGGCTAGGTATCATTTTGGTAACTCTACGTTGAACCTTCTAGCTTGTTTATGTCTTTTGGTATAAAGGCACCAGCATTGAAACGCAGTATTCCAGAAGAGGGCGGACAAGGAATTGTAAAGGGTTAGGATTACGTCTTTGGATTTATGCTCAAATTATCTGCCTATAAAACCAATTATTTTGTTTGCCTTCTTAACAACTTCTGAACATTGTTGACTCGGTTTTAGGTTACTCGATATTGTTACTCCCAGATCGGTTTCTCTGTTTACATTTCTTAAGCTGAGTGCCATTCAATCGAATAGTTTGCTTTCTCATTTAGGAATCCGATTTGTAGTACTTACATTTTATCCGCATTGAAAACTCATTTGCCAAATTTGGGCCCAATGTGACAATTTATCTAGATTGTGTTGCATATCGTCAACTTGATCTTTTGAGAGTATGCTATTTGCAATTTTTGTATCGTCAGCTAATTTTGAGATTGTACAGGTGAGACCATCATCTATGTCGTTGATGTAAATTAGAAAGAGAATTGGTCTAGTACCGATCCCTGGGCTACCCCAGTACTTACATTGATACATTTAAATGCCTTACAGTTTATGGACTACTCTTTGCTTTCTGTCGCTGAGCCAATTTTCTATCCATTCAACACACCGTCTTGTATTCCATGCGCTTTTAGTTTTAGCAGTAAACGTTGTGGGGAACTTTGTCAAAGGCCTTTTGAAAATCAAGGTTATATAATATCTACAGCTTTACTCTCATCGTAGAGGTTGAGGATATCGTGGAAGAATCTAAGAGGTTGTTAAACAGGAACGTTTTTTACGAAAGCCGTGTGAGTATCTTAAGTATGTTATTTTCCTCTAAGGATTTACGAGTCTGTCTCTTATGACCGTTTCTAGCATTTTTCCATACAACTGAGGTTAAGCTAATTGGACGATAGTTACGGGGTTAGGGATTGTTGCCTTTTATGAATATCAGTGTTACGTTGGGCTATCTCCACTGATCAGGCATAGTTCCAGACTGCAAGGATTTATTGAATAGTAATGTCAGTGGTTTGGAGAGCTTCATCCTTAGCTTCCTTTAGAACTTCTAGGCGAGATTGTATCAGGTGCCAGGCGTTTTATTTACCTTGAGTTTATCTAAACAATTCAATACTTCTCTCTTGTAACGGTTGATATTGCTTAGAAAATCTGAATTATCAAGCTGAATCGGCGATGGTGTAGGGATATCACTGAGGTCTTCTGTTGTAAAAAATGATGCAAAGAAGGTATTGAGGGCATTACTCATTTGTTACTTTCGTCTTTGGTGTATTCTCCATTTTTCATCACTAACGGTCCAACAGTGAAGTAACTACTTTTTTCTTATGATATAACTATAGAATTATTTCGGGTTTGTTTTTCTTTGATTCGCAATATGGAACTCTAGGTCTTTTTACTTTGCTTAATTAACTTTTTGGCTTTGCGTCGTAGCTCTACAATTTCACCCGTTCTTCGTCATTTTGTGGAGGATTAAATCTATCATTAGCAAATTTTTAGCAAGCAGGCAGTTTGAAATACTTTTTCCAACATTTGGGTTATATATGGCCTGGACGCCGTATTTTCGATGGTATGCAGTCTTGCACGCTTTAGGTTAGTGGTTTCGAATAACGTCCAAGATGTAATTTATGTCGTTATTGTTAATTAAAAAGCTCCAGTCAGTTTCTTAAACATAGCTCTTATGTTTATGAAAGTTTGCTTTCTTGAAATTAGGGACTTTTTCGAGCACTATTTGGTTCGTTACTAGTAAAGTTTAAAGTGAAAGTTTATCGTACGATGGTCGCTGTACTGAAATTCATCACCAACATTCAAATTCTCGAGTTAATTCTTCTTTTGTGCAAGTACAAGTCAAGAACGTTATTACCAAGGGTCGGTGTTCGAATAAATTGATAAAGCGAAACTCTATTGCAAGTTCGTATACAAGTCATGGTCCGGAGTGTGAAGTTAAAAAAGTATCGCCCACTTGGTCACAGGTAAATTAAAGTCGCCAAAAAAAATATGGTATCTAGTGACGTTTACTTACATCTGCAAATTTGTTCATAAATTTCTCGGTCAGTTTGCACTGATTGAGCTGGAGGTCTGTATATTAATGCAAGTATTAGTTTTGTACCTTTATATTCTTTATTAGCACAAAAGATGTGTCGACGGTCACAATTTGAGGTTTTGACAAGGAGGGTCGGGTTAAGACTTTCTTGATATAAAATAAAACGCCACCTCCAGTTTATTTATTCGGCTTTTCTCAAACATTACATAACCGGGAAGTGAATACTCTGCTAAAAAGTCTATCTACTGTATTGAGCCAAGATTCTGTTATACCAATCACATCATAATTTTCAGTAAACACTAGTTCCTCTAAATCTGAAAATTTATTGCGTATGCTACGAGCGTTTGCATAGAAAACCTTTAAAGTTGCGGTTTTAGAACTCGCAGAACGTTCTTTAATCAAATTTTTGGTTCTGATCGGATCTACATTTACATTCATGGCTGACCTCGGTCCTTAGTCGTTATCCCTGGCGGTTTTGAATTTGGGTCGTGTTGGTGGAGCTTTATCCAAATTCGCGGTTCTTGTCAGATTAGCATTTAATTCCTTCGCAGGTTGGCGCCCCTCGCTGTCTTCGGTCCTCCTTCCTGGTTGTCCTGTGCTGAGTCGATTTCTTCTCCGAAAATCCTTCACCGCATCGTTGAGAAAACGCCCAAAACGTGCTGCTCCCACCTGGTTCAGATGAACTCCATCGTCAGAAAACAAATAGTCATGTAGTTAGAAATGTCCCAGGTGTCGACGAATCCCACGTTTTCCTTCCTGCAGAGGTTTGCTAGACAACGATTTGTGCTGGTGGCTATATTGTAAAATCGGCTCTCTACACCAAGCCGGGGGACGATTCCTGAGACGATTGATCCTTGAGACTTCTCTTAAACGACTTGATCAGCTGCTGGTACTTTAAAAGCAAATCTTCCGACCGGGTTCGCTGTACATCGTTGGATCCAACGTGGATGACGACGTACATTGTATTAGCAGGGGCCAGCTTAGATACTTCGTCAACTGCAGCAACATGAGGAAGAAGGGGGACCAACAAAACGACCCATCTCCCCTTAAAGTGTGTTATTGCTTTTAGTAAGGGGTACTCTTGACTTGCACCCTTTCTGTTCCGACGACGTCTTTTTATTTTATTCTAGCTAATTTTAAACGATGTTGTGCAGTTTAAGAAATATCTGTGGTAGTTATAAGGATAAAGTGAGATAGTTCCAAGCCTGTAAATTCCTGGAGGCCCTTCTGAAACTTATTTAAATGGTCTAATAGCAGCCAGAATTATATATAAAATGACGTCGCCGGTACAGAAGGGGTTAATAGTATGGAATCACATTTAAGGGGATATGGGTCGTTTTTCTGGTCTCCCTTCTTCCTCATGTTTAGCCCCATTAGTTTTCAGATTATAAGACGTTCGGCCCAATAGTTTGGCGATTTTCAGACCTATCGCCTCATTTATTTGTCAATATTAATACTTTTTGTCATTTAGGTGTCGATTCTTTTCTGGCGGCCTTCGGCCGGGAAAAGTTTCTATCAAAAATGTTACACATTTATCTTGAAAGAGGGTCTTGGGAGGCTATTTTTTTAAGCTTCACACACACACACAGTCACACACACACACACACCCACACACACATGCACTACATCGCGCGGCTAGCTCAGTGGTACCGTCCCTGCCTGCAACCCAGTAGACTAGGGTTCAAATCTCGCTCAGGTATATGAAGGTTTTCTGAGACATAGCCGGCGGTTACCATCTCCCTTGAACAAGGAGATGATTAATTGTCATTGATGATAATGTCTAGGAAGCGATACAATAAGAGACAAAAACTAAATTCCTGTCAAACTACAATTATGAATACAATTATGAATATGAATACAATTATGAATACACACACACAGCCCCTATATAGCAATTCATCTATCTACTTCCTTCACAATTACTACCACAACTATAGGTAGCGCAAGCGAACTTGACAATAATCTTGACCCCTTAACTTCTTATAACTCGAAACGAATGAAGGGGAGGTGTGGTGTAGTGGTCTTGCCACTGGCCTGGTAATCCAAAGGACCCGGATTCAAATCCCGATGTATCAATGGGAAGATATTATTGGGATGGAATTGGTGCTGTACCTGGTATCAGTGCATTACCACAAGCCCACCGAAATGTCAATAAAATACCCTCATTGTTCCCTGATTAAATAGCACTGTATGAATATTCCCATATTCAAAATATGCTATAGGGGTGCAATGCCTGGTGAGTTATCTGCTCAACAGGTGGCGTTGTGTGTGTGTAAGTGTGAGAGTCCGAGTGTAGGGGGTGAGACAGTGAAGCACGGGAACGAGATGGCTTCAGAGATGGCGTCGTTTCGGGCCATGAGTGAGCACCGTGCCTCATGTGAAGGCAAGATGGCAGGTGCTCGTTGTACTCTACGTGCTTCACATGTCTCACTCCCTAGACTGGAACAAGACCTCACGGGCTTCACTGTTCATTGTAAAGCGGTGAATGTTAAGGCTCTCAGCCTATGCCCGAGAGGAAGTAAGTTGGAATATAGAAAAAGAAAAAAAAATCGGGCTGACGTTTCTATCATTTGGGAAGAGTCCACCAGGAAATAGGTGTGAATATTTATAGCCAGTTTGTTCTAGGCCCTTTTGAGTTACATATAGGTCAGAGATTAGGAGTATTGTCAAGTTCGTTGGCGCTACCTATACCACCACAACCACAACCACCATAACAAAATAATCATCTACCTACTGCTACCACAACTACCACCACCACCACCACCACAACTACAAATAATCTGCCTTCTTCTACCACAATAATTACCACAACTACCATGACTACCACCACAACCACAACTACAAATAATCTACCTACTTCAACCACAATAATTACCACAACTACCATGACTACCACTACCACCACAACCACAAATATCTCCCTATTTCAACTACCACAACAAGTACCATAATTACCACAACCACAAATAATCTATCTACTACTACCACAACTACCACTACCACTAACACCACTACCACAAATCATTTATCTACAACTACCATGACTACCAGTACCACAACTACCACCACCACAACCACAAATGATCTCCCTATTACTATCACAACTACCACTACCACCACTACCACAACCACAAATGATCTCCCTATTACTATCACAACTACCACTACCACCACTACCACAACCACAAATGATCTTCCTATTACTATCACAACTACCACTACCACCACTACCACAACCACAAATGATCTCCCTATCACTATCACAACTACCACAACCACAACCACAAATGATCTCCCTATTACTATCACAGCTACCACTACCACCACTACCACAACCACAAATGATCTTCCTATTACTATCACAACTACCACTACCACCACCACAAATGATCTCCCTATTACTATCACAACTACCACTACCACCACTACCACAACCACAAATGATCTCCCTATCACTATCACAACCACCACTACCACAACCACAAATGATCTCCCTATTACTATCACAACTACCACTACCACCACTACCACAACCACAAATGATCTTCCTATTACTATCACAACTACCACTACCACCACTACCACAACCACAAATGATCTCCCTATTACTATCACAACTACCACCTAAAGAACCACCACTACCACAACCACAAATTATCTCCCTATTACTATCACCACTACCACTACCACCACTACCACAACCACAAATGATCTTCCTATTACTATCACAACTACCACTACGACCAATCTACCACAACCACAAATTGATCTTCCTATTACTATCACAACTACCAACCACCACTACCACAACCACAAATGACTGCATCCCTATTACTATCACAACTACCACTCCCACCACTACCACAACCACAAATGATCTTCCTATTACTATCACAACTACCACTACCACCGCTACCACAACCACAAATGATCTTCCTATTACTATCACAAGTACCACTACCACCACTACCACAACCACAAATGATCTCCCTATTACTATCACAACTACCACTACCACCACAACCACAACCACAAATGATCTCCCTATTACTATCACAACTACCACTACCACCACTACCACAACCACAAATGATCTCCCTATTACTATCACAACTACCACTACCACCACTACCACAACCACAAATGATCTTCCTATTACTATCACAACTACCACTACCACCACTACCACAACCACAAATGATCTCCCTATTACTATCACAACTACCACTACCACCACAACCACAAATGATCTCCCTATTACTATCACAACTACCACTACCACCACTACCACAATCACAAATGATCTTCCTATTACTATCACAACTACCACCACTACCACAACGACAAATGATCTCCCTATTACTATCACAACTACCACTACCACCACTACCACAACCACAAATGATCTCCCTATTACTATCACAACTACCACTACCACAACCACAAATGATCTCCCTATTACTATCACAACTGCCACTACCACCACTACCACAAACACACATGATCTCCCTATTACTATCACAACTACCACTACCACCACTACCACAACCACAAATTATCTACCTACTACTACCACTACTACCACTACTACCACAACTACATCTACTACCATAACTACAAACACAACTACAACTACCACAACCACATATCATCTACCTATTACTTCCACAACTACCACCATAACCACAAATCATCTACCAATTTCTACCACCACAATAACTACCACAACTACCAGCATCACAACCACCACAACCGCAAATTATCTACCACAATAACTACCACAACCACAAATCATCTACCTACATCTACCACAATAACTACCACCACAACTACTACCACAACTACAAATCATCTACCTACTGTACATCTACCACAATAACTACCACAATCACAAATCATCTACCTACATCTACCACAATAACTACCACCACAACTACTACCACAACTGCATCTACCTAACCACAATAACTACCACAATCACAAATCATCTACCTACATCTACCACAATAACTACCACTACAACTACTACCACAACTGCAAATCATCTACCTACATATACCACAATAACTACCACTACAACTACTACCCCAACTACTAATCTTCTACCTACATCTACCACAATCACAAATCATCTACCTACATCTACCACAATTACCACTACAACCACATATTATCTCCCTACTTCTACTTTAATAATTACGACCATCAAGACCACACACCTGTTCGGCCTACCATAAACAGGTGTCTTTATTAATTAGTTTCATACATGCGACAGTAGCTACCACACACTTCCACTACCTACCATAAACTACTTCCATACTACCACCTTCACTATCTAGCACACTACCACTACCACTGTCTGCCATACACTACAACCATACCACTACCACTATCTATAACACTACCACTACCACTGTCTACCATACACTACTACCATACCACTACCACTATCTATAACACTACCACTACCACTGTCTACCATACACTACTACCATACCACTACCACTATCTATAACACTACCACTACCACTGTCTACCATACTCTACCACTACCTACTAACCTACCACACGTACCGCTACCATACTCTACCACTACCTACTAACCTACCACACTTATCGCTACCATACTCTACCACTACCTACTAAACTACCACACTCATCGCTACCATACTCTACCACTACTTACTAACCTACCACACGTATCACTACCATACACTACCACTACCTACAAACCTACCACACATATCGCTACCATACACTACCCACTAACCTACCACACGTATCACTACCATACACTACCACTACCTACTAACCTACCACACTTATCGCTACCATACACTACCACTACCTACTAACCTACCACACTCATCGCTACCATACACTACCACTACCTACTAACCTACCACACGTATCGCTACCATACACTACCACTACCTACTAACCTACCACACTCATACACTACCACTACCTACTAACCTACCACACGTATCGCTGTCATACACTACCACTACCTACTAACCTACCACACTCATACACTACCATACACTACCACTACCTACTAACCTACCACACGTATCGCTACCATACACTACCACTACCTACTAACCTACCACACTCATACACTACCACGCACTTCCACTACCATCGTCCTGGCAAGCGATTGCGAGTCATAAATTTGGGAGGAAACTAAAATAATAACTAAATAAATACAGGTACATAATTAATAATTATATATATACAATCATCTAATTTTAGCCAGAATCAAAGGTAAAAAGGCGTCATGGTGCTGAAGAGGTTAAAATCGTCAAACTAATGAAGCGAACGTCTTAATATATGAAACCTAATGGGGTTAAACCTAAGGGAGAAGGGCGTCCGGCAAAAATTATCCCCTTAACCCATTCAGCACGATGACGCCGTTTTGTAATTTTATTCTGGCTAACATTGGTTGAATTTATGTAGTTTAAGTAGGACCTGTATTAGTCAAAGGGTTTATTAAGGCAGTATTTACACCCTTAAGTCCTAGAGCTAGATTGTAAGCTTAAGGGATGGCTAATTTTTTGGGCGATTTTTGCATGTATTCAATATTTTTCTAGTTTCCTCCGTAGGCCTCCATCAAATTAAAAAAAACATCCATTAGATCCCCCTTGTAAATTAATTTGTACATTTTTCGGTAGAAAAAATTCCCGGCCGAAGGCCGGTTCATCCAACATTACAGGCTCACTATGGTTTGCCAGGGAAAAAATTGACACGTAAATAGCACGAAAGGTCTACATATTTGACGACGAAATGGGGCGAAAGGTCTTAAAATCGACTAACTAATGGGGCAAACATCTTAACATCTGAAAACTAATGGGGTTAAACATGAGGGAGAAAGTGGTCCAGAAAACCGGCCCATCCCCCCTTAAGAAAATGGTCTAACAGTAACCAGCCTATGACATAAAGTGCGCCATTGTGCTGAAGCTGTTGTTTACAAAAAGTAGATAATGTGTACAGTCGCCCACATAAGTTCTGTTCCTCTCCGTGATCTTTGACATAGAAATATAATAATACATATTACTGAACCCCTACTTTCTTTTTCATCATATTCTGAACACTATTAGACGATTGTATTCAGCTTAAGAAGGACCTGTGGTAGCTAAAAGGATTAAATTAGATAGTTTGTAACCCTTTAATATTTTATTCAGCTTAAGAAGGATCTGTGGTCGCTCAAAGGATTAAATTAGATAGTTTGTAACCCTTTAATATTTTATTCAGCTTAAGAAGGATCTGTGGTCGCTCAAAGGATTACATTAGATAGTTTGTAACCCTTTAATATATTATTCAGCTTAAGAAGGATCTGTGGTAGTTAAAAGGATTACATTAGATAGTTTGTAACCCTTTCAATTGTTAGAGGCCCTTCCGAAGCTGCACAAACTCGTCTAAATATAGCTAAAATCCAATATAAAAGACGTCGCCGGTACTGAAGGGGTTAATTAAGAGTGTAGTTTCTTATGCTGTGGTTAAGGGGGAGGTAGTCACTTTTCTGGACCCCCTTCTCCCTCGTGTTTAGCATATTAGATTTGAGATTTTAAGAAGTTTGTTCCATTAGTTTGGCGATTTTCTTTGTCAATATCAAGACCTTTTGTGCCATTTGGGTGTCGATTCTATCCTGGCGAGCGATAGCGAGCCTGTAATTGTACAAGGAACCGAAGGCCGGGATGTTGTTCTGCTGAAAAATTTACAACTTTATCAAACAAGGGGGTATAATGGGTCTATATTTAAGCTTGATGGAGGTCTAGCAAGGAAGCTCAACAATATATTAATAAATAGATATATAAACCACAAAAACAAGAACCACCCCCTTAGCTCATCTGACTAGTCAAACTGATAATTAGATGAAACCACTCTAGCAATTCATTCATACATGTATTACTTTGATATAGCTAAGATCACGACGAGGAACAGAACTTATGTGGCCGACTGTACATTACATAGATCCGGTACTGTATATTGACACATATTTCTCTTAGTATTTATTTGATTATTATTTGTTTTATTGTGATTTTTTGTTGTATTTATTTGCTTATGTATTTAGCTTTTTAATATTAATTTTAGTTTCCTCCCTAGACCTCCATCAAGTTTTACAAAAAAAAAAAAAAATAACAAAAATGATGTGTACATTTTTCGAAAATATCCCGGCTGGAGTTTACAGGTTCGCTATCATTCGCCAGGAAAAAAATCAATACCTAAATTGCACGAAAGGTCTTCATATTGACAAAGAGATGTGTTAAAATGTCTTAAAATCGCCAAACTAATAGGTCAGACTTCTTAAAATCTCATAACTACTTGGGCTAAATATGAGGGAGACGGGGGTCCAGAAAAAGCCACCATCTCCCATTAACCCTTTCAATACCGGGATTGTGTAATCTCGGGTATATAATTTAGACGATTTTTAGGCAGCTTCGGAAGGACCTGTGTTAAGATAAAAGAGTTGATCGGGATAAGCCTGCAGCCTCTTTATGGCTACACGTCCCTCCTAAGCTGAATAAAATCCTACGAAATAAGTCTGCACTCTCTTTCTTCTATTTAACAGCTGAGCTCTGGAACTTTTTCCCAGAATCAGTCTTTCCCTTATCCTATCACTTAAATTGCTTCAAACTCCGTGTGTCCAGGCATTTTGGCTCGAACGTCCCTTGATTGTGGCCCTGTCACTCTTTCAACTCTGGGGGAGGCACTCGTCACAGGCAGTTTTTCATCCCTCACTCACATAGAAAACAAAACAAAACACGCCGTCTCCTAAGCTGAATATAATCGTCTAGTAATTGGCAGAATATAATGAAAAGGCCGTAACTGAATGGGTTAATTTTTCTTCTGGATAATATAAAGAAGACCGCCGCGTGTGGTACCGATAGTAATCTATAATATATTCCGTTCTATGGAATACTGTACCTCTGTATTAATTGGATAGATAGATAGATAGATTATGCCTTACATATCCCCGCTAGCCGGATCTATCACAACATTAGATAGATAGATAGATAGATAGATAACAAAAGTACCCCAAAGACCAATTCTCAATTTCTGTAGGAATAAGATAGATGGATAGATAGATAGATAGATTGATCAAAATCTAAGACAACCGCTAGCCGTATTTACCTAGTTATCTTTTTCTGTATGAATTAGATATATACACAGATAGATAGATAGATAGATTGATAAAATAATACCCCAAAGACCGCCAATAACCATATATATCTATCTAATTCCCTATATCTGTATTCATTAGTTATACCTTAAAGAACACCGCTCGCCTGAACCATCTATTGGGTGAATGGCCGGAACCGTCTATTGGGTGATTGGCGGGTGACAAAGACAAAGGAATTAATGATATCGGGATGACTCACTTAGGGGGGGGGGAGTGACTAACTTGTGGTGGAGTGGTTATGTGTGTACTGTATATACTCAGGCACATACCCCATAGCTAGGGGATGGCCGACTCGAGACAGAGCTCGAACAGAAACAATAAAACATACATAGATAGATAGATAAGAAGATAGCTAGACTGATAGATAGATAGACAGATAGATAAAAAATACCCCAAAGACCGCCAGTAACTTTATCTATCTTTTCCCCTATCTCTATAATAGATATAGATAGTTTTGGCCTTCTTATAATGAATAGGTTATAGTGTTAGTGAACAGTTGTGACGTCCTCGCTAGGGAAGTAAGGGGGGGGGGAGTAGTGTTTGTTTTTTAGTCTATATATTTACTTATATATATATATATTTTGAGTTTCATTGCTAGACCTCCATCAAACTTAAAAAAAACACCCCCTAGACCCCCTTTCAAGATATATTTTTACAATATTTGGTAGAAAAACTTCCCGGCCGAAGGCAGACTCCTTCTAAAATTACAGGCTCGCTTTCGCTCGCTAAGAAAAAATCGACACCTAAATGGCACGAAAGGTCTTAATATTGACAAATACATTAGGCGGAAGGTCTCAAAATCGCCAAGCTAACGGAACGAACGTCTTAAGATCTCAAAACTTATATGGTAAACATAAGGGAGAAGGGGGTCCAGAGAAAGCTTCTTCCTCCCCCTTAACCCCTTCAGACTCATATAACGCAGAGGTTGCCAGATTAGCAATAAGAAATATAGTTCTCTCACTCTTATAATTACCTATCCAAAATTAGTTTTCTGCCCACAGCTAACTCAAACACAACTGCAGAGGTTGAAGTAACTAAACTAAAGGTTTCTAAATACCCCTGATAGTAACAAAGGCTTTATAGTATCCCTAATAGGCTCAAAATTGCGTCATATGTCGGAGAGGGTTCAACTGTGGTAACCCTCATAAATACAGACAGACAGACAGTTTATTATCCCCTGTATTGAAGACTGAGATGAGCACCTCGGTCATGCGCAGTGTCAACGTACGGCCTTGAACTTTACATAGACGTACTCATACACACTTATTATAAACGCATGCATGCACGGGCTAATACACTCACACATACTTACATAATATACTGCATACATCCTCATGAACGTACGCACAGGCAATACACACACCCACACGCACACGCACAAACACACACTTATACAGCACCACACACACACACATACACTTACACACACTCCCACAACACCACGCACACACACACACACTTCCACAACACCACACACACACACACACTTACACAACACCACACACACACACACACACACTTACACAACACCACACACACACACACACACACTCCCACAACACCACGCGCGCACACACACACACACACTTACACAACACCACACACACACACACACACTCCCACAACACCACACACACACACACACACACACTTACACAACACCACACATCTACACCTGCCTACACATATCTACGCTGTGTTATTCCCTAATGCACCATATCGAGTTCATTTCCACATTTTTCTAGAGTTTAGTAAACCTGTGTACAGTCGGCCGAATAAGTGATCGCATCGCCAAGTATATTTCGTTCAATAACTGGTATCAGCACTAGCTAATCCTTAATTCATCGTTTCAAGTGAGATATACTAACATGTTTCTATCTTTCTACGCCCAATTCAACATCTGACAGACATTAATACAACACACAGCAAGCAAAACGTAGTGACAGCGGAGACACGACTTATTTGGCCAACCATACGATCCATACATATCCCTTACTGTACCGGTGCGGTCCATACATATCCCTTACTGTACCGGTGCGGTCCATACATATCCCTTACTGTACCGGTGCGGTCCATTTAACTGTATTCTGGCAACCAAAAGATGATTTTATTCAACTTATAAAGGCCCTCCAGGAATTAACAGGTTTCGAACTATCTCACTTAACCCTTTTTACTACCACAGATCCTTCTTGAACTGCTCCAAATGGTCTAAATATTTGGTAGAATATAATTAAAATGACGTCGGCGGTACAGAAGGGGATATATTTCAATTAATTATAGGTAGGCCAAAAATCAATCCTGACCACTAACCTCCATAACTCATAAACAACTGTTTGTTTTCCTATGTACATGAAACAGGCAAAAGGCAAAGCTGTCTGTAACAAGTGTCTCCCCCAAAGTTGAGTGATGAGATCCAAATTAAACACCTTCCTTTAAATTGGGAAAAAACAAAATACTACCCAGAACCCCTTCAAGCTAAATGTGTACATTTTTTTTATATAATAATTGCTCGGGCGAAGGCCGATTCCTCCTAAGTTATAGGCTTGCTATCTCTCGCCAGGATATATTCGTCAATTATATGGCACGAATTCTCTTAAAATTTACCAAGAAATGGGGCCAAAAGCCTGCAAATCGCTGAACTATAGAGATGAATGTCATACAATGTCAAAAGCTAATGGGGCTAAACATGAGGGAGAACGGGGTCCAGAAAAAAACTCTTTTAATAATCAAGCTGGCCCTCAATCAAACGAAACAGATTATCCCTTTCAATACCGATGACGACATTTCCGTTATATTCTGGCAACAATTTGACGATTCTATTCAGCTCAGGAAGGACGTCTATCAATTAAAAGGCTACAGACTATCTCAATTTATTCTTTTAACTACCAAATATCCTACCGAAGCTTCATAATATCGTCTAAATGTAGCTGAAATAAAATGAAAACGATGTCGCCGGTACAGAAGGGGTCAAGCCTCTGAAGATTATGACGTATTTTGGCAGTTTATTATGGCGATCATTAGACGTTTTTATACAGTTTAGGAAGGATCTGTGGGAAGTATAAGGGTAAAGACTATCTCAATCAACCCACTGACTTCCATATACCCTTCCTAATTTGAATAAAATCGTCCAATAATAGCAAGAAAACATATATAATATAAATACGTAATCGGATCTTGAAAGGGTTACAAATTTAGGATCAGCGTATATATTGAAGGCGCCTATTGGTAACTTGTTCTCCGTTTATATTGAAGGCACCTATTGGTAACTTGTTCTCTGTTTATATTGAAGGCACCTATTGGTAACTTGTTCTCTGTTTATATTGAAGGCGCCTATTGGTAACTTGTTCTCCGTTTATATTGAAGGCACCTATTGGTAACTTGTTCTCTGTTTATATTGAAGGCACCTATTGGTAACTTGTTCTCTGTTTATATTGAAGGCACCTATTGGTAACTTGTGTTGTTGTTGTTGTTCCTCAGGCTGCCTGGCCGAACAGCCCCAAGGCCCCGAGCAAGGCCAAAGCCATAATAGAGCGCCCACACAGAACCCTCCCTGCCTACCACAATAGAGCCTGGGTGACCGAAGCCACTCCATGGCGGGGAGCTGAGGAAGGTTCGGAAACGCCCGGGAAACCAAAGCCCCACCCAGGGCCCTGTGCCCCTCAGCAATTATGAAGAGAAAGTTGAGAGGCAAAGGAAAAATGTGACGCTTTGGCTTCCAATCTTGGTAGATTGGGAGGTCAATCCACGTTAGAGACGCCGTCACTTGAGATCTAGAAAATATATAAGTAAAAGGAACAGTCAGAGTAAGCTATGGGTATGGCAGAGATTGCTCAGTTCTCACTCTGATAGACCAGCCCATCACCACATGACTGGAACCCAATCCTCTCAGTATCAGCTAGGAAAGGCCCTAGAAAGCCGCCTTTGGCGGGGGGATAGCTCCCCTATTTCAACCCCTTTCGGGGTTGGGCACCCGCTGTTCATTGGTAACTTGTTCTCTGTTTATATTGAAGGCACCTATTGGTAACTTGTTCTCCGTTTATATTGAAGGTGCCTATTGGTAACTTGTTCTCTGTTTATATTGAAGGCACCTATTGGTAACTTGTTCTCGGTTTATATTGAAGGCACCTATTGGTAACTTGTTGTCTGTTTATATTGAAGGCACCTATTGGTAACTTGTTCTCGGTTAATATTGAAGGCGCCTATTGGTAACTTGTTCTCTGTTTATATTGAAGGCGCCTATTGGTAACTTGTTCTCTGTTTATATTGAAGGCGCCTATTGGTAACTTGTTCTCTGTTTATATTGAAGGCGCCTATTGGTAACTTGTTCTCTGTTTATATTGAAGGCGCCTATTAGTAACTTGTTCTCTGTTTATATTGAAGGTACCTATTGATAACTTGTTCTCTGTTTATATTGAAGGCGCCTATTGGTAACTTGTTCTCTGTTTATATTGAAGGCGCCTATTGATAACTTGTTCTCTGTTTATATTGAAGGCGCCTATTGGTAACTTGTTCTCTGTTTATATTGAAGGCGCCTATTGATAACTTGTTCTCTGTTTATATTGAAGGCGCCTATTGATAACTTGTTCTCTGTTTATATTGAAGGCACCTATTGGTAACTTGTTCTCTGTTTATATTGAAGGCACCTATTGGTAACTTGTTCTCTGTTTATATTGAAGGCGCCTATTGGTAACTTGTTCTCTGTTTATATTGAAGGCACCTATTGGTAACTTGTTCTCTGTTTATATTGAAGGCATTTATTGGTAACTTGTTCTGTTTATATTGAAGGCATTTATTGGTAACTTGTTCTCTGTTTATATTGAAGGCACCTATTGGTAACTTGTTCTCTGTTTATATTGAAGGCATTTATTGGTAACTTGTTCTCTGTTTATATTGAAGGCATTTATTGGTAACTTGTTCTCTGTTTATATTGAAGGCGCCTATTGGTAACTTGTTCTCTGTTTATATTGAAGGCACCTATTGGTAACTTGTTCTCTGTTTATATTGAAGGCATTTATTGGTAACTTGTTCTCTGTTTATATTGAAGGCGCCTATTGGTATCTTGTTCTCTGTTTATATTGAAGGCGCCTATTGATAACTTGTTCTCTGTTTATATTGAAGGCGCCTATTGATAACTTGTTCTCTGTTTATATTGAAGGCACCTATTGGTAACTTGTTCTCTGTTTATATTGAAGGCACCTATTGGTAACTTGTTCTCTGTTTATATTGAAGGCGCCTATTGGTAACTTGTTCTCTGTTTATATTGAAGGCACCTATTGGTAACTTGTTCTCTGTTTATATTGAAGGCATTTATTGGTAACTTGTTCTCTGTTTATATTGAAGGCATTTATTGGTAACTTGTTCTCTGTTTATATTGAAGGCATTTATTGGTAACTTGTTCTCTGTTTATATTTTAGGCGCCTATTGGTAACTTGTTCTCTGTTTATATTGAAGGCATTGATTGGTAACTTGTTCTCTGTTTATATTGAAGGCGCCTATTGGTAACTTGTTCTCTGTTTATATTGAAGGCACCTATTGGTAACTTGTTCTGTTTATATTGAAGGCACCTATTGGTAACTTGTTCTCTGTTTATATTGAAGGCACCTATTGGTAACTTGTTCTCTGTTTATATTGAAGGCACCTATTGGTAACTTGTTCTCTGTTTATATTGAAGGCACCTATTGGTAACTTGTTCTTTGTTTATATTGAAGGCATTTATTGGTAACTTGTTCTCTGTTTATATTGAAGGCATTTATTGGTAACTTGTTCTCTGTTTATATTGAAGGCGCCTATTGGTAACTTGTTTTCTGTTTATATTGAAGGCACCTATTGGTAACTTGTTCTCTGTTTATATTGAAGGCATTTATTGGTAACTTGTTCTCTGTTTATATTGAAGGCGCCTATTGGTAACTTGTTCTCTGTTTATATTGAAGGCGCCTATTGGTAACTTGTTCTGTTTATATTGAAGGCGCCTATTAGTAACTTGTTCTCTGTTTATATTGAAGGCGCCAATTGGTAACTTGTTCTCTGTTTATATTGAAGGCGCCTATTGGTAACTTGTTCTCTGTTTATATTGAAGGCATTTATTGGTAACTTGTTCTCTGTTTATATTGAAGGCGCCTATTAGTAACTTGTTCTCTGTTTATATTGAAGGCGCCTATTGGTAACTTGTTCTCTGTTTATATTGAAGGCGCCTATTGGTAACTTGTTCTCTGTTTATATTGAAGGCGCCTATTGGTAACTTGTTTTCTGTTTATATTGAAGGCGCCTATTAGTAACTTGTTCTCTGTTTTGCTGGCTATCCCTAGACGATGTTAGGCCTATCATAGCCTGGCATTGTTATAGGTGACTCATAAAACACACACACACACACACACACAGTTCGATCCTTTATTCATTATTTACTGGCTAGTAATAGACGATTTTATTGAGTTTAAGAAGGACTTCCAGCATTTAACTGGCTTCGAACTATCTTAACTAACTCACTATTACTACCACAGATCTTTCTCAAGCTGCACAGAATCGTCTAATCTTAGCTAGAATAAGATGAAAAAAAGATGTCGCTGGAACAAATGGGGTTAAAAGCGCCCGCGCGGTAACTACAAGGATAAGGGGTCAAGGCCACCGGAATCCTAAAGGATTATCCAGCCATCCCGATGGAGACGATTGTAGCGTGGTCCCTCCTTAGCCAAGCTGCTCAATTATCAGCTTGTGTTAGCCTACACTTACTTCTCACCAGAGGATCTGCGTATGTACTATGATGGGAGCCCAGGCACTGTAATGTCCTTATAGTGTACATGTGACCTGGTAATTAATGTAGGTAGAATAAGCATTGTACTGTAGGCTACCTAGGTAAAGAAAAACTGACAACCAACAACAACAACAACCACACACACATACACGCACGCACACACACATGTACACACCCCGCTCGCTCGCAGTTAGACAAAGAGCTAATTGGCACAGTATAGTAGATTCTATTTGTTAGCTTACGTAAATATACACACACACACACACGTACACTCACACACACACACATGCGCAAACACGTGACACACACACACACACACTCAAATACAAACACACACACACACACGCACACATATGCGCAAACACGTGGCACACACACACACATTCACAAGCACACACACACACACACACACACGGAAGCGCGTGCGCACACACACATACACACATATCGACATACACACAGGCATGCACCCTGATACACATACACACACGCACATAGTTACATTCATACTCGTACGCCTTCTCACACACACACTTTTTTTTATTAAGGTGACAGTTACAAAATGGTGTACAATCTATCTTATTCTAGTTATATTGTAGTTTATCTTATTGTACCAGTACCTCCCTACAATCAACCTAGTTGTTCCCCAATTCGTCCCTCCGCCACGACCATTTCAAAGTCCAAGTCTCTCACTCTTGTCCTCTGTAGCGAGGAGGACCTTGTACCCCTGAGACATAGGAGTGCAGACCTGAGAAGAGAGAAAGAGAGCCGGCATCTCATCCAAGTTATGACTTGGCTTCTATGCTGGCGCTTTTTCTCCGATATTTGTTCAGCTAATCTGGCATAGAAGACACTTGCAGAAGGTCCCATACCTCCCGACGATGAGAAGACCAGAGGAGTAAAGCTTCCTTGATCCCTGTTCAAAATTCTTTCTTCATAAGTGCGTTTTTTCTCACTTTCGTTTCTCAAGTATGCCGCCTTGTGTCCTCGCTCACGATATGTTTGTGCTCTTGGGTTGAAGATTCTGATGTCGAAAAAAGCTTGTTGTCCCCTCGTCCAAAAACCTCGAGCACTTACGTCCACTCTTGCTTCATTTGAAGTATTTGCAGTATTGTGGGCCAAGCGCGGTCCGTCCATAGGCAGAAGTTCCGGTTCGATTCTGACATCATGGCACACCTCGTCCAGCATTTGTGCAGTGATGTCTCGTACTTCATCATGCCGGATACAGATTAATCCTCCTTTCTTACAGGTCATACAGTGGTCTGGGTTGTTTATTTCACCGCATGCACATTTCAGCGGCAGGTTCGAAACTGGCCACCCATACCTCAAGGCTACGGCATCATTGAATTCTTGTTTATTTAAGCTGAAGCCTTTCTCCTTTATTGGTAATGATGTGAGCCAATTTGAAGCCCCCGTGTCTTGTGCCATCTCAACTCTCATTTTCAGTTCTTCCCTACATCTGGTCTTAATTTGTTCTAGGCTATGTTTCTGTCTCTCTTCTCTGCTCTTTGTAATTTCCTGTCTTGCATTTCGTTGTTCCTCTTCGTCCACCTCATCATTTTCATTTTGCTCCCGTATTTTTTCTGTCCGAGACGTAGTAAGTTTAAGGGAATTTTGGTACTCATGTAGTGCCACCTCCACTGGGTTTATGATCCCCATACCTCCGAACCTTGGCGGAAGAGCTAATAGATCTCTTAGCTCTTGCGTGACGCCTTCCATCTCTGTTAAGGCCGGTATGAATGTTCCTCTGATTGCTTCTTCCAGCGGTTGGAGCATCTGTCTAATGCCAGGCACTGTTCTCATAAGAAAGGTCCATCTGTGCTTAACACCATATGTGAAGGCAGTATATGCAGCATGTAGTTCAGATTTCGTAAGGTCTGCCAGGGTTTTCACTTCCTTTACCCACTCCGCTACCTTTTTTCGCACATAGTCTCTCTTGCATTCTTCTGTGCCTATTACTTCTCCCAAATGGCGTTGACCCTCCTTTGTAATCTTCACTCCTGTCCCATCAAAAGTCCGCACCGCTTCTTCATACTTGTTTTCTTTCACTATTAGTACAGATTTACTAGCATTCGGATGGTACCCAATGACTTCGCCTACCGATTGTACTCTCCGCCACCATTCTTTGAGATCCCCTATTTTTCCTGCACCTGTGAGGTCATCTGCATACGCCACTTGGTTCACTCGGGTTACCTCATGTTTTATTTTCTGCTGCAGAATTGATAGTGCCAGTGAGTACATTGCCATTGCCACTGGATCTCCTTGCGTTGTTCCTTCATTTGATTTGAGGATTTTCCATTCTTCCTTCTTTGTGCTTCCAACTATATACAGGTTAGCTGGCTCCTTATAAGTATTTTCTATGTACTTTGCGATGCTCGGGCATTTGATCTTGATGTTGTGAATAGCTGCCTCCCTTTTAATGGTGTTAAAGGCATTTGTTGCATCCACTAGCAGTACCGCTTCACAATCTTCCTCATGATACACCTTCCTCATTGCATGTATTGCTGCTTCTCCTCCGGCTTGCTGTCCTGCACATACTTGTAAGTTGCCCACTGCTCTTTGTACATCTTTTCCAAATACGGACATGATTGCTTTTCCTATAATCCTTCTAAGAACTTCCCCAACACCTACTGGTCTAACTCCTGGATTCTTATTTAAAGGTATCAGGCGACATGCTGTCAGAGCTTCTATGTTCACGCATGGTGATGATGCAAGTTTCTTTGCCAGCATTGCTATTGCTTCACAAAGGTCACCCGCGGCTGAACCAAACTTGTTTTGACTTAGGAAGATCCTCCAAGTCTTAGCATCTACTCCTGATGGACCTGCTCCTCCCTGTGTTTTCAGCGCCTTTCTCCATATGAGGTCTCCAGTTATATTCTCATATATCACCGGGTCTGAAGTAACATATTCCCGGTCTAGTTTGGCCTCATCACTTGCTAGTTTTGCTTCTGGGTGTTTCTCCTTCAGCTGGTCCAAGATGCGTCGATTCACTTTGTGCACCCCACTTGAGGCTTCCCCAGTGACCATTCTGACCACTTTACAAATCCTCATGCTATTTCCCACTGATCGTGCCATATCATCTGGCTTCCTCTTTCTTCGTTGTTTTGTTTTCAGTCTTTGCTGGATTGCTCGTACTTGGCTAAGAATTTTGTCTAACTCCCCATTTGTCCACCACTCCATTCTCTGTTTCAGCGCTTTAATGTTCTCATTCAGTTTTCCCTTTGGTCTTTTTCTTTGAAGGAATAACTGAGGAATGAAAGAAGCTATCTTGATTGCCACGTGCACCAAAGGGGCATCCTGAACATACTTTAGGATCATACGTCTGAGTTCCCCCAGCATGTCTTTTGCGGCTTCACAAATCGGTAGTTCAAACTTATTATGTTGCCATTGTATCACTTCTGTATAGATTTCATTCACTAATGTTGTGAGTCCGTCACCAGAATGTCCCATCCATTCTCCACCATTCATGTTTACGTTACGAGGTCGTTCGTTCTGTTCACGATTTTCGATTATTTCTCTCTCATTATCTTCGTTTAGGCCTATACTATTTTCATTATTTTGTTCCACACCTCTGTTGTCTTGCGAATTATTGATTCCTGCGTTTTCTTCTGCGGGCTGCAGTTGTTGATTGTTTTTTTCTGCATTTTCTCTAACAGGGTTTGCTTGTACATCTCCATTAACTTCATTGTCTGTTTCACGGTTCATTTGTACTGCATCTCTCACTGCGTTTTGTCTGTCATCAGGATTATTCCTCGACTGGGACCGAGTTAATATCATCTTGTCTTATTATCATAATTTCCTACCTATTCCCTAATACTGAGTCTATCTATCATTTCTTCCTAAGGGACGAGCCTCTGCCCGATAAAGGTGAAAATGTAAACATCCTATGAGTAGCATTAGAGATAGAAAGAGTAAGATAAGTTATTTAACTCACCTAGTATGATGCACGGCTACAGAAGATCAGGCTATATTACAAGACAGTGAGTGCAAAAGAAAATAGAAAAATAAAATAAAATAAAAGTAGTGTTTAAAAATATGCACAAAGAATAAGCACGGGAAAAAAAAAAAAAAAAAAAAAAAATATATATATATATGTATATAATACAAAACGATTATTGTATTGAGAAAGGAAATACACTAATTAAGAGTAAAATGATTAAAAAGACAAGTGTCAAAATAGTGCTAAGGATTAAAGAAGGATGTTAGAAATCTACTATTAGTTTGAGAAAAAGGTCCTGGTTATCAGTATGCACATAATATATCAGCGAATTATACCTTATTTTAAATAGTATACTTAGTTACTAGTTCGTTAGAGATAACTCTCACATGAAATATACCACTTAAGTCTGATTTCCTGACTCGGCCATAAATCATATATAACCCTACCTATCTCACACACACACACACACACACACACACACACACACACACACACAGACACACACACACACATAATTTATACACTTCCATATGCTAATTTGTATGCTCTATAGACACGCAGAGACACACTCATCATTTATTAACCCATGACACACACATAGATACACATACGTAACTTACACACACACACACACACCACACACACACACACAAACACACACATGGATACCATACACGTACATACATTTATGCAAGACATACGTAAGTCTATTTCTCATTATCTCTCGCTCTCTCTCTCTCTTTGCTATCCTTTCCTTCCACTCTCGGGTTAGCTATCTCTACTAGAATTAAGTCCTGACCACCTCGCTGGGATCGTAAGGTCTGTGTGGTCATTGTATATATGTAAATCTATGTAAATCACACACACACACACACGGACATTCATACGTCTGTTGTACACACACACACACACACACACACACAAACACACATACACACACACACACATACTCATTCTCCTCTTCTCATTCTATCCTGGCTCCCATTAGTCGATTGTATGCGGGTTAGGAAGGGTCTGTAAGATTCTAAGGGGACAGGAATAACTCAATGTCGCCTCCGATTCCCACAGATCCTTTATAAGCTGAATAAAATAGTCTAGTGATAACCAGAATACACCGTAAAAGCGCTTCAAGGGGTTAAGGGGAGGTTTTTAGTTTGTTCCCTAGACCTCCATCAAGCTTAAAATTACACCCCTTTGACCCACTTTGAAAATAAATGTCTAAATTTTTTGGTAGAAAAATTTCCCGGCCGAAGGCCGGTTCCTCTTAAATTACAGGCTCGCTATCGCTCACCAGGAAAAAATCGACACCTAATTTTGAACGAAAGGTCTTACAATTGACAGAAATGGGGCAAAAGTTCATAAAATCGCCAAACTAATGGGGAGAACGTCTTAAAATCTTTAAAGCAATGGGGCTAAGCATGAGGGAGAAAGGGGTCAAGAAAAAATATCCCTCAAGTGGAAATATCCCCTTAATTATTATGGTCGGTTGTCGGTTATTTGTTAATTTGATTTGTTAGTCGGTCTATAGGTTGGTCGGTGGGATAGTAGTTTGGTCGGTTTGTCGATGGTTTTATTATTATTTTGCTTGGTCGGTTAGTCGGATGTTCGGTTATTTGGTTGTATGGTCGGTCAATCATAAGTCGGTTGTGAGGTTGGTCGGTTCACCGGTTGGTCGGTCGCTTAGCCGATTGTTCAGTCGGTTGTGAGGTCAGTCGGTCGGGCATTCGGTTTGTTGGTAGGTTGGTTATTCGATTGTCGGTTGTTCTATCAAAGGATCTGTCGGTGTGTCGGCTTTTTTCGTAGCACCTGTCGTATCCATTATCCGAACACCTGTCACACACACACATACCCCTAACCCCTCACACATACACTCACACGCACGCGCGCACGCGATTTTGATACCTTTCGCCCTATTTATCTGCGAATATTAAGACCTTTCGTGCCATTTAGATGTTATTTTCTTGGCCAGCGATAGCGAGCCTGTAACTTTAGAAGGAACTGGCCTTCGGGCAGGACATTTTCCTACCGGAAAATGTATACATTTATCTTGAAAGGGGGTTTAGGGGGTGTCCTTTTAAAGGGGATCTAGGGGTGTCTTTTTAAAGGGGGTCTAGGGGGGGTCTTTTTAAAGGGGGTCTAGGGGGGGTCTTTTTAAAGGGGGCCTAGGGGGTGTCTTTTTAAAGGGGGTCTAGGGGGTGTCTTTTTTTAAAGGGGGTCTAGGGGGTGTCTTTTTAAAGGGGGCCTAGGGGGTGTATTTTTAAAGCTTGATGGAGGCCCAGCGAGGAAACTCAAAAATAAATAAATAAATAAATACATAGACCAAAAAGCAAGCACTAACTTAATCGAAAAACAAAACAAATGATATCCAAATATCGATCCAGATAAATATAATTGCATACCGAAACACATAGGGGTTCCAGGTATTGTTATGAGTGGGTCAGAGACTATAGTAGCCTACTGTACATTAACCTATATATTATACTGTTTTATTACAGCTGATGGTAAAATGCTATCTCGCCATCCTGATCACTCGGCTATTACCAGGACTGTAGATAATTGTGTTGCTAATTATGTTGCTAATTATGTTGCTAATTATGAAAACTTGGCACTAATATGACGCACAAACATAGCCGTATATACAGTATATCATATCTTGCCATTAACCCTCTCCGACATATGACGCGATTTCTTATTACTAATCTGGCAACCTCTGCGTCATATAAGTCTGAAGGGGTAAATACCTTCTTTACCAGCGACGTCTTTTAAAGTAATTCTTGCTATATTTAGACGACTTGATGAAGCTTAGGAAGGATATATAATAGCTAAGAGGATTAATTGAGATAGTCTGTCTGTTAATCGGTAGACATCTTTCTCAAGCTGAATACAATCGTCTAATAATTGACAGAGTATAATAAAAAGGACGTCACCGGTACTGAAAGGGTTACAAATCGATAAATCAGATGCTAAAGGAATCCATTGACCATCAACTGAAAACAAAACGGTATAATAATATAAGCTAATGTACAGTCGCTTACCATAGTATCTGACCCACTCATAAGAATTTACCATCAACTGAAAATAAACCAGTATAATATATAAGCTAATGTACAGTCGCTTACCATAATATCCGACCCACTCATAAGAATTTACCATCAACTGAAAACAAAACAGTATAATATATAAGCTAATGTACAGTCGCTTACCATAGTATCTGACCCACTCACAAGCATTCCTGGAACCCCTGTGTTATATTTGTAATGTAATTATAATGATCTGGATTGATATTTGATAACATCTGTTTATCAATGAAGGGGTAATGTTTGTTGTTTGGTCTATGTATATATCAATTAAAGGGAGATGGTCTGTATTTCTGGTCCCCCCTTTTCCTCGTGTTTAGCCCAATTAGTTTTGATATTTTCAAATGTTCGGCCCATTAGTTTGGCGATTTTAATACCTTTCGCCCCATTCCACTGTCAATTTTAAGACCTTTCGTACCATTAGGTGACTATTTTTCCTGGCGAGTGATAGCGAACCTGTAATTTTAGGATAGCCTTCGGCCGGGACATTTTTCGGCCGAAAAATTTACAAATTTATCTTGAATTGGGGTCTAGGGGGTGCTTTTCTGAGCTTTATAAATGAATTAACAGACCAAAAATTCCGGCCACTATTCCCTTAACCCATTAGCCATTAGCCATAAGAGATAAGGGATGGGTGGTTTGGGCACGCAGACCCCCTTTTATATCACAGACATAAGTACCGTACACGACTGTTAATTAAGGGAGGAACGGTTGGTTTGTCTGGCACCCCTCCTCCCACTTCTAGAGGCCCATTAGTTTTCAGATGTTAATACGTTTGGCCCATTAGTTTGGCTATTCTAAGATTGTTCACCCCATTTCTTTGTAAATATTAAGACCTTCCGTGCTATTTCGGTGTCGATGTTTTCCCGGCGAGCGATAGCAAACCTATAATTTAGGAAAAACTGGCCTTCGGCCGAGACCTTTTCCTCCAGAAAAATACACAAATTTACATAGAAGTGGGATCTAGGGGATATTTGTTTAAGCTTGATGGAGGTCTAGGGAGGAAACTAAAAAATAAATAATAAATAAATAAATATATCGACCAATAAATAAACCCTCTTCCTCCTTAAACGTATAGGTGATAGAATTGGCCTTGGTTCGTGACACCTGATGAATTAATTCTTTGGTGTGGAGATAAGCAGTCTTTGGGAGTACTTGAGTGGAGTAAGTGGAGTGTAGTGTAGTGTAGTGTAGTGGAGTGGAGTGGAGTGGAGTACTTAACCAGAGATTATTATTGATTGCTTTATTGATTTGTTGTTTATTCAGGTATTTATTAATTAATATATATTTATATATCTCTATGAATGTTGTTGCCTCCCTCAAATTCCATCAAGCTTAAATACTAATAGTCGCAGGACTCCCCCCCCCACCTTCAGGATAAATGTGTGCATTTTTCGTTAGACAAATGACCCGGTCAAAGGTCTGTACCTTCTAAATTGCCTGCTTGCTATCGCTCGCCATTAAAATAAATTGACACCTATTATATATTTTTATTTGAGTGAAGGAGACAAAAGGCAAAGCTGCCTGTAGCAAGTGTCTCCCCCAAAGTTAAAAGAGTGACAGAGAGCCAAATTCAAGGTACGTTAGAGTCAAAATGCCTGAACACACAGAGTTTGAAGCAGTTCAACTCATAGGATGAGGGAAAACAGATTAAGAGAGAGAGTTCCAACGATTACTTGTTGAGTAGGAGAAAGACTGAAACACATTGGTTAATTCTTGGGTTAGAGCATTGGAAAGTGGGAGTATTTTGAAAGGCGGGTGCCCCCCACTCTCCGTAAGGAAGGAGGTATACACTGAAAATCTCTGAAGAACACTGATTATTGTAATAGCAATAGAAGAATGAGATAGATTACATTGCTGCGTGTAGAGAGAGGTTGTAGGGAATTAGTAAGAGGAGGCGAGTTGAGACAAAATGCTTTTTGCTCTACCCCTTTGAAAAGTGTGATATTGGTGGAACCTCCCCACACATACGAACAATACTGGACACATGGGCGCACTGTGCCCCTATACAGAGCAAGAAGCTGTGCAGGGTTGAAGAAACCACGGATAAGGTTGAGCACACCTAACTTCTGGGAAGCTGTCTTAGCAAGAGTGGTAACATGATCTTTCAAAGAAAGGTCAAGAAAACAAAAATCACCAAGAATACTGAGAGAAGATGAAGGGTTGATGTGTGTATTGTTGAAGAATAAGGGAAAGTTGTGTGGAAGATGGTGACGGGTATATAAAAGGAGAAATAGGGTTTTGGAAGCATTAAAAGTAACAAGATTTCCTCTGCCCCATTCGGAGATAGTTGATATATCAGAAGATAGGTGTGCTATGGCCTCGTCACGTGAGTTTTGGATTGATTGGATGCTGGGTCGTTGTGGACAACTAGTTGAATAGTGTAAGGTAGCATCACCAGCATATTAGTGGATAGGAGTAGAGGTACAGTCCCGGATATTATTAATGAATATTAGAAAAAGAACTGGAGGCAGGACAGAACCCTGAGGAACACCGGGATTGATAAGTTGAGGAAGTGAGCAATGGCCGTTCACAACTGCAGCTATGGAACGGTCAGAAAGGATATTATATAATTTGAAGCCTGTTAATTGCTGAATATAATTGTCTAATAGTAGAATAAAATAATTTAATAGTAGCCAGAATAGAGTTGTGGGGGATGGGCGCATATATTTGACTAGCAGGGGTACCCGGCGTTGCCCGGGTAATCACCATAATAGAGTTGTGCGTGATGGGCGCATATATTTGATTGTTTATTTATATTTGATTTTTTCAGTTTCTTCCCAGACTTACATCAAGCTTTAAAAAACACCAACTAAACCCCCTTCAAGATATATTTGTAAATTTTTCGATAGAAAAATGTCCCGGCCGAATGCCGGTTCCTCTTAAAATTACAGGCTCGCTATCCCTCGCCAGAAAAAAATCGACACATAAATGTCACAAAAGGTCTTGACATCAATATATAAATGAGACAAAAGGTCTTAAAATCGCCAAACTAATGGAACGAAAGTCATAAAATTTCAAAACTAATGGGGCTAAAGCATGCGGGAGAAGAACGGGGTGGGTACCGGTAGTGTGAAGAACGGGGGGGGGGGTACCGGTAGTGTGAAGAACGGGGTGGGTACCGGTAGTGTGAAGAACGGGGTGGGTATCGGTAGTGTGAAGAACGGGGTGGGTACCGGTAGTGTGAAGAACGGGGTGGGTACCGGTAGTGTGAAGAACGGGGTGGATACCGGTAGTGTGAAGAACTGGGTGGGTACCGATAGAGTGAAGAACGGGGTGGGTACCGGTAGTGTGAAGAACTGGGTGGGTACCGGTAGAGTGAAGAACGGGGTGGGTACCGGTAGTGTGAAGAATGGGGTGGGTACCGGTAGAGTGAAGAACGGGGTGGGTACCGGTAGAGTGAAGAACGGGGTGGGTACCGGTAGAGTGAAGAACGGGGTGGGTACCGGTAGTGTGAAGAACCGGGTGGGTACCGGTAGAGTGAAGAACGGGGTGGGTACCGGTAGTGTGAAGAACGGGGTTGGTACCGGTAGAGTGAAGAACGGGGTTGGTACCGGTAGTGTGAAGAATGGGGTGGGTCCCGGTAGAGTGAAGAACGGGGTGGGTACCGGTAGTGTGAAGAACGGGGTGGGTACCGGTAGAGTGAAGAACGGGGTGGGTATCGGTAGTGTGAAGAACGGGGTGGGTACCGGTAGAGTGAAGAACGGGGTGGGTACCGGTAGTGTGAAGAATGGGGTGGGTACCGGTAGAGTGAAGAACGGGGTGGGTACCGGTAGAGTGAAGGGACTAATTAAAACTACGGTATTATTATGTTGGCAATGTCCTGGTACCTTAACCCTTATTTAGCGGGCGGGAGGGTATATTTAACCGTACCGCCCAGCAGGGGGTTTTACCATAAATGGGGTTGTTTCCGTGCTCTTTTTCATGCATAAACAAGACCCAGAGCGTAATACAAGTATGTATCCCTGAAAGGGCGTAAATTGAGCTTTCCAATGACACCCGAACCATCCTTGTACGATCACTGGTTGTCTTGCAACGATCGTGCAACCAAAGGGCAAAAACGGTAAAATACGGCAATTTCTTTATATAATTACGTATGTAGCGAGGGAGAGAGGGTGGATGTAAGGGGAGTAAAGCTCAGTAGGTCCACGGCGGCCGTGGCGAGCGGTCTGGAGGTAATCATGCTCCTCTCACTGCTCCGCTCTCTCTTAGAGCACATTATGTGCTCAAAATTGCACTCGACAACATAGTCCATATTTATTTCACTCGACATATGCTGGGCGCCGCCAGTTAAGGGTTAAGGGGGGGAGGTAGTCGCTTTTTATGGACCCCCTTTCTCTCTCGCCCATGTTTAGCCCCGTTAGTTTTCAGATGTAAAGACGTTCGTTCCATTAGTTTGGCGATTTTGAGACCTTTGACCCAATTATTTGTCAATATCAAGACCTTTCGTGTCATTTAGATGTTAATTGTTTTTCCTGGCGAGCGATAGCGAGCCTGTGATTGTAGGAGGAACCGGCCTTCGGCTGAGACATTTTTCTACCGAAAAATGTACAAATTTATCTTGAAAGGGGGTCTAGGGGGTGTTTTTTTTAAGGTTGTTGGAGGTCTAGCGAGGAAAAATCTTAATTAATGAATCAATAAACCGAAACCCAAGCGAATCCCCCCCCCCCCACCCCCTGTTACAAATTGATGGTGTATTTTGCAGGCCATAATGTTAGTGTCATGGCGTGTGAAGAGGGGACCTAATTTGCATAAGTCATTAACCCCTGTACAGACGATGTTTTTTAAAGTTTATTCAAGCTATATTTAGAACATTTTATGAAGTTTAGGAAGGATATATGGTAGCTAAAAGAATTAATTGAGATCGTTTGTTTGAAGTTAATTCAAGCTACATTTAGACGATTTTATGAAGCTTAGGAAGGATATATGGAAGCTAAAAGAATTATTTGAGATAGTTTTTTTTAAGTTAATTCAAGCTACATTTAGACGATTTTATGAAGCTTAGGAAGGATATATGGTAGCTAAAAGAATTATTTGAGATCGTTTGTTTTAAGTTAATTCAAGCTACATTTAGACGATTTTATGAAGCTTAGGAAGGATATATGGAAGCTAAAAGGATTATTTAAGATAGTCTGTCATCTTTTAAAGGGTAGATATTCTTCCAAAGCTGAATAACACCGTTTAATAGCTGCCAGAATATAATGACAAGTACATTAGCGGTACATAAGTCATTAATTAAGCCTTTTTAGCATAATATGACACCGATGTAATGCTTCGTTATATGCTACATATTCTTCCACGAGAATATTGAGCTGAGGAAGGACCTCGAGGCAAAATATTATAAGGTAAAATAAACCGTTTCAATTAATAGTGTGTGTAATATACTGTATATTATAACTCTATCGGTTTATTTCTCATATATATATATATATATATATATATATATATATATATATATATATATATATATATATATATTAATATATATATATATATATGTGTGTGTGTGTGTGATTATGCATGTGTGTGTACCTGTCAATCTATCCGTCTGTCTTCTAAAATGTATGTATGCTTTCGTACGTACCCGGCACATATGAATGTTTGTTAGTCTTAGTTTTATGTTAGGTTACATAAGTGAGTATATATGTATGTGTGTGTGTGTGTCAAGCAAGCCCATCCCTCCCACAAATCATAAAGTACAGCTAAATACCTCTGTTCCAGCTTAAATATTAGGTGTAGCATAACAACACACTATAATATTGTATTATTATTAATATTATTATTATTATTATTATTATTATTATTATTACTACTACTACTACTACTACTACTTATAATAATAATAATAATAATAATAATGAGTTATTATTTTTACTAATTATTATACAAAAAATTATAATAAATATAATAATAATAATTATTATTATTGATATTTGTATTAGAATGTTTAGAATGATATAATATTAATTATAGCCATATTACTTATTATTACAATAATAATGACATATATTTTACGATTACTAGTACAAAGCAAATATTGATAATATTAATGCTAATTATATTAATTGTACCTATAATCTTAGTGTTAATATCAATTATATTTATAATATAAATAATAATGACACCACTAATGAATATAATTTGATGTGATATTTATTCATATATGAAACAAGGTATATAAGAGAATCATCTACTGCTGTTTGCGGATGATACAGTTCTGATGAGTGATAATGAATGGGAGTTGCAGGGTCTGGTAAATGAGTTTGGATCAGTGTGCGAAAAACGGAATTTGAAGGTAAATACGGGGAAGAGCAAGGTTATGGGCTTCGAAAGGGGTGAAGTCACAGAGTGTGAGGTGAAGCTGAACGGTCAGGCTATGGAGATCGTCAACTCTTTTAAGTATCTGGGCAGTGTGTTGAGTAAAGATGGGACTATGGATGAAGAGGTGCGGGAGAGGGTACAACAGGGGAAGAGGGTTGTAGGAACGCTAAAAGCAGTAACAAGAAATAGGGTGGTCAGTATGGAAGTGAAGAAGTCCTTGCATGACAGTGTGGTAATCCCGACACTGACTTACGGAAGCGAAGCATGGACGTTGGTTGAGAGACTCAGACCAAGAGTGAGAGCAGTGGAAATGAATTACTTAAGGAGTGCGTGCGGAGTTACATGGAGGGATAGACAGACTAATGAGGAAGTAAGAAGGTGTGGTGTGGAGGTAGATGTGCTGGAAAGTGTGAAAAGGAACAACTTGAGATGGTTCGGCCATATGGAACGTATGGAAAGCGAGAGAATGACTAAGAGGGTGTACGAGAGCGAGGTGGAGGGACAGAGGGGGAGAGGTAGACCGAATATGAGGTGGAAGGATGGAGTGAGGAAGTACATGAACGAAGGCGGTGCTGGTTGGGGGGAGGGGCGTCGACTGACTGGGGACAGAGGTGCATGGGGGCGGTTCGTTCGTGGCCACCCCTTCGGGGATCACGGCGTCAGGCTATAGATAGATAGATAGATCTATCTATCTATCTAAATGCTCAGGCCCAATCCCCATTTTGGGGGTAGCCGACTCAAGACAGAGCAAGAACAGGGAAAACACAAAAACATAAAAACAACATAAAACAAGAGAATTATAGAAAAAATAATTACGCCAAAAGTATGAAACAAAACTATACAAGAAATGAGTTCACAGATGAATACAGTACCAACCCCCATATTATATCAGTACAAAGAGAGAGAGAGAGAGAGAGTGAGAGTGAGAGAGTCAAAAGGGACGTGGCATAACACCTGACATAAACACCTGTGCACCCCTACCATGCCCTATATAACGCCTGGCTCCGCCCCTCTTAACTCAGATCTCTTGACGCCAGCAGACAGGTAATACATCGCTCCTCTTTCCCTGGGTTTAGTCATTTGTTGGGGGGTTCATATCTTTAGTTATGGGAAGGGGCTGACGCTCCCTATCCCATCTATGAAATATCATTGTATAGAGGTCTATATGATCTGTGCCCTATGAATATTCTTTCCTCTCACTTAAACATTAGGCAACCATAGCGCAGTTGGGAATATGTACATGATTAGATTAATATCCAATATTCGAGAATGGATAATAAGTTGTAGGCTTGTGCGTAAACCTTTAACCGTCTTGGTGGTGTAATGTTTAGAGTGTTTAAATATCTGTGTGTGATAACCCAGGTTCGCATCCCAGTGGATCACATATATGCTTTCATTAATTCATTGGAGGTGTTTGGTGTTGGGGTGAAATTATTAAACAATATATTATCAGTAGGTTCAGGGATATTTCATAGCCAGGCCGGTCTATATGATCTGTGCCCCATGAATATTCTTTCCTGTCACTTAAACATTGTATAGAGGTCTATATGATCTGTGCCCCATGAATATTCTTTCCTGTCACTTAAACATTAGGCTACCATAGCGCAGTTGGGAATATGTACATGATTAGATTAATATCCAATATTCAAGAATCGATAATAAGGCTTAGGCTTTTGCATAAACCTTTAACTGTATTCAAAAGCTGTTCTTCTGTGCTGACTCCCTGTCTAATCAAACTCTTTCGTCTGTCTTTCCTCTAACGTAATTCCATCTTGCCGGAAGTTTACCCGGTACTCTCATTCAACCTGTCCCAAATAAGGTTGACCGCTCGCAACCCTCCAACTAAGGGCCACTCTACGGGTGATCTTTTTTCTTATTTTACTAAGTCTTGGTCATCCTCCTTTTGGGACTTCGGTGAGACTTTTTCTATTGCGCTAGACATTTTGAAAGCCTTCGATAGAGTCTGGCACAAATCTATTCCCAAACTACCCTCCTTCAGTTTCTATCCTCTATATGTGCCTTTGTCTCTAATTTCCTTTCTGACCGTTCCATAGCTGCAGTTGTAGACGGCCATCGCTCACTTCCTCATCCTATCAACTCCGGTGTTCCTCAGGGTTCTGTTTTGTCTCCAGTTCTCTTTCTAATATTCATTAATTATCTCAACTGTATCACTAGTTCCATTGACTCATATGCTGATGACTCTACCTTATAATATTCAACTACTTTTTTCACAACAACCCAGTATGCAATCACTTCAAAATCACGTGACAAGGCCATAGAACATTTTTATTCTGATCTATCAATTATTTCTTATGGGGACAAAGAAAATCTTGTTACTTTCGAACCCTCCAAGACCCAATTCATCCCTCTATCTACCCGTCGCAATTCTCCACAAGAGTAGCAATTACTCTTCAACAATACACAAATCAACCCTTCATCTTCTCTCAATATTCTTGGTGTATCTTTTTCTTCCAAACTTTCTTGGAAGGATCATATTTCTCTTGCTAAAACAGCTTCCTAGAAGTTAGGTGTGCTCAACCGTATATGTGGGTTGTTCACCCCCGCACAGCTTCTTGCTCTGTATCGGGGCACACTGTGCCCCTGTATTCAGTATTGTTCCCATATGTGGGGAGGTTCCACCCATACCGCACTTCTCGAAAGAGTAGAGTCCAAAGCATTTTGACTCATTAACTCACCTTCTCTTACTAGTTCCCTACAATCTCTCTTTACACTCCGCAACGTTGCATATCTTTAACTCAAATATCGCTATTACAAAAATCAGTGTTCTTCAGAGCTCTCTCAGTGCATACCCGCTCCCCTGCTGCGAGTGCGAGGCACCCACCTTTCAATACAGCCCCACTCATATTCTGTCCAACTCTCCAATCCAAGAATTGGCATATTTTCTCAGTCTTTCTTCTACTCAACTAGTGAACTCTGGAACTTTCTCCCTTAATCAATCTTTCCTTCATCCTATGACTTGAACTGCTTTAAACTTAGTGTGTAGCATTTTGACTCCAACGTCCCTTTAGTTTGGCTCTCTGTCGCTCTTTTTATTCTGGGAGAGAACTCGTTACTGGAAAATTGCCTTTCCTCTCCTTCCTACACATAGATTATTTTTGTTTTACCCATTTTAGTTGTCCAGGTAGATTACAACCTAAATTAAATCATCTAATGGTAACGAGAATATGATGACAATTACGTAATGGTGGTGAAGGGGTTAATAACACAATAGTTAGCAAAATAATATAGTTTATTAATTTCGCTCCAAACACCAAACACTTCCCAACGAAATTAATGTAAGCATGTGATCCTCCCGGGATTCGAACCTGGGTTACCACATACATAATCTTAAACACTCTAATTATTACACCATCAAGACAGTTAACCCCTTCCGCACCGGCGACGTCATCTTAATGTTAGGTTAGCTTTATTTAGACGACGTTGAGCAGTTTAAGAAGGATATGTAGTAGTCAAAAAGGTTAAGTGAGATAGTTCGAAGCCTGTTAATTGTTGGAGGCCCTTTTTAAGCTTGATAAAATCGTATAATAGTAGCCGGAATAAAGTGCAAAAGACGTAGCCGGTACAGAAGACTACGATTTGATATCCATTTATCTGGCCATGGCAATTTACCATCAGCTAAAATAAAGCAGACTGTAGCTCTCAGCTGTATCTGGTCCGACGTCTTGGAGTTTATTATGATATTGTGCTTAAGGTGACAGTGGTTATTGTGGGGGTCTAATTATTTATATATTCTTGTATTGTTTAGTTCCCTCTTCACCATAAACACTCCCTAGACCCCCTTCACCATAAACACTCCCTAGACCCCCTTCACCATAAACACTCCCTAGACCCCCTTCACCATAAACACTCCCTAGACCCCCTTCACCATAAACACTCCCTAGACCCCCTTCACCATAAACACTCCCTAGACCCCCTTCACCATAAACACTCCCTAGACCCCCTTCACCATAAACACTCCCTAGACCCCCCTCACCATAAACACTCCCTAGACCCCCTTCACCATAAACACTCCCTAGACCCCCTTCACCATAAACACTCCCTAGACCCCCTTCACCATAAACACTCCCTAGACCCCCTTCACCATAAACACTCCCTAGACCCCCTTCACCATAAACACTCCCTAGACCCCCTTCACCACAAACACTCCCTAGACCTCCTTCACCATAAACACTCCCTAGACCCCCTTCACCATAAACACTCCCTAGACCCCCTTCACCATAAACACTCCCTAGACCCCCTTCACCATAAACACTCCCTAGACCCCTTTCACCATAAACACTCCCTAGACCCCCTTCACCATAAACACTCCCTAGACCCCCTTCACCATAAACACTCCCTAGACCCCCTTCACCATAAACACTCCCTAGACCCCCTTCACCATAAACACTCCCTAGACCCCCTTCACCATAAACACTCCCTAGACCTCCTTCACCATAAACACTCCCTAGACCCCCTTCACCATAAACACTCCCTAGACCCCCTTCACCATAAACACTCCCTAGACCCCCTTCACCATAAACACTCCCTAGACCCCCTTCACCATAAACACTCCCTAGACCTCCTTCACCATAAACACTCCCTAGACCCCCTTCACCATAAACACTCCCTAGACCCCCTTCACCATAAACACTCCCTAGACCCCCTTCACCATAAACACTCTATAGACCCCCTTCACCATAAACACTCCCTAGACCCCCTTCAAGATCAACACTCCCTAGACCCCCCTTCAAGACAAACACTCCCTAGACCCCCTTCAAGATAAACACTCCCTAGACCCCCTTCAAGATAAACACTCCCTAGACCCCCTTCACCATAAACACTCCCTAGACCCCCTTCAAGATAAACACTCCCTAGACCCCCTTCAAGATAAACACTCCCTAGACCCCCTTCAAGATAAACACTCCCTAGACCCCCTTCAAGATAAACACTCCCTAGACCCCCTTCAAGATAAACACTCCCTAGACCCCCTTCACCATAAACACTCCCTAGACCCCCTTCACCATAAACACTCCCTAGACCCCCTTCACCATAAACACTCCCTAGACCCCCTTCACCATAAACACTCCATAGACCCCCTTCACCATAAACACTTCCTAGACCCCCTTCACCATAAACACTTCCTAGACCCCCTTCACCATAAACACTCCCTAGACCCCCTTCACCATAAACACTCCATAGACCCCCTTCACCATAAACACTCCCTAGACCCCCTTCACCATAAACACTCCCTAGACCCCCTTCACCATAAACACTCCCTAGACCCCCTTCACCATAAACACTCCCTAGACCCCCTTCAAGATAAACACTCCCTAGACCCCCTTCAAGATAAACACTCCCTAGACCCCCTTCACCATAAACACTCCCTAGACCCCCTTCACCATAAACACTCCCTAGACCCCTTTCAAGATAAACACTCCCTAGACCCCCTTCACCATAAACACTCCCTAGACCCCCTTCAAGATAAATTTGTACTTATTTTTGACAGAAAAATGTCCCGGCCAAAAGCCGGTTTCTCTTAAAATTACAGGCTCACTAACGCTCGCCAGGAAAAAAATTACACCTAAATGGCACGAAAGGTCTTGCTATTGATGTGGGACGAAAGGTTTTAAAATCGCCAAACTAATGAGGCGAAAGTCTTAAAATGTGAAACCTAATAGGGCTAAATATGAGGAAGAAGGTGGACCAGAAAAACGACCCACATCCCTTTAATTGTTACTTGAGGAGTGTGCTTGCTTGTGCCTGTTTTCCAGCAATGTATTTTAGTTTGTCTCCGAGGCTGACAAAAACGCCTCACCAGACTTCCTGCAAACTAAACAAAAATCCACTCGGAACCCCTTTCAAGATAAATTTGTACATTTTTCGATAGCTGATTACTTTTAACCCGTTCTGTACCGGCGACGTCTTTTTTATAATATATTTCAGATACCGTTAGACGGGTTTATGAAACATAGGAAGGATGTACGGGAGCTAAAAGGGTTAATTGAGATCGTCTGTGGCCTTTTCATGGGTACGCATCCTTCCTAACCTGAATAAATTCGTATAATAGTTGCCAGAATGTAACGAAAAGGATGTCGCCGGTACAGAAGGGGTTCAGTTACAGGCTTGCTTTCGCTCGTCAAAAAAATATAAATATAAATATAAACACGACACCTTAATAGGGTGAAACGTCTTTATATCACCAAACTTATGGGGTGAAACGTTTTAAAATGTCCAAACTAATGGAGCAAAATACAGGAAGTACAAAAAAGAACCCCCTCCGACCAAATAGAGTTAAGGGGAAGTATTCGTTATATTTTCTGAACCCCTTTCTCCTTCATGTTAAACTCCAGTAGTTTTCACATTTTAAAACTTTCACCCATTTATTTGTCAATATTATAAGACCTTTCGTGCCATTTGATAGAGGTCTAGGGAGCAAACTAAAATATATTTATACACAAAGAAGTAAATAAATAAGCAAATATCTACCCCTATCCCCTCTAATTATATTTACAATACTGGCACATACATACGGATGATCAAAAGCCAACAATCACGAGTCGAGTCGTAGCTTGTTAATTAATCCTGAATTATCCCGCCCAACTAACCCGGAACCAAACACACACAACACACACACAAGCACACAACGCACACACACAAACACAACGCACACACACAACGCACACACCCACACACGCACACAAACACATTCGTTAATCATTCATCCTATTATTATGTTCCTTCCAACAACCAACTATACTCCTAAAATCGATTAATGAAATTTAAAAACACATGTGGCAGTCCTTGGATTCGAACCCAGGATGCTCACACCGAAAATCAACACCTTATGCATCGCACCACGAAGACAGTTAAAGGTTGGTGGACACTGCCTACGATTTATTATGCAACTTCGAATCCTGCATATCAATCTAAGCATGTACACACATCCCAACTGCAACTCACGTAGGCTATGCATATGTGAATGGAAAGAGCAGTTAATGGCGCCTTAACCACTAGGGAAGTCCTCTCGATATTATATGATATTCTGGCAACTATTAGACGATTGTATTCAGTTTAAGAAGGACCTCTAGCAGTTAAAATAGCTACAGACAATCTCAATACAAACCCTGTTAGCTACCCCATATCCTTCCTAAGCTTCGTAAAATCGTCTAAATGTAGCTGAACTCTCACTAAAATTACGTGAGCGGTACTGAAAGGGTTAATATATTAGTAAAACACCAACAAGTCTAGTTTACCGTTCAATGCCTCCCTTCTCTCTCTCTCTCTCTCTCTCTCTCTCTCTCTCTCTCTCTCTCTCTCTCTCTCTCTCTCTCTCTCTCTCTTTTTCGATCCCTCTTCAAGATATATTTGTAAATTTTTCGGCCGAAAGCCGGTTCCTCCAAAAGTACAGGCTCGCTATCGCTCGCCAGGAAAAAAATCGAGACCTAAATATCACAAAAGTGCTTGATATTGATGAAGATGTTGGACGAAAGGTCCAACAAACTAATGGGGCAAACTTCTTAATATCCCAAAGCTAATGGGGCTAAATATGAGGGAGAAGGGGGCCCAGAAAAGCAACTAACTCCCCCTTAAAACTTTTCAGCATAAATTCTCCCTCGTGTATATAATAATTATATACAGTATATATATATATATATATATACTGTATATATATATATGCGAATATGCTTCCACACTAAAGGTGTGTAGAAAAGGGTAGGTTCACTGCACAAAGTTTAAAAAATGTTAGTGCTAAAATTAAATTGCATCTAAAATATATTGCATGCACAAAATAAGGGTTTAAAAAGTATGTCCGAGTATCTTATTAGAAGGCTCGGACTGTTGTGTACATATTAAAATAATTTGTATGTAAAAGTGTTAAAATGCATATCTCTACTTTCGTAGATCTTCAGTTATTATAAAAATTTGCAAGAGTGGCTGGCTCCAGAGTCAGGTATTTGTTCTGTACTCTTCTGTGGATTTCCACAGTGCCTGGAAATCCACAGAAGAGTACAGAACAAATACCTGACTCTGGAGCCAGCCACTCTTGCAATTTTTTATAATAACTGAAGATCTACGAAAGTAGAGATATGCATTTTAACACTTTTACATAAACATATTCGCATATATTTTTACCACAAGAATCAATATTTTTCATTTTTTATATATATATATATATATATATGTGTGTGTGTGTGTGTTGAGAGTGCATATATGTACATATAATATGTATGTATGCATGTACAGTATATGTATTCACAGATATATATATATATATATATATATATATCTGTACATGTATGTATTCAGCCTCTGGCTGCAATCGTAGATAAACCGATTATTATCATAATTATACACACACACACACACACATTCACATCTGCATACTTCAATTTCACACGCTAATAAATTGTCACATTCACATCTGCATTGAAAGGCATATTACATGTCAAAGAGAGAGAGAGAGAATGATTACATAATCATACACATATGATTACACTCTCTGCCATTTATTCATTCCCTGCATCATGACTCATTCACCTAACTTTTCCACTCACTATTCATTCCACTTGTACAGTCGGCCAAATAAGGGATATCTCAGCACGAAGTATATTTTGGTCAATAAGGGATATCTCAGCACGAAGTATATTTTGGTCAATAAGGGATATCTCAGCACGAAGTATATTTTGGTCAATAATTGGCATCAGCAATATGTCAAACTTGATTTATTTGTTTCGAGTGAGATATGCAAACATATGTCCCTACACGTACCCGCCCTATTCAACATCTGACAGACATTAATACAGCACAGAGCGAGCCAAACGTAATGACAGATGAGCCATGACTTATTAGCGCCACCGTACTCTCCTATCCTCCACTTTGACCCACTTACTGGTTCACTTAAGGGGAGATTTCCACTTGGGGGGATTTAATTTCTTGACCCCTTTCTCCCTCATGTTTAGCCCCTTTAGTTTTGAGATTTTAAGACGTTTTCCCCGTTAGTTTCTCGATTTTAATAACTTTCGCCGGCTTTCGCGTACAAATTTATCTTGAAAGTGAGTCTTGGGGTTTAATTTATCTTGAAAGTGAGTCTTGGGGTGTAATCTATCTTGAAAGTGAGTCTTGGGGTGTAATTTATCTTGAAAGTGAGTCTTGGGGTGTAATTTATCTTGAAAGTGAGTCTTGGGGTGTAATTTTAAGCTTGATGGGGGTCTACGGAGAAAACAAAAACCAAAACGAATGATAACAAATATATATACAATAAATACGCCCATCCACCCCACCGACGACTCACTCACTCACTAAGGGCGGATGGGCGGTAATGGGGGTGTAATTTTAAGGTAGGGAAGAAACTAAAAAATGTATACAAAACAAAATAATATATATATGAGCAAATAAATACACCCATCACACTTTAATCCACCCTACCAACGACTCACTCACTCACTCACTCACAAAATAACTCACCCATTAAATGACTCACCCCCACTCATTCTCTCACTCACCTACTCCCCCCTACTCTTCTACTCCCCAGCTGAGTGTGAGGATGGGTACTTTGAAAATAGGTACTCTGCAGATGGTTACTATTAAGATGGGTACTCCTAGGATGGTTACTCTTACAATGGGTATAAAACTCCTACTACTCGCTGCTTTGGCCTTTGGTGAGTTATATCGCATTTGTTTTTATATAACATAATTGATGATTATACTATATGAATGTTCTTTTCTTTCATTTAAACATTAGGCTATTCAGTGTGCAGTTGGGTCTGAGTACATGATTAGATTGATATCCAGTATTTTATAAATGGATATAATTATAATAATTGTATTAATGGTGTAATGGTTAAAGTCTTTAAGATATGCATGTGGTAACCCAGGTTCGAATCCCAGGAGGATCATATGTTTTCATAAATTTCATTGGGAAGTATTTGGTGTCGGGAGTGAAATAAATAAAATAGATTATTTAACGAGTGGATGAGACTCGTTAGCCTTGGTCGGCAACCTATCTAAGGAAGACAACCTTATACAAATCCGGGTGGATGGGACTCGTCAGCCTTTGGCGGCAACCGTCTACGGGAGTAAGCCTTATACAAATCCTTACTGCTCATCTAAGGGTGAAGCAGGTTGGTGGATGGACTAGCTACCCACAACTGTTAGTCTCGGAGTTGGACGTACCCTAAGTGGAGTCCTAAGTAAACATGCACGGGCTGTCCTTCTTATAGAGGATAGGTCCACTTGGGGGCATTTTGTGTATGGCCATCCTCATAGAAGGCAGTAAAGCATCCGGCAATAGATAGATAGATTTATATGTTTATGAATGGAGCAGATTGTTTTTTTGTCTTCTAGTATATAATGTTTAACTGTTTACTGAGCTCATAACAAATATTTCCATTCATGAGCACAGCCTTAAGGGGGCCGGTTAAGGGGAGATTTTTAGTTACATATATATTTATTTATTGCAGGCTTGCTATATCTATATATATATATATATATATATATATATATATATATATATATATATATATACTGTATAATATTAACTGTATATATATATAAATATATATATATATATATATATATATATATATATTTTGTAATTATTATTATTTTTATTATTATTATTATTATTGGAGCATTTTTTTATGTTTTTATTGTTGTTGCAATTAGTGAATTTATGTTCCCAGGGGTAGCAGATGGAGTCCCCCGAATATCAAGACGAGATCCCTACTGGCTCAGCAAGATAGGTGGCAGTATTCTCACTATAAAGGGCACAGGTGGGTAGACTCTCTCTCTCTCTCCCTTTATATATATATATATATATATATATATATATATATATATATATATACAGTATATATATACTGGATCATTATTTGATAAACTACTAGGCAGATTCCTAAACAATAAATTCCAACCTAATATGTCTATTCCCACAGCCAGTAAGGAGGTCATTTATCTTTGCATTCCTTATCTAGGGGACTGGACCAAGAAAATAATAATGTCTCTTGAGATTAACTTCCTTAAATTTTTCCAAGACAAGATCTTTAGATTTATACCTGTAATTAAGTTCACAATTGGTTAATTTTTTAATTTTTTAAAGACCGCCTGCCAGACAACCTACGCTCGTCAATTGTTTATAGTTTTAATTGTCCCAGTTGCCAAGCGGGATATGTGGGCAGCACTGTTCGCTCACTTAAGACTCGAGTTGATGAGCATTTAGGTTAGTCTTACAGGACGGATCAACGACTCCCAAATCCTCCTCACTCTGCTGTGAGGGACCATTGCACTAAGGTATGTAAAATTCCGTTAAGAAAGGACAACTTTAAAATCATTGATAGTTGCTCTTCTGTAAACTTGAGAATTTTAGAATCACTTCACATTAAGAATATTCAACCTAAACTATATATTTCGACGTCTGCTTTCCCCTTAAAGGGTACTTCACACAGTCAGGAATGCGAGGTAGAATCACTAGGAGTATCTGCAAATTCGGATTCCTGGGCCTATTCGCGGTGAAAATCGATGACTCCTAGTGACTCTAGCGATATCCTAGTGACTCCTGTTAGACTCCCAGTGACTCCAAACCAGTTGCGGGCGATTAGCCCTGTCTGACAAAATGTTCACTGTGTTCTCGCTGTGAGTCGGACCACTCCCAGTGATTCCTGGTGACTCCCAGTGATTCCCCAGTGACTCCCAGTGATTCCTGGTGATTCTTGGTGATTTGTATCTGATTCGCGGACAGGTTTCGGTTTCAGTTCCAGTTCTCGCCGAATCACCAGGACTCACTGGGGAATCACTGGGAGTCACTGGGAGTCGCTGGGAGTGGTTCGACTCGCGGCGAGAACTTAAAAACACGGTGAACATTTTGTCGGACCGGGCCAATCGCCCAGGACTGGTTTGGAGTCACTGGGAGTTTAACCGGAGTCACTAGGATATCGCTAGAGTCACTAGGAGTCATCGATTTTCACCGCAAATAGGCCCAGGAATCCGAATTTTCAGCTAGTGTTAGTGATTCTAGCTCGCATTCCTGACTGTGTGAAGTACCCTTTAATTTTCAACTTTTCAATAACTCGCACTTCATTCCCGGTTTTATCCCGGTGATTCCTGGTGACTCCCAGTGACTCCCAGTGATTCGCAGGTACACTCCCGCTGGCTCCTACGGTGTTGTGAATTTCAGACACTCGCAGTCGTATTCCCAGGAATCAACAGGAGTCATTACTCCTAGAGATTCTAGCACGCATTCCTGACTGTGTGAAGTACCCTTAAGTGTTGCATAATCCCCCATATTTGTTTTCAAATTTAAATGTTTAGTACCTATACCGTTTATTTATTAAGCCTTAGGTTTTAGAGTTACTCATATATAAATCTACCGACTGTATACCCCTCAATAAATTATTTTTTTCGTTTTGATTTACTTTTAGGTCACCGATGATGGCATACACAATATGTCGAAACGTTTGATAATGATGGTAATAAAGATGTTGGTTGTTACGTCCCTCGTCATTCTTTTCCTCCTGAAGTTGAGATTCCCCAGGAACGTTCTCATTTCCTATATATATATATATATATATACAGTATATACTGCTGTATATATATATAATGAATAATAGAACCAACGTAGGGAGGAATGTAGAAACACTAATTTTGACGACGTTTCGAGAAATCTATTCTCAGCTTCAGGTCTAAAACAGAGAAGAAAAACAAACTTATGTTAAGCTAATGAAATTATATAATACAAAGTACCGAGTACGTAAAACACATTTTACTCGATAGGTAATATTACGAGGTTTATTAAATCTAAAACAAAAATTTAAGAAAAATAATAACACGCGGAGTGCACGAGGTCGATAAATAATACATACATGTATGAGAGAGACGAAAAGAAATGAAAATATATAAAGGAACAAATACCTAATGATATATAAAACCTAGCGTAATGTAAATGTGGAAAAGAGAGCAAAGCAAATCATAAGGGGAAACATAGGAAATAACTATAAAACCTAGAGGAAAGACTCACCAGTTTAGAAACATAGCAGATCACATGCAGACTCGTGAGTACCTATACTGGGTTGCACAACTTAAGTGTGGAGTGTGGAGAACTTCCGCTAAACGCAACTCCATGTCTGTAATTTTGAATTCTGAATAACTCATTGGGAAAGACTCACCAGTTTAGAAACATAGCAGATCACATGCAGACTCGTGAGTACCTATACTGGGTTGCACAACTTAAGTGTGGAGTGTGGAGAACTTCCGCTAAACGCAACTCCATGTCTGTAATTTTGAATTCTGAATAACTCATTGGGTGGTCGTGAGCATGTGAGTGATCTCTAATGGCCGAACATTATGGTATGAGATATATATATATATATACCCGGTATATATATATATATATATATATATATATACATACCCGGTATATATATATATATATATATATATATATATATATATATACATTAGTAATATACATTATAATTAGGCGATAATTCTTCACCTCTAGCTTCTGAAGCTCGAAATTTACTACTAGAAAAATTAAACTAATATTTCTACCATTTATGAGCAGTCAGCCAAGTAGTGGGTGTGGAAATTGACAGCCCATTTGCTCTAGCCCTTATCGAGTTGCAGAGGAGTGTGTATGTCATTGGCCTTATGAAGTATATATATGCGAAATTATGTTAATAAAGTGCTCTTCCTCACATGGTGTTTATTTTATTGAATATACTATACATATCACGTTCATCCGATCTGTTGTTAATTGTTTTCCTTTGTATAATATAGAATTACCTCATAACCCATCCGTTATAAGACGCATGCTATCACATTTGCGAACTACCATTTGACGATTTTATGGAACTTTGGAACGATTATCTGGGAATCGAAGAGGTAAACATTTTCTCTGACTGTCTGACTCTCATATACCCCTACGAAACTTAATAAAATAGTTTATTGATAACCAGCATAAAAGGAAGAAAACTTCCTCGTATTTTGAAAGGGTTAACTATCTCAAATAATCTTCCTTCAGTTCAGTTGTGTATTTATGTTTTTATTTATATATTTATTTTTCCTCATTTGTTCCTCCATTTTCCCAGTATTGGAAATTCAGAGCTCTGTTTAAGGGAGGATGGGCGTAACATGTTTGCATATATATTTATAAATTTATTATTTGTTTTTTAGTTTTCTCCCTAGGTCTCCACGAAGCTTAAAGAAAACGCCCACTAGACCCCCTTTCAAGATAAATGTGTACATGTTTTCCTCTAAAAAATACAGGCTCGCTATCGCTTGCCAGGACAAAAATGACACCTAAATGGCATAAAAGGTCTTAATATTGACAAGGAAATGGGGTGAAGGGTCTTAATATTGACTAAGAAATGGGGTGGAAGGTTTTAATATTGATACAAAATGGGGTGAAAGGTCTTAAAATCGCCAAATACTGAACTATAAAATATCGATCCTTTATACCCCTACAGGCTTCAGCAGGGACCAGTTCAACCAATTTGACGACAACAAGGGCAATAGAGTGAAGCTCGTTAACGCCGTGGACAGCATTGATTGTGAGGTGATCCGGTACCTCTCCACTCCTGAGATGGTGGTCTGTGAAGTGGGGTGAGTGGCTGGATGGATAGACGGATGGATAGATAGGTATTGATATCTAGGTAGGTGGTGCACAATGATAGAATTATAGATAGACGATGGATAGATAGTGGCGTACAGTAGATATGGGTATGTAGAAAGATAGGGGGAAAGTGAATTGACAAAGAGCCAGATACATACAGGTAGATAGCCTAATAAGCACATAGATGGATACACCGATAGATGGATAGGCCGATAGATGGATATACAAAGGGAATAAGGTGAGATTAATCAACGATATGGACAGCATTTATTGTGAAGTGATCAAGTACCTCACCGATCCTAAGCAGGTGGAGACATTGTTTTGCAGAAATGCCAGTTAGGTAGATTAGGAAGGTTAGTTTATGTTAGCATGGTTATGTTAGCATGGTTACGTTAGGATGGTTATGGTAGGTTAGCATTGTTAGGGTAGGTTAGCACGGTTAAGTTAGGTTAGCATGGCTAGATTCAATCAGTTAGGAGAGTTAAACTAATGTAACCTATCCTTTCTTTTCCTAGTTTTGACCACGTTCTTAAGGTTAACCATTTTGGCTATTTACAACTCTCCCTTCAGACATAGCTCTTCTATCAGCTGTGGATTCGATCATGGAAAAAACATTGTTTGGAAACTTTGCGCAGGATATGAGAATCTAGAGTAGTTAACCATAATAATAGTCAGGGGCAATTTTCTTTGGGTATTTATTCCTCTTTAGAAAACGATAATTACATGGATAACTAAATCATAATGGGCAACGCACAAGAACAATTAGATGCTCAGACATTAGCTCACATGTACACTCAAATTTGCACTCACAAACACACATCCCTTTAAGTACATCGTTCTCCAGAGTGTTGGGGCTTGTACTGAAAGGAGAATAGACTTATTATCTTAAGTTATTTCATTAAGTATCTGTAGAATATAGACTTACAGCCTAACTAAGACACAATAAGCCATTGGAAAAGGCCTTAACATGATCTTATCCGACGTCTTGGGGGTTAGTATTGTATTTTGTTTAATAAGCACCCTAGCCGCGGGGCCCCACATATGTCGGGCGAGAGAACCATGGCCACCCCTGCGGGGCCCGATAATATCCGGGCGGGATGTTGAGCACATTATTGGCTCTAAGAGAGAGTTCACGCGTTGGGATGATGATAGGCGGGCTCTGACCGCTCGGCATGGACCGGGCGAGGTGACTGAGCTCCCCACCACAACCCTCCACACCCCTGGCCTCCTGAGAACAAGGAAAAACTTAAGATATTACCGTATTTTAAGGTTTTTGCCCTCGGGTTGCAACATCGTTGCAAGAGAACCCGTGGTCGTACAAGGATGATTCAAGTGACATTGGAAAGTTCTATTATCGCCCTTTCACGGATTCATAATTGTATTACGCTCTGGCTCTTGTTTATGCATGAAAAAGAGCATGGAATGAAGCTCGTTTAGGGTAGATATGCCCGCCAGGCAGGTAGTAGATATTACAAACATCCCCGTCCGTAAGGGGTTAATATTAAAACTGTTGATACCTTTTGCGATTTTCGTGCAATGTAATTTTTCTTTGCTCCCTTAGAAAAAAAAAAAAAAAAAAAAAACTAAACTGGTCTCATTCAAATAAGAAAACATTGTTTTTTGTAAAAATCAACTCAGGAGACCTCTCCCCTCCCCCCCCTTCAATAATCTACCATAATAATCAACCCTTTCTTTATTTTATTTTTGTTTTCTATGTGAATGAGGGAGACAAAAGGCAGAACTGCCTGTAGCGAGTGCCTCCCCCAGAATTGAAAGAGTGGCAGGGCCAAAATCAAGGGACGTTCAAGCCAAAATGCCTGGACACACGGAGTTTGAAGCAATTTCAGTCATATGAAGAGGGAAAGACTGATTCTGAGAGAGAGTTCCAGAGCTCAGCATATGAATAGAAGAAAGTCGGAGAATAACATTTCACTCTTGAGTTGGAGAGTTACACAGAGTAGGGGTGGGATTGTGTTGCAAGACGGGTACTATGTACCCTACGTCGAGGAGGTGGTACACACTGGGAAAGCTCTGAGGAACATTGATTATTATAGTAGCGTAAGAATAGTGAGAGTTGCAACAATGCGGCGAAGAGAGAGAGATTGCAGAGAGTTGGTGAGTGGGCGGGAGTTAATGATACGAAAGGCTTTCCTTTCTACATTGTCTCGGAGTGCGGTGTGAGAGGATCCTCCCCACACATGTGAACAATACTCAATGCAAGGACTTACTGTGCCCCTGTACAGAGCAACAAGCTGTGCAGGGGTTAAGAACCCCTTGAGGCGGTTGAACACACTTAGCTTCTGGGAGGCTGCCTTAGCAAGACTGGTAATATGGTCCTTCCAAGTGAGAGCAGAAGAAAAAAAGACCCCGAGAATATTGAGAGAAGATTAAGGATTGATTTTTGTATTGTTGAAGTGTAAGGGATAGTCCTCTGGGAGTTCTGAACATGTAGCAAGATGACGAAATTGTGTATTGGAAGCATTAAATAAGGTAACAAGGCTTTCTCTACCCCAATTGGAAATAGTAGTTAGATCAGAAGACTAGTATTGCATGGCTTCATTACGTTTGTCTTTGAGGGATTGCTGGCTGGGGCGTTCAGGAAAACAAATTGAGTAGTGTAAGGTTGAGACATCTGCGTATGAATGGATGGGACTGGAAGTACAGTTGAGAAGATAATTTATGAAAATTAGAAAGAGAATGGGATATAGCACAGAGCCCTGAGGAACACCGGAGTTGATAGGGTGGGGAAATGAGCGATGGCTGTTCAAAACCGCAGCTATGGAACGGCCGAAAAGGAAATTAGAGATAAAGGCACAGATGGAGGGATAGAAACCGAAGGAGGGCAGTTTAGAAATTAGAGATTTGTGCCAGACTCTATCAAAGGCCTTCGATATAGATAGTGCAATAGAAAAGGTCTCACCAAAGTCCCGAAAGGAGGATGACCAAGAGTTAGTAAGATATGAAAGAAGATCAACAGTAGAGCGACCTTTAAGGAAGTCATACTGGCGATCTGAGAGTAAATTATGAAAAGAGAAATGATTAAGAAATTTGGAAGCAAGAATAGTTTAAAAAACTTTAGAGATATACGAGATGAGAGCAATTGGACGATAGTTGGAGGGCTGAGAGCTGTCACCCTCTTTTGGAAAAGGTTGAATGTGAGCAAACTTCCAGCAAGAAGGGAAGACGTTAGAGGAGAGACAGAGAGGAAAGAGTTTGCCTAGGCAGGGAGTCAGCACGAAAGCACAGTTTTTTTAGTACAACAAGAGGAACACCGTCAGGACCGAATGCCTTCTTAGTATTAAGCCTAGAGAGGGTAGAAAATACATCTTTAGAAGAGATTAGGATATTAGGCATAAGTAGGAGAGAGAGGGGTGGAGAGGGAGAAATAGCACTGGAATCATCCAAGGTGGAGTTTCTAGCAAAAGTTTGAGCGAAGAGTTCAGCTTTGTCAGAGGAACAAGTGATGGTTGTGCAATGAGAGTGGAGAAGGGGAGGGAAAGACGAGGAAGAAAAATTGTTGGAGAGGTTTTTGGCTAGATGCTAGAAAGCTTTGGAAGAGCTAGAGTTGGATAGTTCAGTGCATTTATTATTGATGAAAGAATGTTTGGCAAGTCGAAGAACAGATTTCTCTTCATTCCGGGCAGAAACACAGGAAGAACGAGATTCTTGAGTCTTAAGGCGTCGGTACCGTTTGAATGCTTCCTCCTTGTTGAGGATAGCAGTAGAACAAGCGTGAGTAAACCAAGATTTGTTTGCATTAGATTGAGAGAAAAATAATGGAATGTATGCTTCCATGCCCGAAAGGATTACCTCGGTAATGCGTTCAGCACTCTCCGAGGGTCCCCGGCCACGGAAGCAAAAGTCACTCCATGGGAAATCAAAGAAGTACTACCGAAGAGCCTCTCGGTCGGCAGCGCAAAAGTGCCACAAGCGCCGCCGGTTGGGAGGATCGGGTGGCTGTACTGGAGAGATAGGACAGGTGACAGATATTAGTTTATGGTCGGAGGAGCCCAAAAAAGGAGAGAAAAGATTTACAGTATAAGCAGAAGGGTTACAGGTTAGAAATAAATCAAGAATATTGGGCCGATCTCCGAAGTGATCCGGGATACGGGTGGGTTGCTGGACTAACTGCTCTAGGTCATTTAAGATAGAAAGATGTAGGCTTGTTCACCAGGTTGGTCAGTGGAAGCAGAGGAGAGCCATTGGTGGTGGTGAACATTGAAATCTAAGATGGCGATTTCTGCGAAAGGAGAGATGGATAGAATGTGTTCCACTTTAGAAGTTAGATAGTCAAAGAATTTTGGATAGTCAGTAGAATTATGGGAGAGATAGACAGCGCAGAAGTATTTAGTTTGAGAGTGACAAGAAAGCTTTAGCCAGAGAGTTGAGAATTCAGAAGAATCTAAGTTGGGAACACGAGAGAAAGCAAGATTGTTGCGTACATAGACCCAACATCCACCTTTGGCTCGAAACTGAGGATTGGTACAACTGCCTACATAAGTTATGTTCCTCTCCGTGATCTTATAGCCTACATGGAAATATAATGCGCATGATTGAATTACGAGTGAATTTTCTTATGCTGTGGTTAACTCGTCTGATAAGTCAACTAATAATTAAAAGAAACCAAACTATCCATTCATTCATACTATTTTACTTTCATGCATAACATCACGTCGAGGAAAAGAACGTATGTGGGCAACTCAACTGTACATTGGTGGTAATAAACCAGTCTTATACCAGTTAGAAAAGTCAATCACCACAATCCATATACCTTATAATGACTTTCTATACCTTTTTCATATTCTTGTTATGCCCTATATTTCCGAGTGCACCCAATAAACACTCATGACTTTGCCTTCCCCTATCCACAGACCCCACGTCAACCCGAGGGCGTCCGAGAAGTACACTCTGGTTGTGGTGTCCGACGGAGTAAAGGCTGAGGGAGGCCCGGAGGTCCAGGTGAGTTGAGAGAGAGAGATAGACAGAGAGAGGAAGAGAGAGAGAGAGAGAGAGAGAGAGAGAGAGAGAGAGAGAGGGGGGGGAAGAGAGAGATATAAAAATAAATAGATAGCCAGAGATTTACATATATATAGATAGATACACATAGATACACTGGCCACACATATCTTACGAACCCTGTGAGGTGGCCAGGACTTAATCCTAGTAGAGATAGCAAGCCTAAGATAAAATTAAAGGAAAGGATAGCAAAGATGAAGAGAGAGAGAGAGAGAGAGAGAGAGAGAGAGAGATTCCAGTATTGTATGGTCATAGGACTAGCAGCATAATCACCAACATAATACCGTAATACCAACGGTTATAGACTTAACCCTTAGAAGATTATCACGCATTTTGACAGTTTATTCTAGCTATTATTAGACGATTGTATACAGTTTAGGAAGGATCTTAGGGAATATCTGTAGATCCTTCCTAAACTGTATACAATCGTCTAATGAGAGCTAGAATAAACTGTTAAAATAGCTGGAATAAACTGTTAAAATAGCTAGAATAAACTGTCAAAATGCGTCATAATCTTCAAAGGGTTAAGTTTATATCTATCTATCTATCTAGCTATCAAGCTATCCACCTATCAATCCAATTATCTATTCGTCCCTTCCTTCAGTTCACCTACTGGTTAAATCCGAAGATTTCCACCTTGACACCGAGCTTCGCGAAGGTCGGAACTTTGGTGCGTTACGACGGCTGGTTCCACACGGATCAGGTGGATCTGGTCAATGTGGAAGATCCGGATAGCACGTCCACTTCCAATACTCAGATTAAGAGGTAAGAGAGAGAGCGAGATAGAGAGAGAGAGTATCGTCTAATGCTGAAGAGTAGCGAAGTACAAATATATTCTGTTTATTTCCAGCTGGTGGTAAATTGCCATGTATCTTTAATGATTACTCAGCTATTACGATGATCCTGTAGTGAATAATATTAATAATAATTATAATAATAATAATAATAATAATAATCGGTTTATTTAGAGCCGGCAGCCAATGAGGCTGAAAATACACACTTCCTTAACCTAAGTAGTCAACAGATTTGACTCTGGCTGCCACAAGGGCGCCTACATAACCCCAGAAGGGATAGGATGTGGGCAGGGAACCTGGTGGAACCCAGAGGTGGCGCATCCACACGTAACCTCCACAGCCCGGAAAGATTTTGACAAACCTCACCAGCAGGTAGCTGGGATCCCGCGTTACTTGGGTCAAACGACTAGAGTACGGTGACTTAGTGCGCTCGGCCAACGTGACCGTGAATTATATTAATAATTAAGAAAACTTGGCATTAATATGACTTAGATATAGAGATGATTCATATTAATCCATTAAGTATTGAGGCATCAGCGGTTAAAGGACTGTCTTTACCGTCAGCTAAAAACAGATAGCCTATAAACTTTCTGTAATAAATATATCAATCTGGCTTTCTTTGGAGAAGACTAACCATATATTGATGTATACTATTCTATCTATGTCTCCCCACAGAGTCTATCTAGGTGGGTTAGAATATGACCTCTTCGATGAGAATGGGAACCTTTATGGCGATCTAACGGCCTGTGAACCAGCTTCCGATGATCATGTCTATCTATCCGTCCGGCTGGCTCAGTTGATAGCGTGCCTGCTTCACATCTTGCAGGTCTCGCGTTCGATCCCTGCTCAGATTGAATAGTTTTTCTGAGATATAGCCGGCGGTTACCGTTGCCCCATGAGCAAGGAGGATGGGTAATGGTATCTGGTTGATTAATGAAGTGTGAAGCGCTTGAGAATCCTCGAAGGAGGAGATACGGGCGCAATATAAGTAACCAGACAATTGATTAATTATTATCCAGCTGCCTTTATATTTTTCTAATTGCCTTTTTATCATCTATTCTATTATTCTATCCCCACAAAGTCTTTCCATGTGGGTTAGAATGCGACCTCTTCGATGAAAATGGGATGCGGTACGGCGAAATAACGACCCGTAAACTAGCTTCTGACGATCGATATATTATCCGTATCAGAGCCACAGTATAGGAGTTAAAAAGTAGCTGAAATTACGTTTAATATCTGACAATGTTCTCTTTCGTTATGATTGTATTTTGCTTCTTATAGTTCATAATGGTGTACAGTCCAGTTTACTATAAGAGTGTACAGCAAAATCGATCTAAATACTATGACAACTTGTGATGGATGCAATGCTCCACGACATGAAGCTGAATAATTTGCTCATGTGACAAGCAAACGAATACCTATCAATTAACTAACCTATGAATCTATCCCCACAGGGTGTACTGTTTCTAGGTCGGTTAGAATGCGATTTGTTCTATTAAAATGGGACGGGACACTGTATGGCGAACTAACGAAGCGTGAACCAAGCTTTCGATGATCAATATTTCTATCCAGCTGTCTATTTATTTGTCTAATTGCCTGTCAATCAACTATTCTATCTTTCTATCCCCACAGAGTCTTTCTAGGCGGGGTAGTATGTGACCTCTTTGATGAAAACGGGAAGCTGTATGGTGAACTGACGACATCCCAGCTAAATTGTCTGCCGCGCACACGTCTGGTCGGGCCCATGATGTCAAACGGTTATGTATCGCTACGCGGGCCGTTTATACATGATCATCGTAGCAAACGCATAAATTCTAAGGACAAGCTCTACCAGCATCATACCTACGCCAGTGAGTTGACAAAAGCATTACACTGTTAGAAGTTGGGGGTATTGTATCTATTCATTGTCGATAATATCAATTACTTGCTTTTGCGATTTCCTCAGTTTATTTGTACAATAAATGTAGGTTTTTTGTAGGGTAGTAATTGTGGCTTGCTATGCTTACAGGTACCTATCCGATAGCACTATCGTTAGAGAGTGTTGTATGTTTTTTGTACTATTGTAGATATCTTGTCAAATTGCAAATTACCTTATTATAAAAATTATATAAATTGTAGTTTCTTTAATCATACATAATTTAGTAAAACTTACCAGAACGTCCCATACTTCCCAAATTGACTAATTCCTTGAACATGACCATAGTGCATTGTTATATGTGCGATCAATTTGCTTGGACACCAGATTAACTTGCTCATGTAGTGATTTACACCCAATGTGGTGGATTGTGTTCTTTTATTTCAAAATTGTATTTTATTAAGCGTTATTTCCACATAGCGATTTTGATTAGTTCATTTGCGTTTATCTTGTGCCGTCCCAGATTTGGTTTGTTTATTTTGCAAGTTTTACATTATAATATTAAGTCATTGGGCAGGTAACTTTTAAGGACCAACTCTTATGAAGATATATTAACCCATAAATTTCGATGACACCTTCATACCTTTTATTCTGGCTAACACTACACGATGTTGTGCAGTTAAGAGGGACAAATTTTATGTAAATGGTTTAAGATTATAATACCATGTACTAATTAGCGGTCTTTATCACTACTTAATACACAGAAAAGTATTATAAAGGAAAGGGGTTTCTACTCTACTGGAAGTACTTGGGTTATTACTGTAGAAAAGAAACACATGTACAGTTTATATGAGTTAATGAATAATACAAGTAATCATTAGACAAGTATACATAATGATACAAGAAGAATGGCAATGACAAAATGTTACAGTAAGAATACACTCTGCAATAGATGGACTAGAACCTGCTTGGGATAGGGTTTGTCTCGGGGAGTAATTTGAGTTAGAGGAGTGTTTGTCATATTTGCTAGTGGGTGCTATGGGGAGGCGATATTACGGTAACTGAAGTATAAATATATCTCGACAGGCACTGGCAGAATTGGCCAATGGAATTCTAAGATATCAAGATATCAGACAAGAAGAAAAGGCAGGGTGTTCATTGTTCTATCTTTTACGTTAAGTAAAGATCCCGACCAAGAGGAACAACAAAGCACTATGTTAGCTCCTTATTCAAAACTCCATAGGTTTCTCTGGGGTGGCAGGTATAGGACTGATGAGTGGCTTGATTTTTATAGGTGAACTAAAGAGGAAGCTCTCTGGTATTTTCTTCCTTTCATCACTGGATGTTCAGCATGACTCAAGATAGGTAATCAGTGAGTGTTGTTCAAGGCAGAGTGAACCGATTTTCCCAGTCTTTCTTTCGCTCAGGTAAACTCTAGAACTCCTCTCTCCCTCAATCTGTCTTCCCTTATTCTTATGGCTTAGACTGCTTCAAGTTCCGTGTGTCCAGACATTTTGACTCTTAACGCACCTTGAATTTGGCAATCTATCATTCTTTCAACTTTAGTGGGGACACTTGCCACAGACAGCTCTGCCGTTTGTCTCCTTCATACACATAGAAATAAAGAAAAAAGTAACCACTGAACTTGCCTCAAGACAGGTAGCCACTGAAAGTGACTCAAGGGAGGTACTTGTTGAGTAAGGTGATGTGAGGTGATCTTGTCGGGTTGATTTGGTCTTGAGACTGACATACCGAACAACTGGATGCTCCGGTATACTGTATATGTTCTGCCTTCCTCGCCGGTATTGTAATTGAGCAGAAGAAGGCCTTTGTAGTGTTAAACGGCTTCATGGGTGACTTATGTAGACTGATCTGGGGTCACTTCTGGGGTGACATGACTGAGTTGATGTTACGAGATCGGGCATAACAGATATATTATTTTCCCCTTTGAGTCCTAGAAATAGAAAATAAACTAAAATAATCGTCGAATGGTAACAAGGATAAAACTTAATAATATGTTATCGTGCTGAAGGGGTTAAATTATTGGGTACATACATTCTAAGGACCAGCTCGATCAGCACCCTACATACGCCAGTGATTTCATAAGTGTATACACTGTTAAACATTATGGGTATAGAAAACAAACGTATATTAACCCATTCAGCACCGGTGATGTCCTTCTTATATTAACCCATTCAGCACCGGTGACGTCCTTCTTATATTAACCCATTCAGCACCGGTGACGTCCTTCTTATATTAACCCATTCAGCACCGGTGACGTCCTTCTTATATTAACCCATTCAGCACCGGTGACGTCCTTCTTATATTAACCCATGCAGCACCGGTGACGTCCTTCTTATAATGGTTTATCCAACTATTAGATGATTTCATTAAGCTTAGGAAGGATCTGTGGTAGGTAAGAGTATTAATTAAGATAGTATTCAGACTTTTATTTGCTAGAGGTCCTTCCTAAGCTGAATAAAATCATCCAATAGTTGCCGGAATAGGATTAAAAGGACATCACCGGTACTGTACTGCTTAAATTATTGGGTATATTGATAGTAATTTACCTCTCTATCCATGCTGTAAATTAGTTGGGTTTATTACTGTGGTGGAGTGGTCATGCCACTGGATTGGTAATCCAATGGAACCGGGTTCAAATCCCGATATGTCAATGGGAAGATATTATTGGGATTGAATTTGTGCTGTATCAGTGCATTACCACAAAGCCCACCGAAATGCCAAAAAAATACCCTCATTGTTCCCTGATTAAATAACACTGTATGAATATTCCCATATTCAAAATATGTTACAGGGGGACAATGCCTAGTGAGTTCACTGCTCAATAGGTGGCGTTCTGAGAGTGAGGGTCTGAGTCTGGAGGGTGAGACGGTGAAGCACTTGAGCGAAGCAACCAGCCGCTTCAGAGATGGAGCTGCTTCGAGCCATGATGGATGCTTCACATGTCTCACTCCCCAGACTGGAACAAGACCTCACAGGCTTCACCGTGTTGAGCGGTGGAATGTACAGGCTCTCAGCCTATGCCCGAGAGGGAGTAGTTGGAATATATAAAAAAAAAAAAAAAATCTACCTCTAAAAGGCTATAGTATTATGGGCACTTGAAATACACTCTTTATACCTCCTTTGGGGATATATATATATATATATATATATATATATATATATATATATATATATATATATATATATATATATATACCGGTATATATATATATATATATATATATATATATATATATATTGTATATAATATATATATATATATATATTTGTTTAGTTACTTATATATTTATCTAAATATTTATTGAATTATCTATCTTAGTTTCCTCCTTAGATCACCATTAAGCTTTAAACAAATATCCCCCCGCCCCCCTTTGATATACATTTGTTCCTCGGACAAAGGCCATTTCTTCCTAAATTGCATGCTCACTATCGCTCGCCGGGAAATAATTGACACCTAAATAGCACGAAAGGATATAACATCACCAAGCTAATGTGGTGAATGTCTTACATTCACAAAACTAATTGGGGTAAACATGAGGGAGAAGGACATCTAGAAACTCACCCTTTAATCCATATTTTTTTTTATATTGTTTTGTTTTGGAATTAAATTATGTTTTGAAATTACTTAAACAGAAAATTTGGATGATAAGATAGCCTTACTCTCTCTCTCTTTCTCTCTCTCTCTCTCTCTCTCTCTCTCTCTCTCTCTCTCTATCTCTCTCTCTCTCTTTCTCTCTCTCACACATTTCATCAATTTCATTGGGAGGTGTTTGGTGTTGGGAGTGAAATAAGTACTTTGATTATTATTTCCTTTAACCCTACAGCTGTGGAGAGTGTGATGCCCAGCCAGGGTTCGAGTGCGGGCGGGGCGCTCATCAATGTCACGGGTTCCGGGTTCGATCCTTACCCTGGCAAAACAGAGGTGAGAGAAGGAAAGATAATTTGTTGTTTTGTTTTATATTATTGAGAACAAGGGTTGATTCTTTCTTTCAAACTATGCTTACTGTATGTGATATATGTGATGAGAGAGAGAGAGAGAGAGAGAGAGAGAGAGAGAGAGAGAGAGAGAGAGAGAATGAAAGTACATGTAGATGTAGTACCGGTAGTTGTCTTTATAAATTCTGTATATGTTTTCCTTAGTTTAAACATCTTTTTCATCAAATATATATTTTGCACACGGTACATAATTTTGGTTGTAGTTGTAAATAACTTCGAACAGTATTAGTAATGATATTGTTATGCTTATTATTACTATTATTGTTATTATTAGTAGTAATATTTTATTGTAATTGGTATTGTTATGGTTCTTCTTCTTGCTCAGGTACAAGTGGGAGGAGCTGAGTGCAGGATACAGGAGATCACTGATGATTGGTTGACCTGCCTGACCCCACCTCGTAACCTGACCTCTCCGGGACCTGGTGGGTAAAACAAAATATAAAAGTATATAAAAGTGTGTGTAACAAGTGTCCCTCCAAGGTTGTAAGAGTGATTGAGAGCCAAAATCCAGGTATGTTAGAGGAAATTTAGATGTGTTGGAATTAAGTGTGATGTGCTCGTAAAGTGTAGTGAAGTGAATAGGAGGAGGAGGTGTATGTGAAAGTTTGCTGGATTACTCTCTGTGTAGGTGAGGCACAAATAGAAACAGTGGAGGAAGCCAGGCAAATGAAACTGAAGTTCCTTGTTAGGTAAAGCCGTGCAATCTGTAAAAGCATGTGGCGTAACATAAAGGTCTTGATAAATTCACATATCTTGGTAGTGAGATCCATAGCGATGGTGGATTAGGCCACAGGGTTGGTCGTCACCCTGTTCCAAATAAATAGGCCACAACTATTAAACATTAACCTTAATAAGTCACAAATGACTAGAGTAATCAAGATAATAGTTCTGCCATTTGGGAAGAGGCAGCCAGGGAATATGTGTGGTAATTTACAGCCCATTTGCTCTAGCCTTTTTGAGTTACAGAGGGTAAGGTTCACCATTTCTGGCATACCTGTTTGGAACAGGGTATATCTTATGGGGATATGGATTCTCTCATCAGGAGTGTGGAGACGTCGATACCTATGCAAAAGGACCATGAATGTAAACACCATATGAGGAGGAGCACTTTATTGACAAAGTTTCTCAGATAGCTTCTTTAGTTCACTAATAGATGCTAGGCCCTTGGACACCTTAACCTGTTCAGTACCAGTTCCGTCCTTTTCATTTAATATTGGCTACTAATACATGATTTCATTCAGTTTAACCCACTGAGCACCAGCTAATTAATAGTAAATGTACACCCCAGGACCAGCAGGTTGTAAAAATTGTTTTTCAAGAAAACACCAGGAATAGGATAGAAATGAAGGGAAAAAAACAAAACTAAAAACGATCCCCTAGGTCATTAAGGGGTCCTACGGGGCGCCCCGAAAGTCGGAATTACAAGAGGGGAAATGGGTAGGCAAAAACATGCAAAACAAGTTTTTGCATGCTCACATGCAAGCGGCTGGACTTTGAGGGTTTTCAACCATCGGCATTTTTGCGTGGGATACTTACATCAGTTCCCATACAAATCTGAACCCTCTAGGTGCCATAGGACCGGATTAATTAACCGCGACACACACTATATGAGGCGCTGGTGTTTAGCGTTACATACATTGCCGATGCACATGATGCGTCGCTGGTATCCAGTGGGTTAAGAAGGGCTTCCAGCAATTAACAGGCTTCGAACTATCCTAATTTACCCTTTTTACTATCACAGGTCCTCCTTAAATTACACAAAATCGTCTAAATATTACTATAATACAATATAATAGACCATGGTATAAGCCCCCGTGGGTAGGCTAATTATTATCATTATCTCAGGGACGGGGTATCGAGTGAGTAATTAAGAAGGCATCTGGGCATTTGGAGTATCAATGAAGTGATTGGCACATGGTGACTTGGTTGGTTTGGACACATGGAGAGAATGGATGATCAGTGCTGGGTGAAGAAATGTCGGACTGTGAATGTGGGGGTAGGGGTAGACTTAGAAAGACGTGGGATCTATTCTGGTCCGATCTCAAAATATAGAGCTTGACAACAGAGGTAGCCCTTGACAGGGTCACTTGGAAAGTCGCCATTTAGGATGTAAGACTGTAACCAAATTCTCTGTGGATAAAACGGTCTTCAACGCAAATGCTGCGGCGCCCGTCACCTGACGGACACCAAAATCCGCCTTTTATGTAGCCTGTGAGCAAGGCAAGTTTTAGCAGGCCACGCAGGAGGGCTTCATCAATAGCCCACCATGTCTGGGCGTGCACTGATGTGTAAAACATTCTTCTCTTGGACCATTGCAGCGTTACACATTGTGAAAACCGCTCAAAACTGCTAATTATTTGCAATTTTGGCCGACCTATGCAAGATCGTTGCAAGACAACCAGACGTCGTACAAAGATGATTCAGGTGTCATTGGAAAGCTCTATTACTGTAATTTCATCGATATATCATTGTATTACGTTCTGGCTCTTGCTTATGCATGAACATGTGCAGGGAATGAAGGTCAATTTAGGCCAAATGTTAAATCCAGTTAAACTTGTATGTATGTGTATGTATTTATATAATTTGTTTTCTTCTTATTATTATTATTATTATTATTATTATTATTAATATAATAATTATTATTATCATTATTAGTATTATTATTATTCCAGGTTCTATGGGTGTTATGTTGGAGTATTGGGAAGAGACGAACATCGACATAAAAAACGACAGTGCATGGTCTACTTTGTTACCTACGCACCCCAAATACATATCCCACGTCACTCTCAATACTAATGAGAAGTTTAGCGTTACCAACAAAAAAGCAGTGGGGAAGTATAGAGGTAAGTCTCTCTCTCTCTCTCTCTCTTGAACCTTCATCTATGCTATCCTTTCCTTCCACTTTCTCTTACTCTTCCGGTTGCTATCTCCACTAGGATTAAGTCCTGGCGACCTCGCAGGGACAATACGATATGTGTGGCCAGTGATTTACATAGATTAACATAGGTAAATCTATGTAAATCTCTCTATCTCTCTCTCTTTTATTACACACATACACACTCTCTTTTGCTCTCATACATAGCGATGCCCAAGACTTATGTTAAGAATGATACCTCCATGTTCATATATCTAAATTAAAATGGTGCCTCCCTTGAGTTTCTGCTATATTAGTAAATTAACCCAGAATCTTATCTATCTATCTACCTACCTATCTATCTATCTATTAACCTATATATACATTTATATATATATATATATATATATATATATATATATATATATATACTGTATATATTTAAGGGGAGGTGTGGTGGAGTGGTATTGCCACTGGCCTGGTAATCCAAAGGTCCCGGGTTCAAATCCCGATGTATCAATGGGAAGATATTATTGGGAAGGAATTTGTGCTGTACCTAATATCAGTGCATTACCACAAGCCCACCGAAACGTCAATAAAATACCCTCATTGTTCCCTGATTAAATAGCACTGTATGAATATTCCCATATTCAAAATATGCTATAGGGGTGCAATGCCTGGTGAGTTATCTGCTCAACAGGTGGCGTTGTGTGTGTGTAAGTGTGAGAGTCCGAGTGTAGGGGTGAGACAGTGAAGCACGGGAACGAGGTGGCTTCAGAGATGGGGTCGTTTCGGGCCATGAGTGAGCACCGTGCCTCATGTGAAGGCACGATGGCAGGTGCTCATTGTACTCTACTGCTTCACATGTCTCACTCCCTAGACTGGAACAAGACCTCACGGGCTTCACTGTTCATTGTAAAGCGGTGAATGTTAAGGCTCTCAGCCTATGCCCGAGAGGAAGTAAGTTGGAATATAGAAAAAAAAAATAAAAAAAAAAAATAAAAAAAAAATATATATATACATATATATATCCATATATACTGTATATATGTATATATATACAGTATATACCGGTATATATATATATATATATATATATATATATATGTACACGCATGCATTAATATTTTTTTTCTTCAGAATCCTACCTATCATGATAATTATATCTTACCTGATCGTATAATTTACCTAGAATGTTATTGATTTTGGGTCAGAGCTAATATACATTACCTGAATTTGAATGGATTTATCCATTTGTTTATTTTTGTAATTATTTTTTATTATTAATAATATTGTTAATATTTGTATCACTATTTTTATTATTATTATTATTGTTATCACCGGTATTATTATTATCATTATTATTATTATTATTATTATTTATTATTATTATTATTATTATAATTTTTATTATTATTATTATTGTTATCACCGGTATTATTATTATTATTATTATTATTATTTGTATTATTATTATTTTTATTATTTTTATTATTATTATTATTAGCATTAACTGTGTTGGTGTAATGGTTTAGATGTTAATGTTCTGGGTGTGGTGTCCCGAGTTCGAATCCCGGGAGGACCTAATGCTTTCATTAGTTTATTCAAGTACATTGGGGTTTGTAATAGATGATTAATGTTAGGAACGGGGTTTCGCTCAATAATTATTAATAATATTAATATTATATTATTAATATTCTTATGATTACATCCATGCTTCTATTTTATTTCCAGGGTATTTGAACCTAGGCCACGACGGAATTTACGCCATAGAATTTTGGTTCCCTCAGGAGTATTACTTATATATTTCCACCAGCGGCGATCCACAGAATCTGGTGAGTACAAAGGAATACAAAGGAAATTAAGCAACAACAGATCTAGTGACCCTTCTAGGTTGCTTGTCCTCCAAAACACTGAGGATCACGTGTCCAAACAGTGGTTTAGAGTGGGTAAGGGAACCTTTCCTAATGTCCGTGGCAGGATTAGGAAGTTAGTTGAGGACAGATGGGTTAGTAACTGAGGGGGGGATAAAATAAAGTTATTAATTTACAAACGCAGTCAGTCGCGGGTTTGATGCGAGATATTTGTCTAGGCGGAGTTTAAATGAATCAACGGTGATGCAGTCTATAACGTTTCGGGGAAGCCCATTCCACAAGTTGACAACTCGATTGAAGAAGAAATTCTTAGATTCGTGCGAGTTAAAAGATTTACCAATAATTTTGCAACCGTTTCCCCACGTGTAATTAGATTGGTCGATAGTGAAGTACTTACTACAGTTCATATTGTCGATGCCCTTGATGATTTTGAACACTTGAATTAAGTCACCTCTTAATCTGCGCTGGGTTAAAGGAAATAGATTTAATTCTCTAAGACGCTCTTCGTATGGTTTGTTCTTTAGGCTAGGTATAATTTTGGTAACTCTACGTTGAACTCTTTCAAGCTTGTTTATATATTTTTGGTAATAAGGGCACCAGGATTGAACGCAGTATTCCAGAAGAGGGCGGACTAAGGAATTGTAAAGGGTTAGGATAACTTCTTTGGATTTATGCTCAAATGACCTGCCTATAAAGCCAATTATTTTGTTTGCCTTCTTAACAACTTTGAACATTGTTGACTCGGTTTTAGGTTACTCGATATTGTTACTCCCAGATCGGTTTCTCTGTTTACATTCTTAAGCTGAGTACCATTCATCGAATAGTTTGCTTTCTCATTTAGGTATCCGATATGTAGTACTTTACATTTATCCGCATTGAAACTCATTTGCCAAATTTGGGCCCAACATGACAATTTATCTAGATTGTGTTGCATATCGTCAACTTGTTCTTTTGAGAGTACGCTATTTGCAATTTTTGTATCGTCAGCAAATTTTGAGATTGTACAGGTGAGTCCCTCATCTATGTCGTTGATGTAAATTAGAAAGAGAATTGGTCCTAGTACCGATCCCTGGGGTACCCCGCTACTTACATTAGTCCATTTAGATGCCTTACCGTTTATGGCTACTCTTTGCTTTCTGTTGCTGAGCCAATTTTCTATCCATTTCAACACACCGTCTTGTATTCCATGCGCTTTTAGTTATAGCAGTAAACGTTTGTGGGGAACTTTGTCAAAGGCCTTTTGAAAATCAAGGTATATAATATCTACAGCTTTACTCTCATCGTAGAGGTTGAGGATATCGTGGAAGAAGTCTAAGAGGTTTGTTAAACAGGAAAGTTTTTTACAAAATCCGTGTTGAGTATCTTTAAGTATGTTATTTTCCTCTAAGTGATTTACGAGTCTGTCTCGTATGACCGTTTCTAGCATTTTACATACAACTGAGGTTAAGCTAATTGGACGATAGTTACTGGGTAGGGATTTGCTGCCTTTTTTTAATAAAAAAAGAGGTGAGGAGAGAGAGAGAGAGAGAGAGAGTGAGATGTTGCATACTTGTAAAAAAAAGTCTATATGAGATGTGTAACTTAAATGGATATTATGAACAGAGATTGCTTGAGTTGGAAACACACTCGAATTTAGTAGTAACGGAACTGCTCCAAGTACATGGATAAATGTTAATATATATTCAGTATATAATATATACAGTATATATATATGTATATATATTGTTACGACCCACGTGGATATTACCCAAGAGAATATAATAATACCACGGCAACACACTTATCTGACTCTAGTGTCCCCCAAAAGGCAATTAACTGAAACTACAAGGTTCATATTGTTAATAGAAAGGATGATATTAAACACCATTGATTTTGTAGTTTTAATTTAAAGATAATTATTTATTAGTAGAAAAAAAGAATGGCACAACGGTGCTCGTTAATTACTGCATTGATAATTCAACACAAAAGGTATTGGAACTAAAGCGCTGGAATTTAGAACTCAAACACATATTAAAACACTAACAGATAAACACTCACCATAAGACTAAAACATGAGTCTCACCTTTTCATGTAGAGCCTTGAACAAAGGATAGATCACTCTTGTTCACAGTAAACTCCACACACAAATACAAGTATAAGCTTATACACGCGTATGTATAATATATGATACACCTGTCTCACAAGTTCTCCCATAAATGTCACTTCACACGCTAAACACACGGCGATGGTCAATCAGACAGGCAGACAGACGGACAGCTGAGGGAGCCCCCGAACAAGTAGGTTTGGAGAGGCTGCTAAGGGACCTCTGCTCTTGTCCAGGGCTAAGGGCAAACTGATCTTTTCATATTCCCCCATGATCATTCTCACCTCCCTCGAGGCGGCCATGCTATGGTTAGGACAAGGGGTAACTTTTTTCGTAATCCCTCTAGCCGTGTTGTCGTCATGGTCATTACCCCTAGGACTCTGATTTCAGTCCAAGGGTCCATTGGGGTTAATTCCTAGCCTTGGGGTCGTCACGGCTATTACCACTAGGACTCATAACTTTGTCAGCTGATAAGATCTCCCACGCTCCATGTTTTCCTTCTCCTTCCCTCCTTCCTCTCTTCTCTCTTCCTCCTCGCATCACAATATATATGTATATAGATATGTATATATAATTACTGTATATATAAATATATATACAGTATATATATATATATATATATATATATATATATATATATATATATATATATATATATATATAATGCAAATCTTCTCTTTCCAGACAATGATTGGCAATAAAGAGAAGTTTTACGCTACAAAAGACAAGCAAGTGTACTTTGAAGTTCGCTGGAAGACCCATGGTGAGACCTAACAGCAACAATAGGAGCTGGTGTAGGGGCTAGTTCTTTTCTAACTCACACGAGTCAACTAGCCACCTACCTGATCTTATAACTAACTCAGTATCTTACTAATCTTGACTCAGAGCTATTATACCATACCTGATATTGTAACTAACTCAGAATCCTACGTATAATGAGTCAGAGCTATCTTAACTAACTTAAAATCTTATTAATCTTGAATCAGAGCTACTATACCTTACCTGATCTTATAACTAACCTAGAACGGGTGAGAGCTGGTCTTATTCAGTGTAAGGTTTGGCATCCTCTTCCCTACCGTAGCCATTTCTGTGTCTCTTTCCCTGTAATACTTTTCCACGGGCCAATGCCCCCACCGTTCGCAACCCCCCTTGCAGTGCCACCTAAGAGGGTGATTTCGCCAGCACCTAAAAGGAAAAGTAGTACAGGAAAATTGACAGACAGAATCGTACATACTTGTATTACGCTCTGGCTCTTGTTTATGCATGAAAAGGAGCACGGAAACCAGCTCGTTTACGGTAAAACCACCCGCTGGGTGGCACAGTCAAATATACTCCACCACCCGCTCTTTGAGTGTTAAGGCGTTCGCCCCATTACTTTGGCGAATTTAAAAACTGTTGCCCCATTTCTGTCAATTTCAAGACCTTCCGTGCCATTTAGGTGTCTATTTTGTTCTTGGCAAGCGATAGCGAGCCTGTAATTTAAAAGGAACCAGCCTTCAGCCAGGACATTTTTCTTCCCAAAAAATTCACAAATTTATCTTGAAAGGGGGTCTAGGGGGTCTAATTTTAAGTTTGACGAAGGTCTAGGGAACAAACTAAAAACCTCCCCTTAACCCCTACTGTACTGTATGATACAGTAATAAAAGTCCCCCCCAGTCCCAAGCAATGTGGCCAAAATGGCAAGATAGAACAACCTACCACCTTAAGAGATGAAGGAAGACTTGCTCTCTCAGCCTTCAGAGGGTTGGATATAAGCTGAGAAGTGTTGCCATATCGAGAGCAGTGCTCAAACGGTCATGGTACCAGGTACAGCCTGATACAGGCAGTTACAAGGAAAGTACATTACTGACGGCTCCCAGCCGTCGCTGGGACTGGAGAGTGACTTATCTACTGACGGCTGGTAGCCGTCGCTGGGATTGATTGGGTTAAGCCAAATAGTCTAAAGTGTATTCTGTCTCTCGAACAGGCTCCTTCAGTCTGACTTTCCAGCTCCTAGACTTCAACACCAAGTACACGTCGAGCACGGCCCGCAATGTCTATGATGAGAAACAGAGGCTACTGATAGACCCGAAGGAGAAGGAGGAGAAGGTTAGGGTGACGGTCAAGGGGGATGGAGGGATGGTCAAGCTCTACCTCAACGGCTTCAGTTCTACTTTGATTAACATATCGGATTCTGCAGAGGTGAGTCTAGTATATTATGGCCCGGTTCAGGTGTCGATTTTATCCGGGCGAGCGACAGCGAGTCTTTCTTGATGGTGTAATGGTTAGAGCGTGTAAGTTCTGTATGTGATATCCTTGGTTCGAATTCTGTGAGAATCACATGCTTTCATTAAGTTCGTTTGGGGTATTATTGGTGTTAAGAACGATGTTAGTAATATAGAGACACCCATGTATAGAAACTACATCAATAGAAAGGTCTTAAAATCGACAAACTAATGCGGCGAACGTATAAAATCTGAAAACTAATGAGGCTAAACATGAGGGAGGCCACAACAAACAACCATCTCCCCTTAGCAGCTTCGGTTCTCCTTCAAATTGACATATCAGATTCTGCAGAGGTGAGTCAAGCTTATCTTTACCCCATTCCGATGTTAATTTTTTGTCGATTGTTTCTGTAACCGAATCACGAGATTGGCTAAGCATCTTACAGGCACAGGGAATATAGTAAAGGTGAGACAAGCAATCAAATTTACCCCAGGATACGACCATGCCAAAGCCGATTTTACACTCCAGGTACCCACTTTTACGTCTGGGTGGGACAAGGCTAACACGAGAGAAATCCAGCCCAATGAGTTATGAGCAATCCTGGTGGCTAACTAAGTTCTCATTCTCGTGTGTTTGATTGGTAGCAGGAAGCCACCAACCAGGTCCCTGGATTCATTTGAGCCACAACGAAGCCAGGGACTCATTTTCGTCTGAGTGAGACGGAACTAAAAAGGGATTGGAGTTTGTTCAACACTCCTGGGCTACTTGGACCCTGGGCAAGCCAAGGAAATTTCACCCACCCCATGTATGTGTGGCAACATCTGATCTGTGCTGGTACCGGGTGTTCACCTATCCAGTTACTGCTGTGCTGGCACCGGACCCCCCCACCCATCCAACAACTGCTGTGCTGGTACCAGGTGGTCACCCATCCAGCTACTGACCAGACCCTAAATTCCTTAACCCCGCTGATCGAAACCAGCGTTGCCAACCACACAGGCCAGGGTTGCCACAAGCATCTTATAGCTAATCACGAGCTTTAATAACTCTGGAAGCTCTATATTCCAAGTGAGAGCTAATTAAAGCTTGTGATTGGCTAAGGCGCTTAACCAATCACGTGTCTCGGTCATGGAAACTGGTCATACCATTTTACAATCTATTAGTGTTAACTTTATGATATCTAAGTAAATATATTGTTAAATGTGTTATTCAATGCGACTTTGATTCCAGATATCATTCCTGATCCACCTTTGAAATGATAAAATTGCTTGTAACTACATACTGTAGAAGTGTAGAGGATATAAACGAAATAAAGTAAACATCTCAATTAACCAGGCAGATCTCAGCCCAGCAGCCAATCATATGACGGTAGGGCACAACTCTTGCAAGGATAAACAAATGATCGTTTAACCCCTTCTGTACCGGCGACGTCATTTTCATTTACTCTAGCTATCTATAGACAATTTTGTGCAGTTTAAGAAGGATCTGTGGTACTAAAAATCGTTAGGCGAGATAGTTTGAAGCCTGTCATTTGCTGGAGGCCCTTTTTAAACTCAATACAATTGTATAATAGTAGCTAGAGTAAAGTTAAAGAGACGTTGCCGGTACAGAAGGGGTTAAGGTGAGAGGGGTCTTACTTGTAATTTTGGGAGGAACCGGCCTTTGGCCGGGAAATTTGTCTTAAAAAGGGGTCTAGGGGGTGTTTTTATAGCTTGATGGAGGTCTAGCGAGGAAACTAAAGATTAAATATATAATCAAATATATTGACCATTAAATGAACCATCGGGGCTTAAGGGGATATATTGTTGGTTTGCACACAACATCATGACACACCTCCCTTATAGTCTCTCACTTCACCATGCCTGATGCTGATGAACCCTCCCTTCTTACATACCATGGAGTGGTCTGCATCGTCGTTGAATCCACATGGGCATCGATTAGGCTGTGTTTTAAGGGGGAATGGGCGTATGTATTTGCTCATATATTTATCTTTTCATTATTATTTCTAGTTTCCTCCATAGACCTTCAAAAATCAACCCAAAGACCCCCCTTCAAGATAAATTTGTACATTTTGTATAGAAAAATTTGTCCCGGCCAAAGGCCGGTTCCTATTTAAGTACAGGCTCGCTATCACTCGCCAGGAAGATATCGATACCTAAATAACACGGGAACTCTTAATATTGACAAAGACGTTGGGCGAAAGGTTATAAAATCGCCAAACTAATGGGCTGAATGTCTTAAAATCTGAAAACTACTGGGTAACCAGTAAATTCTTGTTTGTTGAGGTTGATGTCTTTTGCCTTGATGGGTAACATTGTCAGCCAATTTGATACTCCCGTTTTCTGTGCTATCTACTATAGCTACTACCACTAATTCTACTACTACTACTACTACTAATAATAAGAAATAATAATAATATTAACAATAATAATGATGCATATATTTGTCACAGGTCCGACGTGGTATGTTGGGATTAACCGAGCAGCAATGTGCAGTACAAGGAGACAACCCCAAACTGTTGTACCATACCGGCTTCGAGGAGGGTGAAGTTAACCTGCTGGGAGTGTCTGGCAATATTAAGACCACCATGACACCTTACTATTGTGGCAGGTAGGTTGTTTGGATAGTTGTTTTTATTGTTGTAGTTCTCAAGACTGTCTGGACGAGCAGTCCCGAGTCCGGTTGACCGAAGCCGCGCCAGATGCTCGGGCCCCTGAAGGGGCCATTGTGAGATGAGATCTGTCTCCGAGAGGGGAGCAGGAGAGGAGATCATCAGCCCATGAGCATGCACCCCCAGGCTAATGCCCCCACCGTCCGCAGCCCCCCTTGCAGTGCCACCTAATTGGGTGATCTCGCCAGCACCTAGAAGGAAAAGTAGTACAGGAAAAGAGACAGTGCACAAAAACGGCTAAGGTAAATATAACTAATTATGTCAGAATCCAAGGATAGAAATTCACAAATAAGTACCCTTGCCCCTAGGGCATTTCAAGCTCTCTCTCTCTACTGAGGCGAGCGAGTGAAATCTCAGAGTTATAAAAGGTCTCTTATGTAACTCACTAGTGTTACATAACCGCGGGAGAGAAATTAGCGCAAAAAATAACCAATAAATGATGAAAATAAGAGGAAAAATAGGTGATAATTGAGGAGGCGGGAGGGGAGGAAATGGTGAAGAAGCAGGGGAAACGTGGATGAGTGGTAGAAAGTACTAGAGAGGAATTATCTCACCTAATGACATTCCTTTGTTTTGAGAGCCCCTGGGGCATTTTTTAAGTTTTTTTCATGGTCTTTCTTCTGTGAGGCCTATCGCATTTGCTATACACATACTTCTGTGAGTTCTATCGTACTTCTCGAGTTAAAGGCATAATATACTAATGTGACATGATCTGGATCGCTTTCTATATGCAATCACTGCTTGCTTGGCACAAATCCTATCTGCTCACCAAATTCCATGAAAATCGGTCTATAACTCATATCCTATCTGCCAGGGTTGGACAACATCATGATTACAAAATTGATGTATTTAATTTAACTCTGATTTGTTTTATTTAAATCAATGTTTATATTTAAATTATTTGTTTTTGTTTTAATAATTGTTTTGTATACTCTGATTATTTGTTTCACTTTTATGAGGACATTTGTTTGGTTTGGGTGCTGGAGTGCTGCACTACTGGCCTGGGTTCGAACCTTGGCTGGGACAGAACACAAAATATTAATTTATTAGGGCTCTACTTGTTTATTCAGCAAGGCCTTCAATGTGCCCCAGATTACAAGTATCCTTCTCTGCTAGTGTTTGTGTGTGAGGTGTATGTGTGTATGGTATCTAGTTACATGATCACTAGTCGGAGCGGGTGGTGGTGGATGGGATATAATTCCAAATGAAGTCACTACTTTTAAACTCCTAGGTGGTCTAGTGGTTTGGGTGCATGAGTGCTGCACTACTGGCCTGGGTTCGAACCCTGGCTGAGGCATGACACAACATTTTAGTTAAACTTTGCCAATGTTAAATTAAACCATAGTTAAGTATTAAACATTACCCAAGATTAGTTTTTCACTTGAAAATCATAAGTAGGACTAATAGTTTAATCAGATCTGACAAGTTAAAATAACCAGTATATAAATACAGAGAAACAGGAGAAACTTCAACCAAACACATACATATACAGTAATATGATTTGAATATACAGTACAATGATAATTTGACAAAAATATTTGTTTTACATGTGATTCACTTTCAAATAAATGCTTGGAGAGCCTGAAGGTTCTATTGCTATTTTGTTATCATATACAAATTACATTTTTGGATGCATCTGTTAAAACTTTAATAATATCATTCAATTCATAAAGAATTTCAACCTTCACTTTTTGTTTAAAAGTATTTTGATAATAATGTAATTATTTACAACTTTAAAGTTCTTCATTTACTGTACTGTATACACTTGTAGTAAGTAGGCTACTCATTTTCTTATTCAAACCAAAACTTGTTTCAAATTCCACAGTTTTAATGTACTTGTACATTATTTTGTTCATTATTATTATTATTATTATTATTATTATTATTATTTTATTGTTTATTATTATTATTACTATTATTATTAACAAAAAATTAAATTTTTCATAAACTATTGTCCAAGAAATACAACTTAAATTAAGGACTTCACAATTTGGGTACCGGTACATGCAACAAAATGTATAATTTATATTAACATTGTTTACAAAATTAAGACTTTTACAATTTGGATAATTTTACACAAACTTCAATTCTTAATAAAATTAAGTTTACTACACAAAAATGTATAGCTATTAACCAGAAATGTTGTTGTAATACTTATGGAGAGTAACGAGTTTGGAAGCCTTCTCTTTTCCGAGGTGATTTCTGATAGTCGAATGTACGAATCCAAATGTTGAAAAACTCTTTCAACTACTGCTGATGATGCAACTGCAGTAAATAATTGCCTAGGAACATTCAGTACATTATCTGCTAAGTCATGGGAGAAATTAAGCCATCATGCTAATGCTGAGAGATTCTAAAACATCTATGGCAAAATAAATTAAATCAAAGGGTTTACTTCTACCACGGATATACATTAATATGGGTAGAAACTCTGGAAAGCATTCACACATAAACACAAGCAGACTTGATTCTTGTCCTTTACAAGTGGATCACATTTTCTTCCTTTATATATATATAAATATATATATTATTATTATGTAGACATCGATAATAAACAGAATTACCATCTAAAATACGTTCGTAGTACATTTATAAATACATACATCCAAAATCATCATACTCGCTATGCATCAGAACCGTTCATTTGTATTGTACAGTATATATGTTTTATGTGGATGTTTACGGCTCCAACTTCCTTATAGCCAGAAACTCGCAAGTTGTCAATTGTGCCTGTATTTCCTTCTTCCACAGAGGTGTGCGGGAGGTGTCTAGAAATGATCAGTTGTTTTACAACAAGTCTACAACAGTCGGTGTGAACGCTAACAAGCATAGTTATGTAAGTATAGGGGGCAGAGAGAGGGAGAGAGAGTATAACTACAATATATCTATATGTAAGGAGGAGTAAGATATATACATATATAATTATATATATATATATATATATATATATATATATATATAACAGAAACAGGACAATGAAGGCCGTGACGAGGATCATTTTGCTTTATTGGTACCAGACGTTTCGACACATGTTATGTCATCATCAGTGTAAATCTATAGACAATAATTTTGTTCGAATTAGTAAATATGTTAAATAAACAGGGTTTGAGCCGTAGAGTTCATTAAAACAAAATTGTATTTAAAAATTATTTTTAAAATTGATATAAATAAAAGATCAGTTAATTATGCAGATAAATCACTAACCATTCTCAATTAAATATTTGCAAAAATGCAGCCAAATGCATCGATCAGTCTATGCTAAAACATTATTACATAAACCACCTACCAATACAAAGTGTAAATTCCGCCTCTACAGGTGAGATTGAGCTTAAAATCACGACTTAAATACATCTATCAAATGTTCAGTCAGAGAAAAAAAGATATGCACTAACTAAAACTTATGACACAGACAAAATTTAAAATACCTCTCAATATAAAGTTTTAATTCGGCTAATAAATCAATAATTCATTACAACCACGTTGAAAGTTACTCTAACACAGGACATACATGGACAGACTAATGCCACCCGAAAAGCTATGCAACATATAAGGGAAAAGAGGACACAGTATTGTTCAACTGGGGGTTAAGTTTCTTAATATACAGGGATTCTAGAATTCTAATACTATCCCCTGGACAACTATCAATTATAGAGAAATGCTCTCGATCTGGTGTGACTTTACATACTTTACAGTGTGCTTCCCACATACCCTGCTTGGCAACTAGGGCAAGTAAAACTATAGACAATCGACGAGCGCAAGTCAGCTGGCATACGATCTTTGAAGTGAAACATTGACCCAATCTTGAACGAGTTCATAGGTACGAATCTAGAGTCTTTGTCAGGGTAAAATTTACATAACCCTGTCTAATAATGAAGATTCTATTTGCTTAGTGAGCTCACCTAAATAGGGGATCCGAAAGTAGATTTTCTCCTATTGAACTGTGGGGGTATCTAGTTTGGGCTGATTTTTGTCATTTAAGAACTTATTCACAAGTTTGTCGAACGAACAAATTCGTGTGATAGCCATTACAATTAAAGTAATTCCTTAAAAAAGTTATTTCCTAATGAAAATAGTCAAAACTTGAAGCTAAAGAATAAGCTCTGTGTAAAAGGGTTTTCACAGCGTTGATTTTAAAATTAAAGTGACAATAGCTGAACAAAACTTGTGCCTAATCCCGAGAATGTTGGCTTTCGAAAAATGGAAAATGCAAGACCGCCATTGAATTTCTCAATATTTAGATCTAAAAATGAAAGTTTATTGTCAGTCTCAGTATCCATGGTAAAACTAATGTTGTCATGTTGTGCATTAAGGTACTCTAGAAACTGCTGGGCATGATTTTTATCCTTAATTTAAAAATAACAAATGTGTCTTCCACATACCTCTTGTACAGCAAGGGTTTAAAATCGCTTGGACAATTATCTAGCCACATTTGTTCATGAAAGCACAAAAATATATTGGCAAATGCAGGGGCTAATGGGCTACCCATGGATAGGCCATCTTCCTGTTTGAACAGTTCACCATTGAAAACGAATTAATTATATTTAGTACACAGAAGTAGGAGATTTTTAAATACAGATTTAGTCATACCCATGAATTAATCCAAACCCCGGAAAGCTAAACCGACACAAATATTAACAGTCTCAACTAGAGGTATATTGGTGAACAATGACTTTACGTCGTCTATCTATCTATCTATCTATATGCTCAGGCCCAATCCCCATTTTGGGGGTAGCCGACTCAAGACAGAGCAAGAACAGGGAGAACACAAAAACAACATAAAACAACAAATAAACACCGATAAAAAGCACAAACTCACACACATCCAGGTCACCCAGGAGAAGACTCAGAGACCAGGGTCACCAAGGTCGCTCCAGCACTCCCCCGGCCCCCGACCATCTGGAGAGGTTCCGATCTCGGCAGGCAGACATGCAGCGGAGCCAAGCCACAAGCCCTCCCACCACAATTCCAGGCGCACCCTTCATATTAATAGTCTCCCCGGGCCAGGTGCCTGATGGACTATTATCTAGTCCAACTTGCGCCCGACCCCTTACTCGTCGTAACTAACCATATAGTATTGATTTATTAGCCGAATTAAAACTTTAAATTTTGTCTGTGTCGTAAGTTTTAGTTAGTGCGTATCTTTTTTCTCTGACTGAACATTTGATAGATGTATTCAAGTCGTGATTTTAAGCTCAATCTCACCTGTAGAGGCGGAATTTACACTTGATATTGTTAGGTGGTTTATGTAATAATGTTTTAGCATAGACTGATCGATGCATTTGGCTGCATTTTTGCAAAGATGTAATTGAGAATGGTTAGTGATTTATCTGCATAATTAACTGATCTTTTATTTATATAAATTTAATGCTTTTGTTTTCTTTTAATGAACTCTACGGCTCAAACCCTGTTTATTTAACATTTTTACTAATTCGAACACATTGCCCATAGATTTACACTGATGATGACATAACACGTGTCGAAACTTCTGGTACCAATAAAGCAAAATGATCCTCGTCACGGCCTTTATTGTCCTGTTTCAGTTGAAGCTACGATTCCCCAAGAATGTTCCTGTTTCTCAAATATATATATATATATATATATATATATATATATATATATATATATATATATATATATATATATATACCCGGTATATATACATATACTGTATATACATATATTTACATAGATATACATATATACAATATATATATATATATATATATATACATATATACACATATATATGTATATATACACATATATTCATATATATATATATATATATATATATGTATATATATATATATATATATGTGTATATATATATATATATATATATATATATATATATATATATATATATATATATATATACACACTCTGTTCGGAAATTCCACCGACAAAAAAATACAGCATTATCACTGAAAAAAAATGAAAATTTTGTACTAAATAACGTTTTTCCAACCAATAATGAGTTAGAGAACATTTAATCATAATTTAATTATAATGTATGCCTGACTGGGGACAGAGACTTGTCCACACGCCCGAACACTGTTCTCCACCATTACTCAGGTTGCACTGAACACCTGATTCGGAAAATGATATATGAAGCACTTAACAAAACTGAGTATTCTATCTTTTTATAGTAGCGAAATGAGGTGTACGTAAGTCCAAAAACGCTACATAACAATAATTGAAAATGTATATTATTTTACCAACGTAAATATGCTCGCCATATAATTTCTAACTTACTAAAAATAACTGGTGGTAAATAATACATTATTAACATATTAAATCCATGTCTCTTTATATCTATCAAGTCCTGTAATACTAACCTAGCAAGTCTTGTAACTTGTTTTCAATGCACTTTAGCTTTTTTTTTGCATTTGAAAATATTGTTTACAATATATTTATCTACCTACTCTCTTATTTTGTCGGTGGAATTTCCGAACACCCACCCTGTATATATATATATATATATATATATATATATATATATATATATATATATATATATATATATATATATATACTGCTAACAGGTACTGTTATATATGTATATATTAAACTGTGTTCCTTGTTTGCAGGTGTGTTTTGCGGTGTACGGCAGAGTGGAGCCTGACATGAAGGTCCGGTTTGCCTGGCACGATGGTAAGAAAGGCCGAGAGGACGAGATCACCTTCACACATGGCATCACCTCCGAAAATTACCAGTAAGTTTCACTCCATTGGCTATTTTAAGACGTTTCACCCCATTAAGGTCTCGATGTTTAGGAGATTTAGGTGTCGATTTAGGAGAAACTGGCCAATAGTAGGATGATTGGGACTGATGGATACAACCCAGAGAGAGGGAGAGAGCTATACAAAAAACAAGGTGGGTCCCCTTAACCTCTCGGCTACGCAGCCCCTGTAGTATACACCATGCCGCTGTGCGTAGGTATTGAGACTCCGGAAGAGAGCTCATTGAGAGCAGGAATTAGAGAAAAATAGGTGATAATTGAAGGGGGGGGAGGGGGGGGGGGGCGAAGGAAGGGACTTTGACAGATGTGGAGAAGTGATATGAGGTATGGAGGGGAAAACAAAACAAAATTTCAAGTGCTACTTGGGCCTTTTAACCCTCTCACGACCATAGGACGCAGAGGTTGCCAGATTAGCAATAAGAAAAAGATTACTCTCACTGTTATAATTACATCTCCAAAATTAGTTTTCTGCCCACAGCTAACTCAAAGACAACTGCAGAGGTTGAAGTAAACAAACTAAAGGTTTATAGATACCCCTGACGGTAACAAAGGATTTAAAGTATCCCTAATAGGCTCAAAAATCGTGTCCGGATGTGAGAGGGTTAAAAACAAAATTAGGCCTAGGATCTTAAGAGTCTCCCCGCAGTCACCCAGTAAAACCTCTTAAGAGTCTCCCCGGGGCTGCCGGGTTATGAGTATACAGTATATTGCAATGCACCCATTTGAATCAGTATCGAACGTGAACGAAACCATACAATGCTTTACGATAGGCCAGATGCTTCAGAACTTGGCTTTGGAGGTTCAAAGATTCGAATCGATGTAACCTTATTCTGTTATTCAATAACATATACAAATTAGTGGACCCTATGTTTTTCTTTATGCAAATAAAACTATCTGGATTTATTATTGGGTGGAATTTGCTTTCCAATAAATAGTATATATATATTTTTGTAGCTGATATATAGACAATTATATCCATAAATTCGTTTCCAGATGTATACTTCCATAATTAGAACTAGGTGAGGTCCACTAATTTTTATGAGTGACTGAACCTACTAAACCTGGAAGGTCTTTCTCCCAGATGTTGATGTGAAGATACCTTGTCCGGAAGTATAATATCTGAGGTGAAGCCATCGATTTCGGAGGCTGATGATTGATTGGTGCTTCTGAATGCTTGTGTGCTTGCTTTCTGTGAGCGAGCTGTTATGTGTTCTTCTCCTATCACTTCTTTTTCCTTTCTCGTGCATCTTGCTGATCCTCCCTACCCCTTGTGGGAGTAAGGGTGGGCTACTGACTGACCTTCCTTACAGATGGGTGTACAGCTGTGTGGACCTGATTGCAGCCGCCAAGTCCTCATGGATCTCCAAGGAGGGCTACAGGGAGGGATCTATGTTGGTGGTGGTTGAGCTCCACGTACCCAAGCCTAATAATAAAGCCTATGTGGATGAGTTTACCTTCAGTTCCGCAATAATTACCGGTGAGTATCGTTAAAGTGTATATTTGTTCCTAGTGAACGATAGCGACCCGACACGTAAGGGGAGACATTTTTCTACCCTTTTTTTTTTTTTTTTTTAGCTTTTACGGGAGTCTAGGGATAGAACAAAAAACACAAAATGCATGGACAGAAAAGAGAGACAGAAAAATAAATTAGTATTGATAATAGCCAAATCTTGGTCGAGGGAGGTGTGTCTGGTCAGTGTAGCCAAGCCAACGTGGACGAATGGTCCCGGCGTTAGGCTGGAACATTTTGATACCGAAAAATGTACAAAATTAGACAAGGAAATTCAGGGGCGTTTCTTTAGCTTGAAGAGGGAGTTGTTGTACAGTACATGTATATATACAGTATATATATATATATATATATATATATATATATATATATATACAGTATACAGTATATATATATATATACAGTATATATATATTATAACACAAACAAAATCTGGCATGGAAACTTAGAGCAGTTTTAGACTAATTTTGGGGTGCTGAATCCAAATCTGATCTCAGATTTGCTCTATCACATCACATTTTTGTGCTAGTGGTATACCCCATTTTCATGGATTTTACCAAAAATGTACTTTTCGTCACTCATTGCGGATGGTCAGTGATTGCTTTATTGTTAGAATATGGTGTTTTATTTTTAGGATAGTGTGTTTATAATAGTGAGGGTTCAATCTCAATAGGACACTGTAAAAATGAAAGAAGAGTATGCCAACATCAAGGTTGTTCTGGAGAGGTTGCAATACCATGTTCATGGATGGGTAATTTGTGTGGATTTGAAAATGGTGAACTTTCTGCTGGGCCAGCAAGGAGGTTACACAAAACACCCCTGTTTCCTGTGCTACTGGGACAGTAGGGCTACAGTAGACCACTGGGTGAAAAAGAAATGGCCACCAAGAAACAGTTTGACGCATGGTGACAAGAACATCATTAATGACCCTCTGGTTGATAGGAAAAACATTGTCTTTCCCCCACTGCACATAAAACTTGGTTTGATGAAGCAATTCGTCAAAGCTCTTGATCACAGTGGAGACTGCTTCAGCTATATATGTTCAACCTTTCCAAGTCTCAGTGACGAGAAGAAAAAGGCAGGAATATTTGATGCGGCAGAGGCTAGAGCTTGGAATGCATTCTCTGATGTGGTGCAGAATTTCCTTGGGAACAGGAAAGCCGACAACTATCAAGAGATTGTGGAGGACCTGCTCTTGAGTTTGCAAGCACTTGGATGTAGAATGAGCATCAAGGTACACTACTTATATAGTCATGTTTGGGTGATGTGAGCGAAGAGCAAGGTGAACGTTTTCATCAAAACATTAAAGTAATGGAAGAACCTTACCAAGGCCGATGGGAATCAAACATGATGGCAGATTACTGCTGGAGCTTGATGAGAGACATTCCAGAAGCTGTACATCAGAGATCGTCAAAGAAGAGGAAGTTTATGCAGTTGTAACATGACCACAATGAATAGACTTTTTGTACATAGTTTTGGTATCTTCACACTTAATTCTTACATGCTAATGTGCATTCACTCTCACAACTTTGTGCTACGACTCATTGATTTTTGTATCTATGTATGTTTAATTCTTCCATTATGAGCATACATTGCTGTTTCTTGCGAAAATGCAAGATTTTATATCTCGACAACCTGATGTGATAGACAAAAACTGATGACAGATTTGAATTCAGCACACCAAAATTATCTAAAATCCATTGGAATACCTTGTGCCAGAAAAATCGTGTTGACCGGTGTTATAATGTTTCATCAATGTACCGGTATTCCACTTATACCATTCCTCACATGCCTTTTTTGTATCTGTACTGTATATATATATATATATATATATATATATATATATATATATTATATACTGTATATACTGTATATACATCTACTTATTCATTGATTTATTTAGATATGTATTAATTTATTTACTTATTCACCAATTCATTTTCCCGGCAGTTACAAAGACGCGCCCCTCCGCCCTCAAGTCCCCGAACGACATACTGGTGCATGACGTGACGGTCCGTCCTCGCTCATCCTCAGACGGCTCCCTCTCCTACGACCTCACCTACAAGACGCTCAACTGTCCCGGGGGCTTTCCTCTCCTGGGGGTGTACAAGGACAGCGGTGAGTTGGGTGGATGGATGGATGGAGATCAAAATCGGGACTGTAATATTGGAGGAATCGGCCTTTGGCCGGGTCTTTTTTCTACTGAAAACAAAAATGCAAATTCATCTTGAAGGGGGATCTTGTGGGTATATTGCTTCACCCAGCCACTTCTAGAGTCAGAAGCAGCTGGGGGAAGTTTAGAGAGCTGTTGCCACTCCTGACCATGAGAGGCGACTCCCACTTCACCTTAAAGGGAAGGTGTATACCTCGTGTGTTAGGAGTGCGATGACCTTTGCCTTGGAGACGTGGCTGGTTAAAGCAGAGGATATCAATAGAATGGAACGGAATGAAAAGAGAATGGTGAGATGGATATGTGGGGTTTACCTCAGGGATGGGGTATTGAGTGAAGAATTAATTAAGAGGGTATCTGGATATTAGAAGTGTCAGTGAAGTGATGAGCACGAGCCGACTTGGTTGGTTTGGACACGTGGAGAGAATGGATGATCAGAACTGGGCGAAGAAATGCCGGACTGTGAACGTGGGGGGAGCTGTGCGTAGGGGTAGACCTAGAATGACGTGGGATCAGGTACTCCAGTCCGATCTCAATATATAGAACTTGACAACAGAGGCAGCCCTTTGACAGGGCCGCTTGGAAAGCCGTCATTTAGGACGTAAGAGTGTAATTCTCTGTGGACAACATGGTCTTTAAACTTGTATGTATGAAAGGGGGATCTTGTGGGTTGGGGGCGGCGGGGTGGGGATTAAGTTTGATGGACATCTGGGAAACAAACTAGATACACACTCACACACACAGACAACTCTTAAACCCATCAGTTTACACTGTGAACCTTGAGCCTTTTAAATCCTTCCAGTGAACTCCTCATGGCCTGCGGCCCTGGCCAACGCCCAGACCCAGACGTTTGACCTGGGTGAGTCGGGTCTGGTCACCGTGGAGAGGCACCAGATTGCTACCACGGGACTGGGGGGCACCTGGGATCTCCACTTTGACGGCAACGTTATTAAAGGTACGTTGGACGATATCAACCCATATATAGTACATAAATACGATCTCAATAAACACTCTTAAGCTATGCTAAGCAATTCAGTCTTCATTTTACGAAATAATGCCTAGTCTGTCGAAGTACACAGCGTAAATAAATATATCTGGTACGAACGTTCGGGAAAAGATGATTAAACTGGTCACGTCACGAAAGACGGCAAACATTGCCAGAAATGTCAGGGTATATTGTCTTATTTAAAATTATAAATGCTTTATTTGTGACCTTGGAGACATGTTATGGTGATATATAGTGATATTATATCTGCAGCAGATGTCGTTAATTGACTTCCGATACAGTATTTTCATACAGAATGCACTGCTTGTCATTAGGCTATAGCCTACTACATGCAGCCTCTCTAGGCTTCACTGGCTGCATTTCTTTTACACAATACCAGCAGATTAATATAAATGTATCATAATTATAACAGTGTTATATTAGTTCATTCATTTTTATACATACAATCGTTTGACTCAAATAGTGTACGTTGTAATAGTAATTATATACTGTACGTTACAGGATAGATTACCATAAACTGGGATAGGTTTCTCTAGGTTAGTTTGTATTTAATGTAATAGCAATTAAGAAACTAAAACCCACATAGATATTATAATTATGCATTAGGTACAAATAATTATAGATTCGATGAATATGCATAGCGTTATTCAATTAAAATGTGCAATTAGTAGTCTACCAAGCATTTCATCGCCGAATGCACACTGTAACCATCATCTTATATAGTTCATATATGCATTTGTTATGTAGACAGAACCGAGTAATTGATAGGTTATATCTTATATATATTTACAATATACTGTATATTACATAATAATTCTAAGGCATTGATATGTTATAAGCTGGCATAAGGAGTGACTATTATCGCATTATTTTTCTTCCCTACCTTTAAGTTATCAGCATGTGTGTTTTCATGTAGTCCCTCTGGTAGACCTATTAACGTTAATGCGCTCTTGATCGACCAGTAGTAGAAGGATTATTATAAAATAATATGGTTAGGCAGGGTTTTTGCGCGATCAGTTAAACTCCATGAGTAGGCTATGCGAGCCTCTCACAACAAAAGAAAGCATGTCTACGTCGCCGAGAACTCTGTTTTGTAATGTCCTAGTTATCAATGTATTGGTATATACTGTTAGGTGGTCATTATAATAAACTAGTTTACTCATCCACGGCCTTGATTATTGAATTATGTACACACCTTATAAAATGCAGTACATATGGAACCGTAGATGCGCAATCCTTCAATTTGTCAAATTCTTAATACTAACCTCCGTAAGCGATATTTAACATTTAAATTTTACATTTCCTCTATAATTCCATTTATTAGATACGATTATGTACAGTTATTACAATTACATAGACAAGTATTGTGTGGTTTAAGCAGGTTTGAAGATAGGAGAACGCGGTGTCGTCTGCAGTTGGTTGGTGATAGTATGATGCCGTGTGCTAATGATTACCAACGTCGATCGCCCCTATGCACGTTGGTTGGTCGGATTAGTGTTCGTGTGATACCAGCTTCAATAACACAGGTCCTTCTGAAATTGTATAAAATAGTCTAATTTTAGCCAGAATCAAAGGTAAAAAGGCTTCATGTTGTTGAAGGGGTGAAAACGCTTTGCCCCTCTTAGGTGTTGATTTTTTCATGGCGCGTTATTAACCTAAGAAGTGCGCAGGGGGGGGGGGGGGGAATTACACCATAGTCCTGTGCGGACCTATTTCACTGTTTCCATTCACTAAACTCCTTATCTTACCATAAATATCATTAATACTTATCCATATGGGCCTATTTTACATTTAATATGAAGATATTAAACTGTTACAACAATAAAACAAGTGGAAACGGCGTTTGGCTGGTCAAAATCGCGAAATGAGAGCGAGAGCTACATTCATCAAATGTGAGCCAGCCTGGCCAACATCCACCCTTCACGATGCCTGGAGCGACACTGACGTCTCTCTCCTTATCTCTTTCTCTTTCTCACCCTTGGCAATACATATGACCACGCCCTGCTAGCAACTCACTATTGTTAGCACAAAAATATACCTAAGAATAAGGGAATAAGAGGGAAAATAGGTGATAATTGAAGTTGGGGGGAGGGGGGAAGGAGGGGATGTGGAGGAGTGATATTTGGCATGGCCAAGGGGCAAAAAAAAAAAAAAAATTTTTTTTTTTTTTTTTTTTTAATTGCTACTGGGGTGGTTTAAATGGGTTTTTTTAAGGCCTAGGATCATAAGAGTCTTGCCGCAGCAGCTGACTGGTAAAACTCATAAGAGTTATCGTGGATTCACGATAGTCAGTGGTATAACCTACATTTTCTATGTATCATACCCTAAATACAGTTTGTACAGTATGTAAGCTTAATATGTTAAATAAGGCCTATTATACGAAAGTATAGTATTTAAGAGTCTTTAGGAATGCATATATCATTTATCATATAAATCATGCCGTAATATTATGAAAGCGGCACGATATTTACCGCTAGATATCCGCTACTAACTTAGCAGCAGCCGCTAGATTCATAGCGTAAGACGATGACGTCTCGGATTGTGGCGCACCGAGTCAGAGCACTTTTATACATCATCCTAGCAACAACTCCACTCCTTAAGTTCGCATCGATCCTGGTTCCGGTTTCATCCAGCTCTCATCATTAACTTATACTCAACTTCATCCTACAGACAGACCGACTGACAGCTAAGCCTTATTATCATAATTAAATTTTCTTCAACCTTACTTATTTATTCATTATTTGTTAAGGTGCATCCTCGTGGTCACCTTAACCCTCTCCGACATATGACGCGATTTTGAGCCTATTAGGGATACTTTAAAGCCTTTGTTACCATCAGGGGTATTTAGAAACCTTTAGTTTAGTTACTTTAACCTCTGCAGTTGTCTTTGAGTTAGCTGTGGGCAGAAAACTAATTTTGGAGAGGTAATTATAAGAGTGAGAGAACTCTATTTCTTGTTGCTAATCTGGCAACCTCTGCATCATATGAGTCTGAAGGGGTTAAGGTAAACATCCAATGGTGTTCGAATAGTAGCCATTAGCCTACCATCCATCAGCACCTCCATCAGCATTTCCAGCTTGCCTGACTGCAATATTCTATGGTGATTTTAATAGTGAGTTACACTCGCGGTATTATTATTAATTAATATGAGCGGACCTTTTCAGTCTTAGGTAGCCTAGAGTAAACTTATCTTCCTTAAATCCGCCATAAGAGTCTCCCTGCACTTGATGGGTTAATGGTACGTTTGATGATTATAAATGTGGTGCAGTTATTTTCTGTATTCTGGCTATTATTAAACGATTTTTATCATATTTGGAAGGGTATATGGAAGTCCGAGGGTTAATTGAGAAAGTCTTTAGCATCATAATTCCCACAGATCCTTCCTAAATTGTGTAAAATCGCCTAATGATAGCCAGAATAAGCTGTCGTAATCTTCAAAGGGTTAAGACGTTTTGCCTGATTTATTATTAATATAAGTATTAATAAATCATTGTATATGTATTTGAAAGATAAAAAAGATAAAAACTTAGAGCCAAAGTTGATGCTATGTGGAGAGATATTGAATGTTCTTCGTGAACAAAAGTATTAGGGTTTGTAATACATTATAATGTAAATAATGACAAAGACGTAATAAGGTCTCATAACAAGTTTTATAATGAATTTAAATATATTTGACGTAAATGTTCTGAAGTTAATGGTAGTGTTTTTACTCAATTGTTTCAAAGTTACTGCTTAAGTTGTTATGGTTCTTAATTATGGTTTTATAACAAAAAGTGCCAACTTCTTCTTAAGCAGTTTGTAATTGGTTAAAACAAGGCAATAAAGAAAAAGCTGAAATTAAATTGTGAAAGTATTCATCGTGCATGTGAATTAGCTGGACTTATGACATTTAATAATTTAATGTATTGGTTAATAATAAGATTTGCTCTCAAATGTCTCCTAAAGCCTTGCAAGTTTTTACAGAATTGTGTGTTAAACCTTAATGATTACTTATCGTTAGCAAAGGAAGTTATCCATGTCCTATTACATGAATACGACATCAGATTTAAGAAATTATGACATTTACGCCATCAAGTCATGAATAATGTTTGTACAAAACCATGAACCTAAAATGTGATGATCAATAAAGGTTAATGCTATCTTTATTGTATATGTGTAAAAAGTTAATTGTGTAGCTTTTTGTGAAATAAAGAATTGTGTCTGAGTCTATCTATCTTATCTATCTATCTATCCATCTATCTATCAATCCTTCTATTCAGCAGACCTGAACCCACATGTCAGCGCTCTCTTTGTATCTACCCTTTGTAATTTATCTATTAATCTATATATCTATTTATCTATATATCTATTTATCTATATATCTATCTATCTATATATCTATCTATACTTCTATCCTGCAGACCTCAACCCACATGTCAGTGCTCTCTCGATATCTATATTTTTCTTGACTGTCCTTTTCTTCCACTGTCTTAGTACAGTATATGGAATTAAATCACTTACTAGTCATTTGTAAGGCCGAATCATCTCGTCAGAGCCAAATGGTCTGTGTGGTCTATGTATCCATGTAACTCTAATGTAACTGGTATAGTTATCTGTCTAAGTATCTATCTTTTCATCTACTTACCAATCCAGTAGAACTACCTACCTATCAATCAGTCTATCTATTTACTCATTCATCCATCCATCTATCTATCTATCCATCAATTTAACTATCTACCTATCTCTCTATATCTAGCGAACTATAAACAGTTCCCAAAGTAGGAATGAAAACTAATATCAAGTAAGCTATCTATCCCACGATCCATCCATCAACCCATCTGTCTATCTATCTATCTATCCGTCAACCCATCTACCATGCATAATATCAAAAGAGCTCTCTCTCTCACTATCAACTCATCTACCCTGCATAATATAAAAAGAGCGCTCCATCTCACGATCAACCAATCTACCCCCACAGACCTGGACCCGTACCTCACCGCCAACGACCTGCGCAGTCACCTGGACACCCTAGCTGGCGCCACAGACACCAGCTCCGCCTTCAGAGTCTGGGCACGACATGGTTGCAACTACAACTACTGGGCCGTCCAATGGATGCGGGACGGGGGCAGAAAGGAATGGATGAAAGCCGACCTCTCCAAGTTGACGTTTGATGGGTGAGTTGATAGATGCATACATACAGTACATGCATACATACAGTACATGCATACATACATACAATGGTTTAACGTAAATTTCCCATTATATAAATTGTAAAGGCTCAGACGTGGTTGCCTTTCTGCAGTTGGAATATAATACAATAAAGTCCCGTTACAACACCGCCCCATCATGCCATCACTTTGGCTGATGTTGGAATAGTGCTAACCGTGCCACAGAAAGACTCAACTAAGTCCAACTGCAGCACCTGCAGTATAAATATATGTATGTACTGTATATATATATATATATATATATTGTTTATATATATTCCAACTACTCCCTCTCTATCTCTATCTATCTATCTACCAGAACACCAAACGCCAGGTTGAAGGCCGATTTAATTACTATACAATCTATCTACCTATCTATCTCCCTATTCATTTATCTATATCTATCTTTATATCTATCTTTGTACCTACCTATATATCTCTTTCTATATATCGACATACCTATTTGTCTACCTATTTAATAATTTGTCTATCTACCTATCTATCTATACATACATACATAACATTTTAAGACTGAGTGTTCCACACAAAAGTGCAGTTTCAGTCTCTTGTCCTAATGGCGGTGTTCCAGGCAACCCTGTTAAGGGTTGCTTCACTTGTCAAGTTCTTGGATTTGAGATCGGCGCATATAGTCCGATCCCAGGTCTTCCTCGGTCCACCCCTTGGTGCAGCTCCCTCCACAATCACAGACCTGCATTTTTTCACCCAATTTTGTTCATCCATTCTCTCCACATGTTCATACCATCCCAGTCTACTTGTACGCATCACCTCACTAATACTCTTTATACCTAAACGTCTCCTCAGCTCAACATCTGTTATTCTATCCTGTAGCCTGGCCCCACACATCCATCTCACCATTCTCATCTCATTACGCTCCATTCTGTTGACATCCTCTACTTTAACGGCCCATGTTTCTGAGGCATACGTCATTGCACTTCTAACACATGAGGCATACACCTTTCCCTTCAGGGGGAGAGGCATTCTTTTCATGGTCAGGATTGGTATCAATTCTCTGAACTTCCCCCAGCCACACCTAATTCTAGCAACAGTGGCAGCCTCGGCCCCACCACCGGCAGAGATGGTATCTCCTAGGTAACAAAATTTGTTCACCAGCTCCAAAGACTCATTTCCAAAATTTACAGCCACAGGATCATCACTTAACACAAGCTCGCCTTTGCACACTACGCGCTCAAATTTCTCTATTTCTGACTTATCCTTCGGCAGGGGCCCCTTTATTCTACTACAGCGCTTACTCCCATGGTGTACCCAACATCGACAAATGCTACATTGAATTGAGTTAACGCCCACTCCCTTTCCACACACTGCACATGGGTATGCACCGCTCTTTTCCACATTACCTCGTCTCAATCTACAATGCATAACCTTGGTTTTGTTAATATTGACTCTTAAACCCTTGCACGCCATGCCCTCTCTCCAGTCTCTGAATTTGGCCTCAGCATCCTGCATACTGTCAGCTATTAGGACTAAATCGTCTGCATAAAACAGTTCCAACGGGAGTCCGCCTCTAAAAACTCTAGACAGCGCCTCCAAGACCATAACAAAGAGGAGGGGGCTTAACACTGAACCCTGATGGACTCCAACACGGACTGCGAACTCATCACTCAGTACACCCGTCACCCTCACCGCACTTCGCAAATCCTCATACATCGTCATTATCACACGCACCAGCCACTCTTCCACACCAAGTTTCCTCATAGCCCACTGCACAATATCTCTAGGCACCCTATCAAAGGCCTTCTCCAGGTCTACAAATACAAAGTAAAGATCCCTGCCTTTTAATAAGTATCTTTCCTGTATCTGCCTGACTATGAAGATAGCATCGGTTGTACCACGTCCTGGCATAAAACCAAACTGCATATCATCAATAGAGATGCTTTGCATATCAAGGACTCTCTCACAGACCTTCATGATTTGGTCAAGCATTTTCAGGCCCCTATAATTTCCTCTATCTAGCGCATCCCCTTTCCCTTTGTATATATTTACTATTACACTTTTGAGCCAATCCTCTGGGATTTTCTCATTTTTAATAATGGTGTTTATCAAGTCAGTGACTAAGTTTACACCAATCTCCCGTGAGGCTTTTATCATCTCTGCGATTGTCGGAGCAACCTGGAGCTTTACCGTCCTTCATGTTATTGATTGCGTCGCTCACTACAGCTGGTGCTATCAAAGGAGGGGGCCCAGATATTGGTTTTTCGATACTAAGCTGTTCCTTATCCCATTCAAACTCTACATTTAGCAATCGTTCATAGTGTACCTTCCATGCTTCTCTGATTTCATTTTCTGCATACACAATCTTCCCATTATCATTTCTGACACACTGTTCACCTATAATATCTCTACTGTCATTTTTAACTCGCCTAGCTACATATAAATAGACCGCCTAGCCCGCTAATAAGGTGTTAATAAACACAATGCTGTCTTTATTACTAATAAAGTCTAGCAGCGGCAAAAAAGGTACCAGGAGGCTAGGCAGAGCGCAAGCATGCTCGTAGCCTACTGTCTCCCCTTGAACAGATTCCCCTTATGTTACGTTAAGTGACTAGGAGGCTCTCTTGGTAACTCCAGATCTCAAGTATCTGGTCTTACCCTGGCGCTCCAGAAAGGTCAACAAAATGAGGTAGCACGCATACAAGTAAGTGTAGGCAAGAGCCCTTCGCTTGTATACTGCTACACCCGCAAAGGAAAAATATGCACAAGGGTTACAGGCACCTAGGTCCGTCGAAGTCGTACAGGCTCTGACTTGCCATGTACATAACTCAGACAACGACTAAAGATACCCTACCCTGTCTAGCATTAAATAGTAACAAAGAACAACTCAATAATTAGAAGCACCCAATGATAATATGACTCATATGACTATGACTAATAATCCCTAAAGCTAGTGCAAAACATATATGTGAGAACTGGTGCTGGTAATACGACTGGCCGACTATGGAAGTCGTATGCAGAACCAGAAGCGATAAGTAATTGAATAAAGATGAGAAGTAATGGAAAAGAAGAAGTTCAGAGAGAGAAACAGTAGTACAGGGGGTTAGATTGGGGACAGATTGCAAGGGACGTCTAGGACCAAGCACACCATGCCAAGCTCTAAAGGAGACACCCGGCCAGGAGCCCCCCCAGCACCAACACTAGGATTGCGGCACCCAATCACAGACCACTACGTCATGAAGAGCAAGCGTCCTATGACGTAGCCAGGCCCGCCGGCCAATCAAGAGCGTGGGAACCTCCGCCCGAGCGAGGGAGGCACACGTACATACACACGCACATATTACCACCTCGCTGCCTCCTTCGTTCTCTCCCTCCTTACCTTCACACTACACATCTTATACTCTTCACTGATATAAAATACTTCCAAGTGTCACAGACAAGAATAAAGACCACCACTGATCTGTCTGTGACAACATGAATACTAAGAAAGAAAGAACATCGTTCTACGATTATTATAGCCCATTTCACTGCCCTGGCGAGCGCTAGCGAGCACGAGCACATTCTGGCAAGCTGGCCAGCGTAACACTATCTACCCATCTCTCTCTCTACTCTGCCTATCTACCGATATAACTTTGTACCTACCCATCTCTCTATCTACTCTGCCTATCTACCGATCTATCTTTGTACCTACCCATCGCTCTATCTACTCTGCCTATGTACCAATCTATCTTTGTACCTACCCATCTCTCTCTCTACTCTACCTATCTACTGATCTATCTTTGTACCTACCCATCTCTCTCTACTCTGCCTATCTACCGATCTATCTTTGTACCTACCCATCTCTCTATCTACTCTGCCTATCTACCGATCTATCTTTGTATCTACCCCTCTCTATATCTACTCTGCCTATCACCGATCTATCTTTGTATCTACCCATCTCTCTATCTACTCTGCCTATCTACCGATCTATCTTTGTACCTACCCATCTCTCTATCTACTCTGCCTATGTACCAATCTATCTTTGTACTTACTCATCTCTCTCTACTCTACCTATCTACTGATCTATCTTTGTACCTACCCATCTCTCTCTCTACTCTGCCTATCTACCGATCTATCTTTGTACCTACCCTTCTCTCTATCTACTCTGCCTATCTACCGATCTATCTTTGTATCTACCCATCTCTCTATCTACTCTGCCTATCTACCGATCTATCTTTGTATCTACCCCTCTCTCTATCTACTCTGCCTATCTACCGATCTATCTTTGTACCTACCCATCTCTCTCTCTACTCTACCTATCTACGATCTATCTTTGTACCTATCCATCTTTCTATCTACTCTGCCTATCTACCGATCTATCTTTGTACCTACCCATCTCTCTATCTACTCTGCCTATCTACCGATCTATCTTTGTATCTACCCATCTCTCTATCTACTCTGCCTATCTACCGATCTATCTTATCTACCCATCTCTACTCTACCTATCTACCGATCTATCTTTGTACCTACTCATCTCTCTATATACTCTACCTATCTACCAATCTATCTTTGTACCTACCCTTCTCTCTATATACTCTACCTATCTACACATCTATCTTTGTATCTAGCCATCTCTCTCTCTACTCTGCCTATCTACCCATCTCTCTCTCTACTCTGCCTATCTACCGATCTATCTTTGTACCTACCTATATCTCTCTCTACTCTGCCTATCTACCAATCTATCTTTGTACCTACCCATCTCTCTATCTACTCTGCCTATCTATCTTTGTACCTACCCATCGCTCTCTCTACTCTGACTATCTACCGATCTATCTTTGTACCTACCCATCTCTCTATCTACTCTGCCTATCTGCCAATCTATCTTTGTACCTACCCATCTCTCTCTCTACTCTGCCTATCTACCAATCTATCTTTGTACCTACCCATCTCTCTCTCTACTCTACCTATCTACCGATCTATCTTTGTACCTACCCATCTCTCTCTCTACTCTGCCTATGTACCAATCTATCTTTGTACCTACCCATCTTTCTATATACTTTACCTATTTACCAATCTATCTGTGTATCTACCCATCTCTACTGTACTGTACCTATTTACCAATCCATCCTCTCTCTCTCTACTCTACCTATTTACCGATCTATCTGTGTACCTACCCATCTCTCTCTCTACCCTATCTACTTACCGATCTATCTACCCATCTCTCTTTCTACTCTACCTATTTATCAATCTATCTACCCATCTCTCTTTCTACTGTACCTATTTACCAATCTATCTACCCATCTCTCTCTACTCTACCTATTTTCCAATCTATCCACCAATCTCTCTCTCTACTCTACCTATCTACACATATCTCTCTACTTGTTTTCTATGCAAACGCTCCTAGCATACGCAATAAATTTTCAGATTTAGAGGAGCTAGTGTTTACAGAAAATGATGATGTGATTGGCATAACAGAATCTTGGCTCAATACAGAAGATAGACTTTTTAGCAGAGTATTCACTTCCCGGTTATGTAATGTTTGAGAAAAGCCGAATAAATCGAAATGGAGGTGGCGTTTTACTTTATATCAAAGAAAGTCTTAACCCTACCCTCTTGTCAAAGCCTCAAATTGTGAACGTCGACGCATCTTTTGTGCTAATAAAGAATAATAAAGGTACAACAATAATACTTGCATTAATATACAGACCTCCAGCTCAATCAGTGCAAACTGACCGTGAAATTTACGAACAAATTGCAGATGTAAGTAACTCACAAGATACCGTAATTTTTGGCGACTTTAATTTACCTGTGACCAAGTGGGGCGATACTCTTACTTCACACTCCGGACATGACTTGTATACGGACTTGCAAGAGAGTTCGCTTTATCAATTTGTTCGAACGCCGACCCGTGGTAATAACGTTCTTGACATTGTACTTGCAACAAAAGAAGAATTAATAGAGAATTTGAATGTTGGTGATGAATTCAGTAACAGCGACCATCGTACGATAACTTTCACTTTAAAGTTTACTAGTAACGAACCAAATAGTAGCATTGAAAAAGTCCCTAATTTCAAGAAAGCAAACTTCCATTAACTTAGAGCTATGTTTAAAGAAACTGACTGGAGCTTTTTAATTCATAATAACGACATAAATACATGTTGGAAGTTATTCGAAGCCACTTACCTAAAAGCAGTGCTAGACTGCATACCATCGAAAATACGGCGTCCAGGCCATAATAATAAGCCCAAATGGTGGAATAAAGATATTTCAAACTGCCTGCTTGCTAAAAAATTTGCTAATGATAGATTAAAATCCTCACAAAATGACGAAGAACGGCTGAAATTTGTAGAGCTACGACGCAAAGCCAAAAAGTTAATTAAGCAAAGTAAAAAGACCTTAGAGTTACATATTGCCAACCAAAGTAAAACAAACCCGAAAGAATTCTATAGTTATATCAGAAAGAAAAAAGTAGTTACTTCAACTGTTGGACCGTTAGTCGATGAAAATGGAGAATACACCAAAGACGAAGTACAAATGAGTAATGCCCTCAATACCTTCTTTGCATCAGTTTTTACAACAGAAGACCTCAGTGATATCCCTACACCATCGCCAATTCAGATTGATAATTCAGATGTTCTAAGCAATATCACCGTTACAGAGAGAGAAGTATTGAATTGTTTAGATAAACTCCAGGTAAATAAAACGCCTGGACCTGATACAATCTCGCCTAGAGTTCTGAAGGAAGCTAAGGATGAGCTCTCCAAACCACTGACATTACTATTCAATAAATCCTTGCAGTCTGGAACTATGCCCGATCAGTGGAAGCTAGCCAACGTAACACCGATATTCAAAAAAGGCAGCAAATCCCTACCCAGTAACTATCGTCCAATTAGCTTAACTTCAGTTGTATGTAAAATGCTAGAAACGGTCATACGAGACAGACTCGTAAATCACTTAGAGGAAAATAACATACTTAAAGATACTCAACACGGCTTTCGTAAAAAACGTTCCTGTTTAACAAACCTCTTAGACTTCTTCCACGATATCCTCAACCTCTACGATGAGAGTAAAGCTGTAGATATTATATACCTTGATTTTCAAAAGGCCTTTGACAAAGTTCCCCACAAACGTTTACTGCTAAAACTAAAAGCGCATGGAATACAAGACGGTGTGTTGAAATGGATAGAAAATTGGCTCAGCGACAGAAAGCAAAGAGTAGTCATAAACGGTAAGGCATCTAAATGGACCAATGTAAGTAGCGGGGTACCCCAGGGATCGGTACTAGGACTAATTCTCTTTCTAATTTACATTAACGACATAGATGAGGGTCTCACCTGTACAATCTCAAAATTTGCTGACGATACAAAAATTGCAAATAGCGTACTCTCAAAAGAACAAGTTGACGATATGCAACACAATCTAGATAAATTGTCATGTTGGGCCCAAATTTGGCAAATGAGTTTCAATGCGGATAAATGTAAAGTACTACATATCGGATACCTAAATGAGATAGCAAACTATTCGATCAATGGCACTCGGCTTAAGAATGTAAACAGAGAAACCGATCTGGGAGTATCAATATCGAGTAACCTAAAACCGAGTCAACAATGTTCAGAAGTTGTTAAGAAGGCAAACAAAATAATTGGCTTTATAGGCAGGTCATTTGAGCATAAATCCAAAGAAGTTATCCTAACCCTTTACAATTCCTTAGTCCGCCCTCTTCTGGAATACTGCGTTCAATCCTGGTGCCCTTATTACCAAAAAGATATAAACAAGCTAGAACGAGTTCAACGTAGAGTTACCAAAATGATACCTAGCCTAAAGAACAAACCATACGAAGAGCGTCTTAGAGAATTAAATCTATTTCCTTTAACCCAGCGCGGATTAAGAGGTGACTTAATTCAAGTGTTCAAAATCATCAAAGGCATCGACAATATGAACTGTAGTAAGTACTTCACTATCAACCAATCTAATTACACGCGGGGAAACGGTTGCAAAATTATTGGTAAATCTTTTAACTCACACGAATCTAGGAATTTCTTCTTCAATCGAGTTGTCAACTTGTGGAATGGGCTTCCCCTTTCCTTTCCAATGTTCCCTTACCCACTCTAAACCACTGTTTGGACACTTGATCTTCAGTGTTTTGGAGGACAAGCAACCTAGAAGGGTCACTAGATATGTTGTTGCTTGATTTCCTTTGTACTCCTTTGTACTCTACCTAATTACCGATTTATCTACCCACCTCTCCCTCTCTACCTATTTAACGATCTACGGTCTACCTACCCATCTCTCTCTCTCTATTCTACCTATTTACCGATCTACCTACCCATCTCTCTCTCTCTCTACTCTACCTATTTACCAATCTATCTAGCCATCTCCCTACCACCAACAGAGAGAGCGTGTCCCAGACGACCACACATTACAACGAGGGAAGGGCTCATCACTTCATCTTGTCGCCTGATTTCATCACTGCCTACACCCGCACGCCCGAGGTGAGTGAGAGGGCGGCTGGCATGAGACGGTTTGATTCGATGAGTTAGCATTATTTTCAGGGGTATTGGGGGGGGGGGGGCCTGTCTGACCATTATGTAGTAGTAGGTAAATTTAGGATACAAAAGATGTGGGTGAGGAGAGCTGGAGGGAGGCGAGAGGAAGGTGGAGAGGTTGCAGGAGGAGATCAAGGAAGAGTTCAGGAGAGCAGTAGAAAGAAGACTAGGTAGGTTTGACCTGGAAGGTATGGAGGAATCGGAGGAGGTGAGTAAAGTGTTTAAAGAAGAGATCTGTGCAGCATGTGAGGAGGTGTGTGGAGTAAGGAGAAGAGGGAGGGGAGTGAAGGGTACAGCATGGTGGACGAAAGAGGTAAAAATTGCTTTTGAAGAAAAGATGAAAGCGTATATAGAGTGGTTGGGTAGTAGAGGTAATGAAGATTTGGAGAGACAGAAAAGAGCGAGGTACTTGGAGAATAAGAGAGTGGTGAAGAGAGTAGTGAAGAAAAGTAAAAGAAGAGCAGATGAGGAATTTGGAAGGAATCTGAGTGTAAAATGGAGGGAGTGTAAGAAACTATTCTGGAAAGAAGTCAAGAAAGTTAGGGAAGGTAGCAAGGGAAATAGTAAGGGTGTGAAAGATAAGAATGGCCAAGTGCTAGCCAAGAAGCAAGAGAGAGTCGAAAGATGGAGGGAGTACTTCAACGAATTGCCGAATGTAAGGAATGAAGCGCCAGCAAACATAGTTGGATGGGGGTACGGGAGGGAGAAGAAGAGAAGTAGTGGAGGAGATCAGAAGTGTGTGAAGCCATGAAAAGAGTGAAGTTGGGAAAAACACATGGAGTGTGTGGGGAAATGCTGAAGTATGGTGGTGAGATAGTGATCGAATGGGTATGGAAAATGTGTAAACTAGCAAGGGAGAAAGGGAGTGCACCTGATGACTGAAAAGCAGGCATAATAGTCCCCCTATATAAGGGTAAAAGGGAAAGAGAAGTGTGTGGTAACCACTGAGGAATATGTCTTCTAAGCATAGTAGGGAAGGTGTACAGTAGGGTAGTGATTGAGAGAGTGAGAGCGAGAATGGAGAAATGAATAGGTGACGAGCAGGGTGGTTTTAGGAAGGAAAGAGGATGTGTAGATCAGATTTTTACCCTGTAATGTGTTGTGGAGAAATATCTGGAGAAGCAACAAAAGCTGTATGTTGCCTTTATGGACTTAGAGAAAGCCTATGACAGAGTGGATAGAGAAGGTATGTGGATTGTACTTAGAATATACGGAGTAGATGGCAAGTTGCTGAAAGCAGTGAAGAGCATGTATGAGGGTGCAAAGTCGGCGGTACGTGTCGAGAATGAGCAGAGCGAGTTCTTTGATCTGAATGTTGGGTTGAAACAGGGATGTGTGATGTCCCCGTGGTTGTTTAAAGTATATATATGGATGGAGTCATGAAAAAAATACAAGGAAGAGCAGTGGATGTTGGTGTATCGCTGATAAGGGAGGGAAACAAGTGGAAGCCACCTGTACTGCTGTTTGCTGATGATACAGTTCTGATGAGCGATACTGAATCGGAGTTGCAGGGTCTGGTAAATATGTTTGGAACAGTGTGCGAAAAACGGAATCTGAAGGTAAATGCGGGGAAGAACAAGGTTATGGTCTTCGAAAGGGGTGAAGCCACAGAGTGTGAGGTAAAGTTCAACGGTCAGGCTATAGAGATTGTCAGCTCATTTAAATATCTGGGCAGTGTGCTGAGTAAAGATGGGAGTATGGACGAAGAAGTGCAGGAGAGTGTGCAACAAGGGAAGAGGGTTGTAGGAACGCTGAAAGCCAATTTCTCCCTTTCTTGCTCTTGTTTGTTTGCAAACCGGTACAAATGAGGCAGATCCCTTAAACATGCAATTAGGGAATCTGCAGAGAGACAAGTGGCCCACACAAGTCAGATCCCTGTCACACCCAACCTATCTCTTCCGTATGCCTATTTAATCTTATCGTGAAGCTCTTTATTGTTCTTGATCCCATTATAGCACTCGGTAGTCTATTTCACATATCTATCTATCTATCTATCCTATCTATCTATCTATCTATATACTCCGGCCCAATCCCCAATTTTCCTCTTTTTTTTTTGGGGGGGGGAGGGGGTTGCCGACTTAAGTCAGAGCAAGAATAGGGACAACACGGAACACAACAGAAAACAATGAACACACAAAAACAAAATACAAATTCACACACATCTAGGTCATCCAGGAGAAGACCCAGAGACCAGGGTCACCAAGGTCCCTCCAGCACTCTCCTGGCCCCCGACCACCCGGAGAGGTTCCGATCTCAGCAGGCAGACATGCAGCGAAGCCGAAGCCACAAGCCCGCCCACCACACTTCCAGGCACACTCTTCATATTAATCGCCTCCCCGGGCCAGGCGCCTGATGGACTAATATCTAGTCCAACTTGTGCCCGACCCCTTCCCCCAAATGACCACCTGTTCACTCATCTATTCACAAGCATTCTCCATTCATTCCTGTTTATTACCACATCCCTTGCCTGTTGTATATTCATTCCTCTATCATCCAAAGCTTGTCTTACACAGTCTCTCAATCTCAATGGGGGTCTTCCTGCCCTTCTATCTCCCCTTGTATCTGACTCACATATTCTCTTTGTAAGCCTTTCATCTTCCATTCGTTCAACATGACCATACCAGCTCAGCACCCTTCTGTCCACTCTGGCTGACAAATGTTCCTGCTGCCCCACTCTCCTACGTATCTCTTCATTCCTCAATCTGTCTCTACGAGTAACTCCACACATACTCCTCAAGCAGCTCATCTCCATCACATCCAGCTTTCTTATCTCCTTTTCCTTCAGAGCCCATGTCTCAGCCCCATACATCACTGTTGGCACAACAATTCCTTGATACATTGCACTTTTTACTTTCATTCCGAGATTTCTCGTCTTCCACATACTTCCCATTGCTCCGAAAACCTTCCTTCCTGCACACACTCTCTGTTTTACATCCATTTCTATACCTCCACTCCTGCTTATCCTTCCTCCTAGATATTTCAAACAATAAACAAACTTGTTCCAATATTTTCCCATCCAGCCTCACATCTAAATTCACCCTACGATAAACCCTATTACACACCATTACTTTACTTTTATTGAGGTTCACCTTCAGTTTCCTCCTCCCGCAAACCACACCAAACTCTTTGACTACCCACTGCAGTTTCTCCTCAGAATCCGCCACCAACGCTGTGTCACCAGCGAACAGCAACTGATTCAACTCCCAATCTCTACCATTCTTTCCTACTAAACCCAATCCTCTTCCCATAGTTCTCATTTCCACCTCCCTCACCATAGGCCTACCATCCATACACATATTAAACAGCCATGGTGACATTACACAACCCAGTCGCAAACCTACCTTTACCTAAACAAATTCACTCAACTCCCCATTTCCTACTCTAACCCATGCTCTGCTCCCTTCATAAAATCTCTTAACTGCTTTTAACAAAGTTCCTCCAATTTCATAAATCCTTAACACCTTCCACATTGATTCAAGATCCATGAGCATACGCTTTTTCCAAATCCATAAAATCCCAAAATATCTCCTAATGCTTCTTTAAATACTTCTCGCATAAATGTCTTACTGCAAACATCTGATCCACGCACCTTCTTCCCCTCTTAAAACTGCACTGTTCTTCTCCTATTGCAACTTCCGTACACTACATTATCCTCTCTATCAACACCCTGCCATACAGCTTTCCGACCACTGATAATAAACTAATACCTCTATAACTTGAACACTATATCTACAACTCTGTTATGAGAGAGGCAGATCCCTTACACAGCCAATGTATTTCTCTCTCTCTCTCTCTCTCTCTCTCTCTCTCTCTCTCTCTCTCTCTCTCTCTCTCTCTCTCTCTCTCTCTCTCTCTCTCTCTCTCTCTCTCTCTCTCTCTCGAAGCTCTGCGAGATTCTTGAGAGTAAACATGGAAGCTTCAACCAGGGCCTGCCAGCCCATACGGTCCAGAGGTCTATGGAAACTCTTTCTCTCTCTCTCTTGTTTGCATACCGGTACAAATGAGGCAGATCCCTTCCACATGCAAGCAAGATGTAATGGGAATCTGCAGAGAGCCAAGTGGGCCACACAACGCAGATCCCTTTCACACACAACCCATCTCATAAACGTTATCTGTTACTTACACTACTTACTATACACCCATGCAGTGGTGGGCACAGCTAACCGAAAAGTTAGCTGAGATAATCGATAATCAGCTAACTTGGAACGTTAGCTTCGATAACGCTAAATCGCTAATTTGCTAAGAAAATTGGTGGAAGCTAACGATAACAGTTAACAGCTAACTTTTATCATGAATTTAGAATTGGTTTCATTTTTCCCTCTTACACTCTTTAACACAAACCTAGAAAGCTAAAACTATGATATGCACTAGGTTGTAGTTGTAGTTTATTGCTTAGACACAGCTTTCCAAAACATAGGCTAGAAGAATCATAGAATGCCAAGACCAGATGATTAATGACTGTGCATGTGCTACCTTTTGTACATAAATCATTAAATGAACAAATGAAATAAACATTAGCTTACAATCAGTATTATTATTATTATTATTATTATTATTATTATTATTATTATTATTATTATTATCATTATCATTATCATTATCCTTCCCAGGTGGCGGTGAGGGTGAACGGGTACACTGCCGCTTGTGAGGGCACCTGTGACCTGACATACAACGACACCGACAGCCTTACCTTGACCTCGGCTACCGGGTCGGCTGGTAGGTTGGATAGCTAGTGTGTCCTTTGGTCCTTGTGTGTTAAACCAAGGAAAGAAGAGCAGATTGATGGAGGGTTTATGTATTTGCTATCACTGCCTTACCTAATCTCTCTCTCTCTCTCTCTCTCTCTCTCTCTCTCTCTCTCTCTCTCTCTCTCTCTTTCTGTATGTATAATATATATATATATATATGTATAATATATATATATATATATATATATATATATATATATACAGTATATGTATATATACTAAATATTATAACATGATTGCCATATCAATCAACTGGGGGGGCTTCAGCTCAGGAAAAACTGTGTGGATCAGAAAACATGATCATAGTAGTCCTACTATGACCGATATTAACACGGTCATATTACTCGGGCACAAATACAGTCAGGTAGGGAGTTAAAGCAAGATATTTATCTAAGCGATATTAAAATGCCTGGAACCTTTCGCCTCATATTTTTGTCAATATTAAGACCTTTCATGCCATTTAGGTGTCTATTTTTTTCCAGAAAAAAAATAGTGAACCTGTAATTTTAGAGAAACTGGCCTTCGGCCAGATTTTTTTTTTTTTTTTTAGCAGAGTATTGTACATAATATAATGTAGTCCATTAATTTTAGTAGGCTGGAAAGCGTGACTCTTAACCTTCTAGCTCAAAAAGGGCTAGAGCAAATGGGCTGTAACTTATCACACCTGGCTGACTCTTCCAAGAGGGTAGAAATATTAGCTCGATTATACTAGCTCGTTTGGTTTAGTTATAGAGGTTCGTTTGTCCAGAGCTTGGGCATACATATTTGGAACCCTTTTCATACCCTTTTTAAACCTGTCTATTATAAGAATGGAAAGGTATATAACAATCAATATACCCAATGACTGTATATACCCTTGAAGGGAAAGTTGTAGCTACATGTGTTAGAAGTGCAATGACCTATTCTTCAGAAACGTGGCCTGTCTAAGGGGATATCAACAAAATAGAATGTTAATCGATGAGACTGGAGAGATGGATGTGAGAGGCCAAACTACAGATATTCAGTGAAGAGCTGAGGAGATGGTTAGGTATCAAGAGTATCAGTGTTGAGATCCGTACTAGCGGGCTTGGATGGTTAGAACTGTGGGGAGGAAGGATGAAGTAAGTTGGGTGAAAAAATGGAAGTTTGTGAACGTGGAGGGAGCAGAACCAAGGGGCAGACCAAGAAAGACCTGGGATCAGATCTTATGGTCTGATCTTGAATATAATAACCTGACAAGTGAGGCAGCTCTGACCAGGGCTTCCTGAACCGCCGCCATTAGGATGTGAAACCAGAACCGCACTTTGTATAGAGCACTTGGTTTTCAAATTTATGTATGTATGTATATTCCCTTTTTATAGCTTTGATTTGTTAAACTGTATAGGATCCCTCTCCCACACACAGACAGCGGTGGTATGACTACGTTGACTATAAAGGGAACGGGCTTCACCTCTACCAACATCAAGGACTACTCCATTACACTTGGCTCCAATACCTGCGAGGTTACCAGTGTTTCCAGTACTCAGGTTGGTTCGCTGACATTTTTTGGGTATTTTATCATGTCCCTTTAATCCTCTCAGGTCTCAATAAATGTTTTAAGTTTCCATGGACAGGCGACATACCGTCTGGGCAGCTGAGGTTTTCTCTTTGTTCCCTTTCACCCAGCTCACCCAGCTATGTAAGGTTGCCTGATACCCCCACATATAGACTAGTATACCAATTAGATTGCGTCCAAAATGGTCGAGATCGCGTTTATAGTGTGGTTTTACCCAATTTCGTAAAGGCTTAAGGACGCGATTGCATCCACACGTGCGCGAGGGGGCCTTAAGATGCAATCGCGTCCTCACGTGTCCGAGAGGGTTAATTGTATACTTACTTGAGATAGAATATATGTTTGGAGTAAAATCTAACTCTATAAAATACCCTTGTAGTTAATGTGCAAGGATGAACGAATCGCCAGAATTTAATAACGAAAGCTCTATTATTTAATGTCCTGTTAATTGCATAACTACTCAAGGGGCAATATTCAAGTTTCAGCATAATTTCTTAACTCTAAAAAATATGTTTCCATAGCTGATGAGCAAAATTTAACCCTCCGCCGGGTCCTACACTCTCAACGTCATCATGTAGCCCATTGGTGCATTCTAAAACACTCTATATTATGATGTACACCTCTAATTATATCCCTACTCAAAGCCCAATATTACAATTTAAACATAATTTCTAACACTCTCTTGAATGTCTCCATAGTTGATGTGCACAGTTCAACTTACTTCCTGGCTTCAGTAAAGAACACACTATCTTATTAAGTGTCTTTTATTGCATACATATTTAAATCACAAAATCTAACCCTTTCGGTGTAATTTCTAACTCTCTTATAAATGTCCCTGTAGTTGATGTGCAAGGATGAATGTATCACTAGAATTTGATAGAGAACGCCCAACTTTATGATGTCATTGATTGCATACTTACTCGAAGCACAATATTTAAGTTTCAGAATAATGTCTAACTCTGTTATAAATGTCTCCATAGCTGATTTGCAAGGTTCAACTCTCCGCCGGTTCCTACACCTTCTACGTCATCATGCAGCCAATCGGTGCGTCCAGCAACACCCTCACTTATGAACAGAAGTTGAAGATCACCAGCATCGAGCCAAAGACAGGGGGCACTGGAGGCGGCTACACGATGTCTATCCTAGGCTCCGGCTTCCCAGAACATATGCCAGCAGATAAATTTCAGATAAATATTGGTGGACGGATCTGCAATATTGTTGAATGCAGTTATACTGAGCTCAACTGTACCATGCCTGAAGGGGTGAGTGGAAGATTGTACTCATTATTCAAACATTATATCATTTTATCTATTTGCTTATGCATATATGCTGATCTTTCGCACAATGGTACCGTGTTTGACTCGCAATTGAAAGGTCCCGGGTTTGATTCCTAGGCAAGGCAAGCCGACGCGAGGTCTCTTTGCATCCAGTGGCTCTGTTCTCCTTGCAGTAAACAGAAAACTGGAGTTAGCAGACATTTGTGAAGCTCCATTTGGGAAAGTAAACTGTGGCAACCTGGATAATATGCAGTAACCCCTGTGTACCAGGTTAGATACTCCAAGTTACTGACCATGCGCTTCCATGGCGCAATGATACGGAGATGAGCTCCATGGCTAAGCTCCGCCTAGCGTTAGCCCTCCACCGTATGCATAATTCAGCCTTATATTATTGTAGTCTCATCCATATATGGTCATATCAGCTAACATCATCATAATGATTTTATATGCATTTTTAGCAAGCTTAATGTTTTTGTTTTTTCTCTGTTTGTTCAACATTCACCCATGATGCACTAATATTGTTTCATGAAAAGCCTTACATATCCAAATACCCAGAATATACCATCATAGTAATTGCTCAATAGGGAGCTTTCTGAGAGTGAGGGTCCGAGTCTGGGGAATGAGATGGTGAAGCGCGGAGGCGGAGCAGCTTCAGAGATGGAGTTGCTTCGAGCCGGGGTGCTACGCATGTCTCACTCCCTAGACTGGAACAATACCTCACCGGCATCACTGTGTTCAGCGATTGAGTGTACAGGCTCTCAGCCTATGCCCGAGAGGGAGTAGTTGGAATATATATATATATAAAAAAAAAAAAAAATCTATATACCCATACCATTAAACACATCATAGAAGACTGCATTTCATAGAATCACTTACGCCAACAACATAATCAACACTCCTTGAGAGACCTGTGGGAAAGCCTGATCATGACCATGGCCTTACTTAGGGACTCGGGTCTGTTCGGCCAGACAGCTTAGGGAACGACAACAAAAATAACAACAACCATAATTGAATTACCTATTATAATGAGGATAATTGTGCCAGAGGTTTAAAGGTACCGATTGAAATAGCTCTATTGGGTGAGTATTCCGATCACACACACACACACACACACACACACACACACACACACACACACACACACACACACACACACACACACACACAACAAAAGAAGTTTATTGTATTGATAATTACTTTTCGAACCTTTGTATTTATTGATAAATATGTTTATAAACCAATATAATATCAGTAGGCCTACTTAGTCCCTATAACTGGATTGGTATTATTTGTTATTCAACTATGTTTTATTTATTATTAACTTTTGGACTGTACACAGGCTGTTGGGCCAGCGAATGTGACAGTAACAGTGGATTGGGGCTCTAACTCAATGACTACTGTTACCTTAGTCAACGCCTTCACATACGTCGCTGGCATCTCTCCGGAAATCACTTCGGTCACTCCGACTGTTCTCATGGTCCTGGGTAAGATATGTCCTGTACACAAAAGTTTATAAAGAAGGTTTATATACCCTTTTTATATATACACTCTAATATATATTATATGCTTTGAAGGTATAAGGGTAGTGATAATACTCTCTGAAAATCACCTCAGTCACTCCATCTGCCCTCTTGGTTCTGGGTAAGATATTGTGTTATAGGTAGTTTCCTGGCAAGTGACAATGAACTTGAAATTTTGGAGAAACTGGCTTCATCGGACACATTTTTCTACCGAAAAAATGTAGGCTACAGCTGAAGGGGTGGGGTTCTTCTTCAAACTGCTAGCTAAGAAAATAGAGTGAAAAGTCATAAAATCATTACTTTAATAAGGTAAATTGACTGTTAAACAATCCCCGGGTGGGGCGAAGTGTCTTAGAATTGATACCTGGATGGGGCAAACATCTTAAATCTGTCGCTCCATCCGTCTTTAAGGTTTTGGGCAAGATATCCTATACTCCGTTCGTGCTAACCCATACAGCATTCAATCTGTCAATTTTGGCTCATCCACGCATGATTTCAGAAACAACTGTCAAACTCAAGTTGTTGACTATGCATATTCAAAACTACTATGGATCAGTCTCATAAGCAATAGAAAATACAATTGTCTATCAACTAACAGTATCATTGTAACCAAACATTAAACACAAATCTCCTTTTTCTTTTAGGAGGTGAAACCCTTGAGGTAACTGGGACCTACTTCGGCACTGAGGGAGTTATTAAGGTATGTATTATATATATATATATATATATGTTTTTTTTTTGCATCACTAAGTGTTTCGATTATTCCCCCCCCCCCCTCTTCTTTTTTCTTCTGGCTCTCTCAAGATATTAAAGGGCTTTGATAAAATTGATGCCGAGTCACTCTTCACAATCAATAACAGTTCATGAACTCGAGGAAAGAGGATGACCTTAAAAACCAGGAGGGCCAAACTCGATGTCACAAAGTATTTTTCACCTACAGTGTAGGTAATGAGTGGAACAAATTACCGGGAAAGTGGTACAATGTAATACAATCGACGCATTCAAAAGGAACCTACAGTAGACATTCATATTGAGGAGGGTGAGGTAAAATAAGCGAACAACATACAAATTATGTTAAGTAGCCTATCTGTAATAATGATTATTTTCCAAATTCGATCTTTACCATAAATTTCCAGTTAGAAATGTTGTCATTCTACTGGATTTTTTTTTCTTCTCAGCTGTACTGTATTTCATGCCAACACTTGGTCGGAGGGAGTAGTGGGTGGGGAGCCTTTTGCTTTGCTACCCTTCCATTCCACTTAGTAGCAAATTTTGCTAGAATTAAGTCCGAACTGCCTAGTGTAGATATGAAGGCTTTATCACAGGCAAAATAAATTTTAATGGGGCAGGGGGCTAGAAATCCTCCTGCCCTTATATAATTCTCCTACTCAACGAGACAGATAAACGGGCGAGGGAACGCGAAAGTGGTCCAGGACACTGAGAATAGGAACTTTAAATGGTGTTTGTGTTCGGGCTCTGTCTCGTGTCGGCCACCCCCAGCAATGGGGTATGTGCCTGAGTATATACATACATAAGTACCGGCACATACACTATTAAGTACGTCATTTTGAAATAATTAAACTGATAAATAATAACGTATTTCAATGTTGACAATAATTATAATGACTGTGATTATAATACATATAATTATCATTATCATCATCATCATAATAATAATAAAACAAAATGTAATAATTATACTAATAATAATTATAATAATAATATTATTAGTTCATTATAATTATTTGTTGTATTTATTATTATTATTATTATTATTATTATTATTATTATTATTATAAATAACAATGATAACAATCAATTAACTCTTGACAGGTGGGATATAAGGAATGCGAGACTCTGAGCTGGACTGCCTCCAAGATAACATGTCGCACCCCTTCTCAACCCCAAGGAACCTACCCAGTTATTGTCACCAACTCTCAGGGCTCGTCCAGGTAGGTGGTTTTCACTGTTTGTACATACCATATTTGCTTTAAGTATTATTGAGTTTTTGATATTATTATTATTCATTAATTTATTTATTTTTTGCCATATTAGAGCAAAATATCTTTAGGTTGCTCTTAGTAAATAATAACTAAATAAATTTATAAACATATAAATAAAATGCAAATTAAAACAATAATAAACAAACATGAACTTCAAGACCCCCTTCAAACTAAAAAACAACTCTCCCAAATGCTACTATTAATGATAACAAACAACAACAATATATTCTCCTTCATCACGTTAATCACAGTCAAGTAAACTTTCATCATCTCGTCCAAACTATACTGCTAGACCATGGCCGCATTATTACAACTATTACAACTATTACTGCTACTACATATATTACAACTATTACAACTATTACTGCTACTACATATATTACAACTATTACTGCTACTACATATATTACAACTATTACAACTATTACTGCTACTACATATATTACAACTATTACAACTATTACTGCTACTACATATATTACAACTATTACAACTATTGCTGCTACTACATATATTACAACTATTACAACTATTACTGCTACTACATATATTATAGGTAGCGCCAACGAACTTTATAATAATCTTGACCCCTTAACTCAAAATTAATACAAGCAATCGGGCTGATGTTTCTATCCTTTGGGAAGAGTCCACCGGTAAATAGGTGTGGATATTTACAGCCAGTTTGCTCTAGGCCCTTTTGAGTTACAGAGAGGTCAGGGATAAACATTATTGTCAAGTTCGTTGGTGCTACCTTTACTACAACTATACCCTGTTCATTATAGATTGGCCAGAAATCGTGACCCCTAACCTCAGTAACTCAAAAAAGGGCTAGAACAAATGGGCTGTACATTTCCACACTTATTCCCTGGCCGAATCTTCCCAAATGATCGAAATATTAGCTTGATTACTCTCTACATTTTGTAGTTATATAGCTCATTGGTCAAGAGTTTTGGCTTACTTAAAATGAATAGACTATAATATTAACACCCTACGAGCGGCCTAGGCGGTAATTTATATGTACCGCCCAGCAGGGGGCTTTGGCCATAAATGGGGTTGTTTCCGTGCTCTTTTTCATGCATAAACAAGACCCAGAGCGTAATACACGTATGTATCCCTGAAAGGGCGTAAATTGAGCTTTCCAATGACACCTGAACCATCCTTCTACGATCACTGGTTGTCTTGCAACGATCGTGCAACCGAAGGGCAAAATGGCTAAAATACGGTAATTTTCTTACATTATTACGTGTGTAGCGAGTGAGTGAGGGTGGAGGAGGGTGCAATAAATCTCAGTTGGTCCACGGCGGCCGTGGCGAGCGGTCAGGTGGTAACCTATGCTCCTCCCACAGCTCCGCTCTCTCTCAGACCACATTACGTGCTCAAAATTGCACTCGACAATAGCCGGGTGCCGCCACATAGGCCATATTTATTTCACTCGACTATAGCCGTGTGCCGCCAGTTATGGGTTAATGCTACTATCGATACTACTACTATTATTGATACTACTACTAATAACGATCTCTCCTTCTTCAGAGCCTCAACCACAGTCAAGTACGTCTTCGTGATCACCTCCTCCTCCAAACCCCAGGGTTCAACCAAAGGTGGTTCGCTGCTCACCATCAAGGGCCAGGGCTTCCCAGTACCCTCCGCTAACAACTGCTCGCACCTCCATGTGACTCTCGGGGAAGGTGACCAGTGCCTGGTGAGGGAGTGTACCACCACCTCTTTAATATGCCAGGTCCAGCTCCTGCCCAAGAATCATGTCATCACCAATTTAGAAATGAGTGAGTTTTCTTCAACCTCTTCCCCTGTTTCTAAGATTTCAGGCTCGCTTTCGCTCGCCAGGAAAAAATCGACACCTAAATGGCACGAAAAGTCTTAATATTGACAACAAAATTGGGCAAAAGGCATCAAAATCGCCAAACTAATGGAACGAATGTCTTAACATCTAAAAATTATTCAGGTGTCGATTTTTCCAGGCGAACGAGAGCGAGGAGAATGCTTGTCATCTGCAGTTTATGGTCAATAATACTAAATAATGGTAATAATAGCAAACACATCGCAGGTGTTGGAATAATATAAGTAATTGTAATGTAACAGTAGAAATAACAAACTACAGTACAGTCACTGGAACATTAGTAATATTAGTCAAAGTAGCAATATCGAGGATCAAAGCATCTAGCAATACAGGTCTCCCCTTAGTATCCAATGCCCCAATTTACGATATTATTATAAGTTTTTAGGTGTTTGTGTTTTGGCTGGTCCGAGAACGCATCCCCATTTACCCCATTAATGTTAGGTTTTGCTATATGATTTTTCTATTTATGATCGGGTTTTCAGGAACGTACCCATTCGTAAATCGAGGGACACTTGTAGACAGATAGATAAAGTAATAACAAAATGGATTACAGGTACTGGAGGATCATGGGAACCGTCGCCGTTGGATATCCGTGAGGGTGATTCGGTAACCTGGGCTTGGCAACCATTATTCCCGACTTCTGAGGCGAAGCACAACGTCTTTCAGGTTAAGACGCCCAATGACAACAACTACCAAGGCTGGGGCTTCTACTCAGGAGGACAAATAGCTAAGGGTGAGTTGGGGAATATAGTCCGTGTTAACTCCTTCTGGATGCGAGGACATGTTTCTATATTTAATTTCAGGTGGTCCTATCCAGAGTGAGGTTTGGCATCCTCTACCTAACCTTAGCTGTTTCTGTCTGTCTCTTTTACTGTCCTACTTTTCCTTCTGGGGGCAGGGGGCTAGGAATCCTCCTACCCTTGAATAATTCTCTTACTCGACGAGACAGAGAAACGAGCGAGGGAATGCGGAAGTGGTCCCGGACCCTGAGAATAGAAGATTTAAATGTTGATTCTGTTCGGGATCCGTCTCGTGTCGGCAACCTCCAGCAATGGGGTATGTGCCTGAGTATATACATACATACATCATTAGACGACCGTTCTTCATTTTAAGAAGGATCTCTGGGAATCAGAGAGGTAGAAACTGTCCTAATTAACCATCTGAATTTCAAAATGGCTTCCTAATTTGCATAGCATCGTTTAATAATAATCTAAATAAACTGCCAAACACGTCAACAGATTTACACCTTGAATTTCAAACACTGAAAACATTATTCAGCACTGTGGTTTATTAGTGTATTTTACCCTTAGATTATAAAGTTAAGACTAAATAACTGGTAATATCGAAGGTTTGCTGAGTTTGTGAGCATTGAAATTAATAGGATAATCCTCTCAGTACAGGAGGACGGGTTTCTTCCTTTGATTCTGGCTCCATTTAGACGATAGACGATGGTATATAGATTTGGAAGGAGCTATGGTTTTCAAAGGGTTAATCACCTTGTGACTCCCCAAAAAACGAACAAAATCGTCTAATGATGATAGCACAAAATGATAAAATGCGTCTTGAGGTGGTGGTGCTTGTTTTTTCGCCTATGTATTTATTTATCCATGTATTTTTAGTTTCCTTGCTAGACCTCCATCAAGCTTAATAAAAAGACCCCTTAGATAAATTTGTACATTTTTCGGTAGAAAAATGTCCTGGCCAAAAGCTGGTTCCTTCTAAAACTTCAAGCTTGCTATCGCTCGACAGGAACAAAATCGACACATAAATGGCACGAAAGGTCTTAATATTGACAAAGAAATGGGGCAAAAGGTCTCAAAATCGCCAAACTAATGGAACAAACGTCTTAAAATATAAAAATATAATATTCTAAATATGAGGGAGAAGGGGGATCCAGAAAAAGAGGCCACCTCCCCCTTAATACTGATAGGGTTAGGACGGCAAGTGTTGTTGAATACCAAAGCTGGACGATTTTGTGCAGTTTAAGAAGGATCTGTGGTTGTAAAATGGATTGAGTGAGATAGTTTAAAGCCTGTTAATTGCTGGAGGCCCTTTTCAAACTGAAGACAAATCGTTAATAGTGTCCAGAATCCACTCGGGAGGACAATTGGCTGAAGAAGATTGTTGGGATTTGAGCTGTACAAATGTTGATAGACTCCATCATTGGTCAAGTTTACCAATTAGTCATTATCAACAAATTATTTGACTTCAAAATCTTCATAATGTATGTATGTATGTATGTATGTATATACTCAGGCCCAATCCCCACTTTTCCTATTTGTTTTTGTTTTATTGGGGGGGGGGGGGGGGCAACTCAAAACAGAGCCTGAATAAGGTCGACACAACAGAAATTAATGAACACACAAAATCAAAATATAAATTCACACACATCTAGGTCATCCAGGAGAAGACCCAGAGACCAGGGTCACCAAGGTTCTTCCAGCACTCCCCCGACCACCCGGAGAGGTTCCGATCTCAGCAGGCAGACATGCAGTGGAGCCAAAGCCACAAGCCCGCTCACCACATTTCCAGGCGCACCCTTCATATAAACCGTCTCCCCGGGCCTGGCGCCTGATGAACTATTATCTAGTCCAACTTGCGCCCGACCCCGTCCCCCATATAATCATGTGTTCACTTATCTATTCACAAGCATTTTCCATTCATTCCTGTTTATTACCACTTCCCTTGCCTGATCTATAGTCATTGCTCTATCATCCAAAGCTTGTCTTACACAGTCTCTCCATCTCAATGGGGGTCTTCCTGCCCCTCTATCTCCCCTTGAATCTGACTCACATATTCTCTTTGTAAGCCTTTCATCTTCCATTCGTTCAACATGACCATACCAGCTCAGCACCCTTCTGTCCACTCTGGCCGACAAATGTTCCTGCTGCCCCACTCTCCTACGTATCTCTTCATTCCTCAACCTGTCTCTACGAGTAACTCGACGCATACTCCTCAAGCAGCTCATCTCCATCATATCCAGCTTTCTTCTCTCCTTTTCCTTCAGAGCTCATGTCTCAGCCCCATACATCACTGTCGGCACAACAATTCCTTGATTCATTGCACTTTTTAATTTTATTCCGAGATTTCTCACCTTCCACATACTTCCCATTGCTCCGAAAACCTTCCTTCCTTCACACACTCTCTGTTTTACCTCCATTTCCATACCTCCTCTCCTGCTTATCGTTCCTCCTAGATTTTTTTTTTTTTTTTTTCTATATTCCAACTACTCCCTCTCGGGCATAGGCTGAGAGCCTGTACATTCCACCGGTCAACACGGTGAAGCCCGTGAGGTCTTGTTCCAGTCTGGGGAGTGAGACATGTGAAGCATCCATCATGGCTCGAAGCAGCTGGTTGCTTCATTCAAGTGCTTCACCGTCTCACCCTCCAGACTCAGACCCTCACTCTCAGAACGCCACCTATTGAGCAGTGAACTCACTAGGCATTGTTCCCCTGTAACATATTTTGAATATGGGAATACTCGTACAGTGTTATTTAATCAGGGAACAATGAGGGTATTTTTTTGGCATTTCGGTGGGCTTTGTGGTAATGCACTGATACTAGGTACAGCACAAATTCAATCCCAATGATATCTTCCCATTGACATATCGGGATTTGAACCCGGGTCCATTGGATTACCAATCCAGTGGCATGACCACTCCACCACACCTAAACACTCTACTTGTTATTCATAATAGCTGAATAATAAAGATGAGGACATGGCAATTATTCATCAAGTGAAGTCAGAGCGAGGTGGAAGGACAGAGAGGGAGAGGTGCACCGAAGGAGAGGTGGAAGGATGGAGTGAGGAAGTATATGAATCAAGGCGGTGCTGGTTGGGAGGAGGGGCGTCAACTGACTGGGGACAGAGGTGCATGGGGGCGGTTCGTTCGTGGCCACACCTTCGGGGATTGCGGCGTCATGCAATAGATAGATAGATAGATAGATAGAAGTCATTGTCACACGGGCGATTTTTCCGTCAATTTTTACGGGCAATTGTTGTCTGGCAGCTTCAAAACATGAATGGTTTCTTAATTAAACTACCTAACATAGTCTACCTTCGGTCTAGTTTCCGATTTCAATGCGAAAGAGCCTCCTGATAGTACGAAAAGAAATTGCTCGTAAAAAATTGCCGGAAAAAACGCTCGTGTGACACCACCTTTAAATAAAAATAAAGACTGGTTATATCCTCAGCACTGATTGTCTCTTAGAAGCTTTAAACGGCAAACCTATGGTATTTGAAAGTGCCCGCCAGGCGAGGATATTTTCGTATACTCCCGACTAAAATCGTCATTATACGATAAATATTGTTATTACTTATTCATATGCGCCTACTTTACGTTTAATATGAAGATATTAGCATGTAACAGCAATAAAACAAGTGGGAATAGTATTTGAGGGGTGAACAAGACAAAATATTGCCGACCAGTTCATTCATGAGAGTAGAGCCGGCGCAGCACACATCCTCCCTCTCTCACTTATCGATCCACACTGACTCTTTGTAAGTGAAGTTTCTCTTTTGCCATGATCTCTATATGCGTCCCACACGATCTTGAAACCTGGTGGGGGATATTGGTGCGGAAAACATACTGATAAACAAGGGAATAAGAGGAAAAATAGGTGATAATTGGAGGGGTGGTGGTTTGACACATGTGGAGGAGTGATAGGAGGTATGGTGGAGAATTATCTCACTTAATCATATATTCCTTTGTTTTGAGTGCCACTGGGGTCTTTTAATTTTTTTTTTTTTAGTCCTTCGATCTTAAGAGTACCGTCACCTTCGCCCAGTAAAACCTCATAAGAGTCTCGGCGCCGTTCCCTGGTTAGGCAGTATAATTCGTCAACACACTCTAAAGGTATATCCCTAATGTCAACTCTTTTCACTCTAGCTTCATCATTGTACTTAGCATGGCATGTACACTCGCTCCAAGAAGTATCTGCACTCCTACGCTGATCATCTGGTGTGTACAGCTCGGTATGGTTGGCACCTCTGCCTTCAACGATATCCATGTGTCAGAGAGGATTGTCTCTTACACATGGATATAGTTGCAGACAGAGGTGCCAACCCTACCGAGCTGTACACACCAGATGATCAGCGTAGGGGTGCAGATACTTCTTGGAGCGAGTGTACATACAAGTATAAAGACCGCTTCATCCACAGAGAGCGTTGTTTTAGTCTCTTTACTGTAGTACAGTACAATAAAGACTTGCCACAACACAGCCTAATCATGTCATCACAGTGGCCGAAGTTAGTATAGCTCTAACAGTGTCTCTGCAAGACTCAACAAAGTCCCTCTGAAGCACTTGCATCTGGCAAAATCGCACCACACCAGCCTTAACTGTGCTACAATAAGGCAGTATCAAGAAATCACCGTAACTGCTACAGAGGCTGAATACCCCACCGAAGTGGCAGGCGGTAGGGTCGATGCATCCCTACCTATGTATCATAGGTAAAATCAGGTACATCACTCAATCCCCTGGTTATCTCACCTGATTAGCTAGCTCGGTGCATGTAGGACAGACTGATTGAGAAATGGTTCAGCAAACTTTAAAGGGTAGCTGAAATCTGCAGGTACGCCAGTCTTATAAGTGGACAGGTAGGTATTGTCAGGCGAGTGTTGTAAAGACTGAGTTGTATACGCTAAGCAGAATATGGTAAAAATCTGTCCCACACGGTACTAATATATGATTATTTTTCTTCTTTTCTGTATAGGGTCCATGAAGGTAGAGTTCCCGCATGCCTCTGAGGTGTACTATGCAGGAACTCCTGTCTTTGGCAAAGTACTGAAGGGCATGATCAATGTCAACAAACCTAGCCAACGAGCCTACAAGGTTAGACTCATGGCGGGCAACTACGAGGCTGCATACGAATCCGATGGATCAAGTAAGAGAAAATGAGATAAACAATGACAAATAGTGAATGGTATACATGATATGTATGATATTTAGAGACATGTTTAGCGATCACATATGATTTTAAAGATGGTCAAGCTATGATGAATGTAAATTAGGTGGATTACTGTTTGTGCCAATATGTTGAATTATGAAGCTAATTCCTTCTAATGTAGCAGGTGGTAGTGTGACTGTGGACGGGTGTAGCGGCTTAGTTGACACACCCGTAGACAACTGCAACATGACCACCAGCCCTGTGACCTCCGAGGACTCCACCCACCTGTATTTTACCTCATACACCTGTCTCACTCCACGCGTTACATCTATCTCGGCTGGGGCCACTGTTAGCGTCCAGGGCCTTAGGTTAGAACAAAGGCTTTATTATTATTCATATTTAACACTTTATCATTATCTAGACGTATCGATGCGTTCATATCTAGCAGGGGTAAACTGCACTTTTAGACGCATTGATACATCAGAACATGTAAAAAAATTCTAAATTAATTTATCAAACACTCCAAGAAGGTTGATGATATACTGTATATATATATATATATATAATCTTAATATATGTGTTATAACCTTTAAGCTTCAGCTATTTATTATTATCTGTTTCATTCCAAAACCCTATGGGAAGTGGGTTTATTTAGAGTCGCAAGATAATTATTGAAATCCGCACATACAGGACTGTACTCGTTTCCAACTTGGACACAAGAATTTTAATTATGTCTAGAACGTTGAAATGTCTAATTAATATTTTTGCTGATGTTCCTTGGGTGATATGTTATCTTAAGTTCTCAAGTTCATCTTTATATTCTGCATTACAACAAACTCTGACCTATTCACTTTTGTATATAACTCAAAGTCCAAAACCTCCCAACACTGAAGGATTAATTAAGGTATAACTTTATCTGATGCTCTACTGGTTAAACGAAGACTAAGCATACAACATACATACATACATACATACATAACATTTTAAGACTGAGTGTTCCACACATACGTGCAGTTTCAGTCTCTTGTCCTAATGGCGGCGTTCCAGGCAACCCTGTTAAGGGCTGCTTCACTTGTCAAGTTTTTGGATTTGAGATCGGCATGTATAGTCCGATCCCAGGTCTTCCTCGGTCCACCCCTTGGTGCAGCTCCCTCTATAACCCCAAGACTCCCTTTTGAGATAAATGTGTACATTTTTCGGTAGAAAAATGTCCCAGCCAAAGGTCGTATCATCCTAAATTACTGGCTTCCTATCGTTCGCCAGGATTTTTTTTTTTTTTTTTTTTCATTTTTCTATGTGATTGAGGGAGGCAAAAGGCAGAACTGCCTATAGCGAGTGCCTCCCCCATAGTTGAAAGAGTGACAGGGCCAAAATCAAGGGACGTTCGAGCCAAAATGCCTGGACACACAGAGTTTGAAGCAATTTAAATCATAGGAAGAGGGAAAGACTGATTCTGGGAGAGAGTTCCAGAGCTCAGCTGTTGAGTAGAAGAAAGTTTAAGAGTAACGTTTCACCCTTGGGTTGGAGAGTTGCACAGAGAAGGGGTGGGATTGAGTTGCAAGACGGGTACCACGTGCCCTACGTAAAGGAGGTGGTATACACTGGGAAAGCTCTGACGAACACTGATTATTATAGTAGCGATAGAATTGCGAGATGGCACAAAAGGTCTTAAAATTGATAACAGAGGGGCAAAAGGTCTCAAATTCGCCAAGCGAATAGGGCGAACGTCTTAAAATCTAAGAATTTAAAGGGATAAACATGAGGGAGAAGGGGGTCCACAATAAAAACCCTTAAGTGAAAATCTCCCCTTAAGTGAAAATCTCCCCTTAACACCTAACGAGCGGCCTAGGCGGTAAATAATATGTAGCCACCAGCGGGGTGTTTTTACCCAAAATAGGGTTGTTTACGTGATCATTGTCATGCCTAAATAAGACCCAGAGCGTAAAACAAGTATCTATCCCTGACAGGGCATAAACAGAGCTTTCCAATGACACTCCAACGATCCTTGTACGACCGCTAGTTTTCTTGCAACAATCGCGCAACAAGAGTGCAAAACCATGTAATTCGGTACTTTCCCCACACAATTCACTGTGTAGCGAGTGTGAGAGGGTGGAGGAGGGTGGGATTCATGTCAGTTGGTCCACCGTGGTGGTCTGGAGCAGTCATACGCTCGCTACTCTCCTGCCACCACTTGTCTCTCTCTCTCGGCAACATTACGTGCTGAAAATGGCACACGACTTACGTTGTGAGCCGCCACATTGTCCAAATTTCCTTTACTCCACTTATGTTGCGCGCCGCTAATAAAGGGTTAAAGAACCATCTAACCCGCTCTCTCTCATATTCCTCCCAGTGGCATCCAGGTCAAATCCGGCGGTAATCTAACACTGGAGGGATCAGGGTTCGGTTCCCAGCAGTGCCAGAACCAAGTGACGCTAGGGGGAGCCGCCTGTACCATCACCTCCGCCGCCGAGGACCGTCTGACCTGCGACCTTGACCAGATGGATGACCTCACCTCCGTCTGGGCTTTCCCGATCAAGTTGCTGGTTTGGAATAGGTAAATTATTGTTATTATTATAATTATTATTATTATTACTAGCCTCTGTAGCAGTTACAGTGATTTCTTGTTACTGCCTTATTGTAGCACAGTTAAGGCTGGTGTGGTGCAATTTTGCCAGGTGCAAGTGCTTCAGGGGGACTTCGTTGAGTCTTGCTGAGACACTGTTAGCACTATACCAACATCGGCCACTGTGATGACATGATTGGACTGTGTTGTGGCAAGTCTTTGTTGTACTGTACTACAGTAAAGAGACTGAAACCACGCTCTCTGTGGATGAAGTGGTCTTTAAACCTGTATGTATGTATCATTATTATTAGTAATATTATTATTATTGTTATGTAAGCTACCGAAGCCTCCCAGCAGGGTGCAAATACAACGGTGAAAAATTTAATCCACATAAAATACCCGAAAGTACTGCAGAAAAGCAACAGCAACGAATAATAAGGGAAACCGGGCTAGTTTGAGAGCCTAGAAGGAAACAATCAGTTATTTAATCAAAATACTTGTGTGAAGTGTTGGTCCAAATTTACAAATATTATTCAGTGTATAATTATACCAATTTCAAACGAGATATTTTGTTAGTAGTAGAATGGGATAAATTTTAGTTTAATTTTATTTATTTATGTATTTAATTTTATTTTTGCCAAGCTATTAAATATGACTGGATAATTGCCTGCTAAGAAAGGTGGTACAAAATATGATTAACCTTTTGAGGATCATGATGCGTTTTAGCAGTTTCTTCTGGCTATTTCTTAGTGGTAAAGCAGGGAGGGTTCTGTGAGGGCACTCGGTTATGGTCTTGGCCTTGCTCGGACCTTGGGGCTGTTCGGTCAGACAGCCTGGGGAACAACATCAACAACAACAACAACAACTAAAAAACAACCAGAGTAATCGAGCTGATATTTCTACCATTTGGGAAAAGTCGGCCAAGAGATAGGGCATGGAATGATGCATCCCATTTGCTTTAGCCTTTTTTTAGTAACGGAGGATAGAGGTAAAGCATTCTGGCCTACTTATTATGAATAGACTATACTGTTGTGTATCAAGTAATTTATGTGTAGGCAGCTTGGGGAACAACAACAACAACAACAACCTGCCAAAGTACAGTACTTATTTTTTCTTTTTCTATATTCCAACTACTCCCTCTCGGGCATAGGCTGAGAGCCTGTACATTCCACCCCTCAACACGGTGAAGCCCGTGAGGTCTTATTCCAGTCTGGGGAGTGAGACATGTGAAGCATCCATCATGGCTCGAAGCAGCTCCATCTCTGAAGCGGCTGGTTGCTTCGTTCAAGTGCTTCACTGTCTCACCCTCCAGACTCAGTCCCTCACTCTCAGAATGCCACCTATTGAGCAGTGAACTAATGTTCTATCTTTGTATATACTGACCAATACACCTAATCTTCTGCCCATCCATCTATCAAATACCTAACTTTCTACCTATCTATCGACCAAAACTCCCAATTTTCCCCCTATTTATCTATCAAACCCCTATTATTTATGTATGTATCTATTAAAGTACTTAATATTTTACCTATCTATTGACCACACACCCAATGTTCTGCCTATCTATCTGTCAAATACTTATTATTTATATATGTATCTATCAAAGTACTTTATGTTTTACCTATCTATCTATCAAAGTACTTAATTATCTGCCTATACCTATTATTCATGTATGTATCTATCGAAGTACCTAATTGTTTACCTATTCATCTACCAAAGTACATAATTATATAATTATCTATTTACCTACGGACAGAGGTGAGGCAGCGGTGGATGTGGAGAAGTACCAAACAGATGGTCAGGTTACGGTGGTCCCTGTGGTCACCAGCTTCTCACCCCGCCAGGGATCACTCCATGGAGGAACCACCATTACCATAGTTGGTTAGTTACCCCTTTGAGTACCAGCGACGTGTTATATTTTATTCTAACTATATTTAGACGATATTATGCAGCTTAAGAAGGATCTGAGGTAGTTAAAAGGGTTCGTTGGATAGTTTGAAGCCTTATTTTTGCTAGAGGCCCTTCCTATGCTGAATAAAATTGTCTAATCATTGCCAGAATATGATTGAAAGGATGTACCTGTTACTGAATGGGCTACGGCTCTGAACAAAAACACCATATGAGGAGGAGCACTTTAATGACAACTTTTCGTATATAGCTTCATCAGACCAATATGGTGTTTCTATTCATTCTGTCAAATTTTCCGAGTATATTTTTATCAAGTGAAGGTTCTGTTTATGTTGATATTAGTAGTGTAAAATGAAGAAATATTGATGTTGATGATGACAATGATCTTAATGAAGTAAAACTCCCTCACTTCCCCTCCTTCTGTTACTCCTACAGGATCTGGCTTGAACGCATACATCGGTCTTACCATAGTGAAGCTTGGGAATGTCGGGTGTTTGATTGAAAGCATCACGGCTACCCAGGTTGTCTGCATCACTATCCCTCATGACTCAGGTTCCCACAAAATGGCAGTCTCCGTGGCTTCGGTTAGTTGTATGGACTTTCGTATGTTATAATGCCTGTATATATGTAAAGTCTAAAGCTAAAATTCCCTCCCAACTTTGTGCTAAGTACTGTATCGTCTGTTTCACCATTCCTCATGCTTAAGGCTCTATCAAAATGGCAGTCTTCGTGGGCTTGGTCACTAGTGTGGTAAGTTGGTCGTCATAATTCTTGTATTTTCAGTCTAAAGCCGCAGTGCCCTCTATCTCTCTCTCTGTCACTCACAACCATATCTCTTTGTCCCACTTATTGTCTTTCTCACTCTTAACCACACAATCCCTTTTCCCACAGATTCCAGCCATAATGGAAGAGCCAAACCCATACTTCATGTACACCGAGGCCGCTACCCCCACTGTGTCCTCCATCACTCCATCGGGGTCTACGGTCATCATCGAGGGCTCCAACTTTGGTTCCGAAGCTTCCAAGGTCTCGGTGGTTCTGACCCGGGTTGATAGAAGGAGGAGGAGCGTGGACGAGGAGGAGGTAGAGGAAGAAGAGGAAGAGGAAGAGGAGGAGGAGGAGGAAGAAGTGGAAGAGGAACAAGAGGAAGAGATGGATCCCTTAGCCTTGAAGGAAATTCAAGAACATCTCATGGAAGAAAAGAAGATGGAATTAATGATGAAGAAGATGGAGGAAAGATTGGAGAAAGGAGAGATGAAGAACGAGGAGGAGATGCCCGTTGAAGAGGAGTTAACGGAAGAGGAGAAACAGCACCTGGAGAAGATGGTAAAGGAAGAGACATCGACCAAGAGATACCGCCCCAAGATGAAAATTGTTGATGCAGATCTGTTTGCTGAAGAGTCCAGCATCTGGGCCAAGCTTACAGAATCCAATGTTAAAAACTTCCAGGACACCAGAAAACACGGGTTGTGGAGGGTTGGAGGTAGCAGTGCCAAGGAAGAACATGAAGAAGATGAGGCAGAAGAAGAAGAATATGCAGAGGAAGATGAGGAAGAAGAACAGGCAAATGGTGAAACTATGAGGGCCAAGAGATCTGTAAGGAAGAAGAGGGCTGATGAGGAAGCCGAAGAGACTTTTGTGTGTATCCCATCTACCGTCAACGATGCAAAGATCAGTTGCTCTGCTGCCAATCTCGCCGGTGGAAAGTATACGGCCAAGATCAACATTGCAGGCAGTGGTGATGCGAATTCTGCGTCCCTAACCTCAAGCCCACAAATCGACTCTGCCCAACCAGACAAGAGTAGTGTCCATGGAGGTGCGATCATAACCATTAGCGGCTCAGGCTTTGTGTCTGATGATGTGTCGGTTACGATTGGGGAAGACTGTGAGATTCTCAGTTCCTCAGCAACCATTATCACTTGTCGTACACAGGCCTATGACCCTGCCACAGTGTCTGTGATGGTAATATCTGGAGGAGTTCCAGCTACCAATCCAAATAATGCCACGGTTACCTTCTCCAATGACATAACCATCGTACTGAATTCTGTAAGGTAAGTTTGATCATGATAAACATTCAACTCCTGCAAACAAAGAACCATCCTGATTAAGGTGGCGTCACACCAAGGCATGTATCTGATATACTGTAAGTCTCAGTCATTTTATCGGATTTACCGTCCCTCCAGCTAGTTGACCTTTTGTTATTATTATTTATATTAGTGTTATTATTATTAATATTTAATATTATTATTATTATTATTATTATTATTATTATTGTTATTATTATTATTATTATTATTATTGTCATCATTTATCTCGCTCTTGTCCCCACAGTCCCTCAACCCAGATCACCAAGGGCATGAACCTCACCGTGTCTGGCCTGCCAATCTCCGAAATGCCCCCTAGTACCGTTCTAGTTGGCGGAGAGATCTGTCAGATATCCACAATCAGCAACGCCATCTATTGCACGGTGAGTAAGCTGTATTTACTCCGAGAGTGGTCTTTCTTTGCCCTATATATCACCTTATTAGTTTGACGAATATATTATGTTTCACTCCATTCAAGTGTCGATTATTGCCTGTTGGGCGATAGTGAGCCTGCAATTTAAGGTTAACCGGTCTTCGGCCATTACACTTTTCCACAAAAATATGTACAAATTATTCTTGAAGGGTGGGTTAGGTCATGGGAGATGGATTGTTTTGGCTCAGTTGATGCTTGGCCGAGGTATACTAGCGACCGAATACACTTACAGCCAACTCTCCTTGTATTAAGCCAGTCATTGTTTTGTCCTATTGTAATTATTTACATATACAGTATATATAACCTGTTTGTTCAAGACTTCTTAAGTGTTATATATGCCATATCCATTTACCAATCCCTTATAAGCCGTTCTTAGTTCCTTTCCCAATCCCATGCCTTCCTCTCCCAATTCCCTATCCCTTACCTTCCTTTCCCAATCCCTTATTACCTTTCCCTTTCCTATGCCTCCCATTCCAGCTCCCACTCAACATACAGCCTTACGAGGATCAGTAGCTCTGTTGGTGCTTCCTTTCCTCTGTATTCCTTTATAACTGACCAAAACAATGATCCCGTTGTCTCTCATTCCACAGGCCCCAGATATGATGGGAGGCGAACACAAAGTTTTCGTACGCGACGGCATGTATGGAGACTCAAACACGCTGGTTGTGGGTTATCTCCTGGCCGTGAATCCCATCTCCCAGCCTGCTGAAGGATGTAAGTGTGAGAGAGGGAGATAGTGAGAGTGAGAGAGAGGTGTGATTGACAGTATGTATGTACCGGTATACTTAGTTATCCCGTAGACCAAATTACCTTATCGCCTTATTGTCAAGTAAAGTTGATGACACTTTTTATTTATTTGTTTTGTGTTACTGAGCTTAATTTAGGAATTCAATTTCATTTTGTGAATAAGAGTTACAAGACATTTTCCATTGCATGATATCACTATTCAGACACGCTAATTTGATTATAATTACTGTAATTCTTCTTCTGTTCATCATCTTCGTATTATTATATATTATTATTATCTTTCAGTGAGCTTGAGTGGCGCTGAGATTGAGGTGACAGGGCAGGGTATGGATCCCGAGGGTGGCTCGCGGTTTGAGATCTGTGGAAAGAGCTGTGTTATCGCCGGTAATGCTACATCTACCAGTGCCAAATGTGTGACGCCGGCTGTTGAACTTGGTGAGTGAGATAGATAGACAGATAGATAAATATATAGATTCAGTAGATGGGTAGATATATATGTGGATAGATAGGCGGATAGAGAAGTATATAAGGAAGCATTGGCTGAACCATAAATAGATAGATAGACATTAGTACAGTACTAGTCTTTAGCTCTATGATTGTATAGTTTTTTTTTAGCTGAATATATTCACCTATCAGCATTATTGATAAAGTAAATAGTTTGTTTTCTGATTAAAGAGGTTAAGTAAAATACCACCACCTGAATATGAACCCTGCAACATTGCTACAGACACAGACTTCTGAAATATATTTGTCTTTGGGATAAAACACACACAAAAGGCAATATAGAATATGAATGTAACGATTACAGTACTGTATATCTTTAGTTTATAGAAAACTGTTGAATTCCACTATACTTTTATTTTAGTTTTAACCCTATCCCTGCAGCTGAAGTTCTGGAACGCATAGGCAATTTACAGCAATTTCCAGGCTTTAAAAGCCTATAAAAGCCATAGAAATCGAGTGTCAGTGGGCTGGAGCGTGAGGGACCTCCGTCCGACCCTCAGAGCAGCCAGCCACTCACTGAGGGAGACTGTGGTCTCGTGCGGCTGTCTCGACAGTGTTGCCGAGCGAGCGAGCGCTAATTAATAGCGAGTTTTCCCGAATGTCTATGGCAACGCTGCATTCTGGTGTCATTTTGAAGCTATTTTCGCCTAGTTTTCGGCAGAATACAGTTAATTTAATGCAGATACTTGATTAATCATTCAGGAGTGCCTGAATATGCGCTAAATAGCACAAATAAGCCCGCAGAGAAGGGGTTAAAGATAGTATATCCAAAATCAGTGCTATAGCACCTTACTTGATATTATAGTTGACACAGAACCTCCTTCACTCACGAGCCAAAGCTACATTGCCTGATCTTATAGTAACCTAGAATCTAGTATATATCGCTAATCGAAGCTGTTATACTTTGCCTTATAATGTAGCTAACTCAGCATCCAGTCAATCGGCCAATTGCAAATATTTCCATTTTCCAACACGAATTATCACTGTTATAACTTACCTAATCTTATAGCTAACCCAGAACCCAATCTGAGCCTCTCTTGAAAATGTTATGTCTTACCTAATCTTATAGCTAATCACAAGTCATAGTTTTACAATTTTCCAACGTGAATCACCACTGTTATAATATACCTAATCATATAAATTATCGAGAAACCACTCTAACCCTTTCTTTTTCATTTCTCTTATCAACAGAGAGCGGTGCTACAACAAAGAATTGCGACCTTATAGTAACGAACCCCAACGGTGTTAACGTGACTGTTGTAGATGCTCTCAAATATTCGGCCTCCTCCACGCCAGGTGTCACGTCTGTCATGCCAAAGAGAGGCGGCACTGGAGGTGGCACTCTGGTTACTATTGAAGGCACTAAGTTTGGGTGAGGATATATACAGATTTTATTATAAGTTATCATTCTCTTCATTCATGGTTCTATTTGTCTAATTTTCCTGTTCTTTTAATTTCCTTTCTGCCCTTACCCTTTCCTTGCTTCTCATTGTTTTCCCTTCCTTTCCTGTTTGTTTCTCTTTGCTTCCTCTCTTCCTGGTCTTTGCATTCCTTTGTATTCCATTTGCATATCCTTTCGTCTCGTCTCCTCTCGTCTCCTCTCCTTTCCTTTCTGCCCCTATCCTGTCCTTTCCTTTGCTCCTGTGTCTTCTCTTCTCGCCTTTCTTCCCTCTCCTTGCTTCTCTTTTCTGCCATCGGTAACATATGTGACCTGGACGCGTTTCTTTGGTTACTATTATTGGCACTAACTTTGGTTAAGCCTCTATATTTATATTTGTTTAATATTTATCAGTGCATTTTTGTTTATTTGTTTGTTTATCATACACAGTCACATATGTCAAGCTAGAAAGCTGAGAACTTGACTGATTAAAGATAGAGGTCCGAGGAAAGTAATAGGTGCCATTTGAACCATTATTTGTTAATGTAGGGAATGCAGACCATAACCCAATGTTCTCAGTATATGTCGACTGTCAATCAAGGTTTGTATAATGGGCTCTCCATATATTATTGTATACATTTGTTTGGTATCTGTTCTTTCTTACCATTCCTATGCAATGGAAGGGCTATGCAGACACAAATGACTATAAATTCTGTCTGCTTCCCTGTATATATATGATGATCAAAGGATATGATGATCAAAGGATTATGAAGACAAACAAATATAACGCTATTAACCCTGTCTACTTCCTCTCAGATCAAGTGGCAACAAGGTGAGCATCGGAGGGTCTGAGTGCGTGGTGAAGAGTGAGAGTGCCACCAAGATCACCTGTGCTACCGAGGCCCACCAGGGGTCAGGAAAATTCCCAGTCATCGTTACTACACCCAAGTTTGGCAAAGCTACCACGGTGGGTGTTTGTGTGTGTGTGTGTGTGTGTGTGTGTGTGTGGGTGTCTGTGTGTGGGTGTCTGTGTGTGAGTGTCTGTGTGTGAGTGTGAGTGTGAGTGTGAGTGTGTGTGTGTGTGTGTGTGTGTGTGTGTGGGTGGGTGTGAGAGAAAGACAGGAGGGAAAGTGAATTCGAAAGTAGGAGAGATGGTAGATCAAGAAAGTGGGAGGGAGAGAGGGAATGATGGAGGAGGTGGGTATGAAGAGAGTAAGGAAAACATGATGAAATATAAATACATACATTTATAAAAGGGACGGTTCAGTCTCATGTCAGAGAAAAATAGATAGATAAATAAATATATTCATCATTATAAGAAATAGATAGATAGTGTGATTGCCAAAGGTTGCCTCAATTGCTTCAGTTGACCTTAATCTTGTCTAAATTGACCTAAGTTTTCTCAGGTGTTGCCAATTGTCCCTAGTGTTCTTAATAGGCATGCCTTCAGTTGCAGACATTGTGCGTGATTAATGACATAAAATGATGTGCTTGTTCTCATAGAAGTCATCCAAAAATATGTATATTCATTTTGAGGCTGTCTAAGAATATTAGGGAATTATAATTATGGTTTTAGATGGCCCTGATTAGCCATATAGTCAGGGTTTTTTTCAACTGAATGAAAATTGCAAAGTTTCCATCAAGATTCTTAGTTATTGTGAACATTTTGTAGTGAAATATGGTGCTAATTATATACATTCAGTCTTAACATGATGCAGAGACATAGTAATGTCATAATGTTCTATTAAGTATTAATACATTATCTGTTAAGGGATTACAATTTATCGTCAGCTGAAAAGAAACAGAGTATAGTCATATTTGGACGGTCACAATGTCATGTCTAGCCATCAACCACATAATTCACACACATTGATGTACAGCTTGACAACGTGAGCAGCACAATTGTCCCACTTGTTGGTTCGTTTTTTCTGGACCCCCTTCTCCCTCATGTTTATCATATTAGTTTTGAAATGTTAAGACGTTCGTTTCGTTAGTTTGGCGATTTTGAGACCTTTAAACCACATTTCTTTGTCAATATCAAGACCTTTCGTGCCATTTAGGTGTTGATTTTCGCAAGCCTGTAATTTTAGAACGAAACATGTACATACATTTCTTAAAAGGGGGCCAAGGGGGTGTATTTTTATAGCTTGATGGAGGTCTAGCGAGGAAATTCAAATATAAAATAATAAATACATATATAGATACAAAAACAAGCACTACCCGTTTAAGGATTATCACACACTTTAGCAGTATATTTTGGCTATCATTAGATGATTTTATGCAGCTTAGGAAGGATCTGTAAGAGTCAGAGGCATAATTGAGTTGGTTTTGACCCCTTAGATTCCTAAAGGTTCTTCCTTAACTGCATAAAATCGTCTAATTAGAGCCAAAATATATTGTCAAAATGCAAATGCAATTATTGTCATAATTCTCAAAGGGTTAACATTCACTAATAAAGTTACTAACACACAAACCCTATATTTAGTGCCAACGAACTTGACAATAATCTTGATCCCTGACCTCTCTGTAACTCAAAAGGGCCTAGAGCAAACTGGCTGTAAATATCCACACCTATTTCCTGGTGGACTCTTCCCAAATGATAGAAACGTCAGCCCGATTGCTTTCATTCTTTTCGATTTATAAGAAATTAAGGGGTCAAGATTAGTGTCAAGTTCGTTGGCGCTACCTATAATACAATAACCCTGTTTGGTCTGAGGGTGGTATTTTTGGACCTATGTTTTGCTCCAATAGTTTGAAGATTTTATAATGAAAGGGTTGTGGGCATTTCTAAATTTGAAAGACATTCTGATAAGGCATTTTTGTTAGTCTAGGGGACAAACTAAAATAATGTACAGTCGCGCTAATAAGTCATGTCCCAGCTGTCATTACGTTTGGCTTGCTCTGTGCTGTATTAATGTCTGTCAAATGTTGAATAGGGTGGGTAAGTGTAGGAACATGTTTGTATATTTCACTCGATATGAAAAAATGAAACTTGAATATTGCTGATACCAATTATTGATTAAAACATACTTGGTGCCGAGAAATCACTTATTAATGCGACTGTGCATTGCTAAACAAATGGCAAAAACAAGCAAAATCCTCAATAATAATGAAGCAAAATATCATAATAACCCACCAGACATCGAACCAGATAGTGTTAACTCATATATTCATGAACTTTCCTCAGGACGAGAACGGCATCTTCTACGTCAACTATTACATCAACATTTGCTACATACCACCAATACTGCTGTAAATACAACCACTTATGTCTCCAGGACGAGAACGGTATTTTCTTCTACAGCAACTTCTTCTACATACAACTAATACATCAACTAACACCCAATTTCTCCATCTTATTACCCGTACGGAACTCCCAGAGGACTATCCCTTATACTTCAACAATACAAAAATCAACCATTCATCTTCTCTCAATATTCTTGGTGTCTCTTTTTCTTCTGCTCTCTCGTGAAAGGACCATATAACCACTCTTGCTAAGGCGGCCTCCCAGAAGTTGGGTGTGCTCAACCGCCTCAAGGGTTTTCTTTACCCCTGCACAGCTTCTTGCTCTGTACAGGGGCACAGTGTATCCTTGTATTAAGTATTGTTCATGTGTGTAGGGAAAATCCTCTTACACAGCACTTCTAGACAAAGTAGAAAGGAAAGCATTTCGTATCATTAACTCCCGTCCACTCACCGACTCTCTGCAATCCCTCTTTCTTCGCAGCAATGTTGCATCTCTCTCACTATTTTATCGCTACTACAATAATCAGTGTTCCTCAGAGCTCTCTCAGTGTATACCATCTCCTCTAGGTAGGGTACATAGTACCCGTCTTGAAACACAATCCCACTCCTACTCTGTACAACTCGCCAACTCAAGAGTGAGACGATATTCCCAATCTTTCTTCTATTCAACAGCTGAGCTCTGGAACTCTCTCCCTGAATCCATCTTTCTCTCATTCTATGACTTAAATTGTTTCAAACTCCATGTGTACAGACATTTTGGCACGAATAATCCTTGATTTTGGCCCTGTCACTCTTTCAACTCTGGGGGAGGCACTCGTCACAGGCAGTTTTGTCTTTTGTCTCCCTCATCCACATAGATAAAACAATAATAATAATAATACAACCACTTCTATATCTCCAGGACGAAAACGGCCTTTTCTTTTACATTGACCGGTGGAGTTCCATCTTTACCTGGGGCGGTGAGGCTCCTCCCTCGGCAGGACAGTTGGCCGTCATTGAGAAGGATCAGACCATTCTCCTGGACCAGTCTACGCCCGTCCTTAAGATGCTGCTTATTAAGGGTAATTCTTACATGTTTACTCCTATGGTGTCTTTATTATGCCCAGGACAAACGTATTTCAGAAGTCTGTGCCTCTAGTGATGTCCTGGGGTTCATATTCAGGATACAGGATGGTGGTATTTTGCTTAGATTGTTGTTCTTAATAGCGTTTCCCCCTCAAACCCCCTTTCAACCTAATTTGCTACATTTTCCAGTTGAGAAATGTTCGGCCAATGGCCAGTTCTCCTAGATTGCAGGCTCGCTATCGCTCACCTAGAAAATATCAACACTTGAATAGGACAAAACGTCTTATAATCGCCAAACCAAAGGGCAGAACTGTAATTAAATTGCCAAATAATGGGACGAAACAGAGGGAGGATCTAAAAAGGCCACCCTTGAGTTAGATAGTTTTAAGATGCTGCTGATAAAGAGTAAGATCAATGGACTCCTAGTTAATTATCTTTACTTAGCTTCCTCTATTATAACATCCTTACTTATACACACATGTTCAATATTATAAGTAAGATCGTGTACGCATAGTCAACCCTCGACTTGTTTTGACCTTTCTAACATTATATCTTTATTTGTATACATAAGCCTATGCTGCTTATCAGTTCAACACTAATCTAACAATATATCCTAGTTATCTTCAGGAGGACATGTAGTATTTTGTCGAAGAAGCCAAAGTTGTTTATCTTTGCTTAGCTTCCTTTCTATATCATCCAGGTTCGAATCCCGGGTGGATCATATGCGTCCATTAATTTGATTGGGAGGTGTTTGGTGTTGGGAGTGAGGTAAATATATTTGTGTAATACAGATGTTGCTTATCAGTTCAACAAAATACTAACTATTTTTCCAAATTCTCTTCAGGAGGCCATGTAGTATTCGACGAAGAGGCAGCATCTGAGATCATTCTGAAGGCCGAGTACATCCTGATCGTGGAGGGCGGATCTCTCAGCATCGGCAGCGAGGACAAGCCATACGAGGGAGAAGCTGTTATTGAACTGCACGGCAACACACAGTCCATTGAATTACCCCATTATGGTGCTAAGGTAAAGTATTACCCCATTATGGTGCTAAGGTAAAGTATTACCCCATTATGGTGCTAAGGTAAAGTATTACCCCATTATGGTGCTAAGGTAAAGTATTACCCCATTATGGTGCTAAGGTAAAGTATTACCCCATTATGGTGCTAAGGTAAAGTATTACCCCATTATGGTGCTAAGGTAAAGTATTACCCCATTATGGTGCTAAGGTAAAGTATTACCCAATTATGGTGCTAAGGTAAAGTATTTATCAAAACCCACTTAAACTTCCTTAGATTCACTTAAGCTTTCTCTAGGCTAATTTTAACCCCAACCTATTAATGTTAACGTTTTCCTTTGCCCCATCTGTCCTATCCTAAATTAATCCAAGCCTACACAGATTCCCCAACCTCCCTTACATGTTCATAATATCCTTTTGTCAAGTCCTGGTAGTGAGAAAAGAGCCCTTGGATATTCACGGGTACCATACATCGATCATCTAAGTTTATCTGCATTACTCAAATACACCTACACTCACTTAGCTATTCCTAATTATGATCTATCCTTTTATTAGACTTAATTAGCTTTCCTCTGACCCTCTTAAGGTGTGCTAGATCGATCTGTTCTTGCTTGAGCACCTCTAGAGTCCTAGAATCTATCTCAAATTCACCTAATCTGATTTTAACTCGCCCAAGCTCAACGTCAAGTGACTCTAATCTTATTAAACCGCTTGAGGAATACAACACATCAAATCACTCCATTGTGGCTATTATTAAAACAAAATCTGGTATGTAGGACCTTATGTGAGATAGATAATTGAGATAGTATTTACCACTTGACTAGATATCCTTCCTAAGTTTTATAATATCGTCCAATGATAACCATAATAGTTTGTAGAAATGTGCAGTTACCCACTAAGATTTGTTCCTCTCTGCGATCGTATAGATGGGAATATAATGCACATTATTTAATTACGAGTGTAATGTCTGACGCAGATGTTACCTCTTCTGACTAGTGAAGAAATCATTACGAGTGTAATGTCTGACGCAGATGTTAACTCTTCTGACTAGTGAAGAAATCATTACGAGTGTAATGTCTGACGCAGATGTTAACTCTTCTGACTAGTGAAGAAATCATTACGAGTTTAATGTCTGACGCAGATGTTAACTCTTCTGACTAGTGAAGAAATCATTACGAGTGTAATGTCTGACGCAGATGTTAACTCTTCTGACTAGTGAAGAAATCATTAAAAGAAACCACACTCGCAATTCATCCATACTAATTGTACTTTCATGCAAAAGATCACAACGAGGAAGAGAACTTATGTGGGCAACTGTACCTCAAATACTGAAGGGGTTGAATTGTATTCAGGTGTTGGTAGTGAGAGAAGGCCCCTTGGCCATTCATAGGGCCAATATACCCATCATCTGGACCCACCTGTAATACCTAACTACCCCTTCTTAGACTCAACTAAACTCATATACTGTATATACTTCTCTAGACCAATGTAAGGGAGGATGGTTGCTTTATCTGGCTCCCCTTGTCCCTCATGTTTAACTCCATTAGTTTTGACATTTTAGGACGTTCACCCCATTAGTTTAGCGATATGAAGAACTTTCGCCCCATTTGTTGTCAATTTTAAGACTTGTTGTGCCATTTACGTGTCAATTCTTTCCTAGCAAGCGATAGCGAGCCTGTAATTTAATAAGGGACCGGCTTTTGGCCGAGACATGTTTCTACCGAAAAATGTAAACATTTATCTTGGAAGGGGATGTAATGGATGTTTGTTTAAGTTTGATGGAGGTCTAGGGAGAATACTAATAAATAGATGAATACATAAACAAATAATTATACCCAAAAATAGCCACTAAAGTATCCCGTTAAAACTCTAACCCATCAATCTATACTTAATCTGCCGCACAAAATATTATACCAACTCAAATCTACTTTAATCTTCTATAAACTCCCAGTATATACCCCCCTTAATTTAATCTAACTATTTCTCCTTAGGTGTTGGCAGTGAGAGAAGGCACCTTGGACATCCACGGGGCCCACATACCCATCACCTGGACCCATCTCCAGCAGCCGGCAAAGGCTGGGGACACTATGATCACCCTCAAGCACCCCGTCACTTGGAAGGCTGGGGATAAGATAGTCATTGCCACTACGGAATTCAGGTAACGTTATATTAGTTTGACATAGAATATTATAAAATAGAATATCATTTAGTAAGACACTCACATAACACTTAGATTACTCTCACACAGCTCGTCATTAAGAAGGCTGGGTATAAGATCGCTATTACTACCCCGGACTTCAGGTACCGGAGCCTAGCATGGGGTGTCATAGCACAAAATACAATAGCATAGTACAGTATGCCATAACTTAATATAGCAGCACAATGAAATATAACATAACTCTCCCCAATGAAAGGTCTATGCGTTTAGAAGTCAATTAAGGTTAATCAAAGAATTCCAAAATCTCACGTTTATTACTCTCAACTCCTGCAGATTCTTGAAGAAGATATCTGTATCATATCCACTGAATAAAAAGCTCGCACCTTAACTTACGGCTTGTAGTTCCCTAAACCAATTAAAATATTTTTACTCTAGCTAGAATTAATTACGCTGATGAATGCAATGTAGCTCCCCATTGAATGAAATTATATGAATAGTCTCCCAATTGTATTCTCCATAGACTAATCCAGATTCATAAAGAACAAGAAAAATCTCCTCTGCCTCCTCTCATGGAAAGATATATCCCTCTAACTTAGTCCCTATAGTTGTCCCAGCCAAAATCCCCTGGCAGTAGCTAGAACTTTTTATAAATTCAACTCCTTGTTAATTTCCAGATTCATGAAAAACGAGAATGAAGTAAGAGAGATCGCCTCCGTCTCCTCTGACAAGAAGACCCTAACCCTAACGGAGGCCCTGAAGTTCCCTCACATCTCCATGCAACAGACGCTAGGGGGCCGAGTTGTGGAGACCCGGGCCGAAGTTGGTCTCCTTAGCCGTAACGTGAAGATCCGGGGCGCCATCAACAAAGGATTCGTTCACAATATTCAGGCCTGTGACAAGACGTGGAACCCTGGTATGACCTATTGTAGTCTTTGTGAAGTTAATAATAATAATAATAATGATAATGTATGCACATATGTACTGTATGTATATACTCGGGCACATACCCCATAGCTGGGGGTGGCCAACTTGAGACAATAATAATAATAATGTAGATAATCCTATTAATAATAATTCAGGAGCCATCTAAAAGGCTTTCATCCAAGTAACCGAAGTTGGCATTAGCAATAGAAACCCTGGAATGGAATATATGGCATCATAGTAATAAGGATAATAATAGTTATATTTATTCATACTCATTTGTTTATTTATCATTCACAGGTCAATTTGCCACCCAGTCGTGCTTCAATGGCAGATTTGGAGAAGAAACCGGCACAGACCAATTTGGTGCTACTGTAATGATCTTTGGCAAAGAAATGAACAAGGACCTGGTACGAGGCAGGATCGAATACGCTGAGGTCACTGAAGCCGGACAGGTAAGACCATAGATCCCATAGGACGAGTTGTCATAAGAGTATTCTTAAATTGAATTTTGAGTGGCGGATTCGTTTCTGGCATCCACTACGAATAATCATAATACATTTTTAAGGTATTTTTTTTTTCTTTTCTTATATAATATATCTTTATTATTCTTATATTACTATACATGCATTAATTGAACTTTTAGCTGACCTGGAATCTCTACTCCCTTGTTATTCTTACTTGAATTTAGAGTTAACCTAACATCACTTCTCCACAGGCATTCCAGTTGGGCCGCTACCCGCTCCACTTCCACATGGTCGGCAACGTCAACAGCTCGTACATCCGTGGCTGCGCAGTTCACCGCACCTACAACCGCGCCATCACTATCCACGGGGCCGACTACCTCATGATCGAGCATAACGTGGTCTTCGATAACATGGGCCACGCTATTTTCACTGAGGATGGAATTGAACAGCATAATGTGATTCAGTACAATTTGGCCATTTATACGAGGACCTCTTCGTCCCTGTTGAATGTGGATATCACACCTTCTTCATTCTGGGTAAGGCGTTGGCAGTAGAGTATCACAATAATTACTGTATTTCAAATGAATGAAAATGTCTATCTTCACTACTATTTACAATTAATTCAATACTTAATAACCTACAAAGCAATTTTGAGGTGTACAGTATAGTCAAACGTCTTTTTTTTCACTCTATTTATGTATATAAGACTCTCCTTCTATTAGCTAAAGGGCATCCAATAAATCATCACAGATTTATGCAAAGAAATATAGGTTTCTGCATTAATGCAAGGACAGAAAACAGTGTACATTGTCAAAGTACCTGGTGTTGAATGAACATCTTTCAATAACTAATGCAACATTATAATTAAAAGCCCGACCGTCTCTCTAACAGGTGGTAAATCCCAACAACATCGTCCAGCACAATGCGGCGGCTGGAGGCACCCACTTCGGCTACTGGTATCGCCTGGAGCGCCACCCCTCGGGACCCTCGGCGACCTACAGTTACTGCCAGAACAACGCACCTATGGGCACCTTCAGGAATAACACGGCTCACTCCATGGGAAGGTTAGCAAAATATTTTTCTTTTATACATTAGCCCACAAAATGCTAAGAGAAAAACAGGAAACAGTGCACAAAATATAGGACACCTACATATCGCCATCCCCCTTCCTGGAAACAAATCAACAAGGCACTGATCTCCTGCAATGAAGCACCACATACTGTACCATTATATAATTACCATAATAAACTTTGAGGAACTTCATAATTCACTCCATCGCCAGGTTAGCATGGTATGGCTAGGTATTTGTATTATTTCCTTCATGTTGTAGAAGTGTCAATTTTATTCCTCTCTTTCTAGATTTTGCACAAACGATTATCAATGTGTTCAGTGAACTGCTAACTTTGTACTTATATCCTTGCTTATCCGTGAGACAGTTAAATCCTGTCAAATCCTTTAAGAGGCTATACACAAGACCTTACTCTTAACGAGAAGCAATGATCTTGCAAGACACGTGATAAATTATTCCAAAGTTTAGTTGTTGCCACTGCTACTTATGCAACTTTATGCTGCATGTGGGATTAAAGTTCGTAGATATTTTTTATTTCTTTGAATAAATTTTATATTGTACAGTAATGTTTTCGAGTGCTAATGAAATCCCTTTGGGGAAAAATCTGTGCATTTTAGAAATAAGTAACCTGATTATTATTATTATTATTATTATTATTATTATTATTATTAGTAGTAGTAGTAGTAGTAGTAGTATTATATATTTATGTATGTATGTATATACTCAGGCACATACCCAATTGCTGGAGGTGGAAGACTCGAGACAGAACCCAAACAGAAACCTGTAAAGTTCCAATTCTTAGGGTTCGTGACCACTTTCGCATTCCCTCGCCCCTTTTTCTGTCTCGTTTAGTAGGAAAATTGTACAATGGGACTAGGTTTCCTTGCCTCCTGCCCCCTAGTAGTAGTAGTAGTAGTAGTAGTAGTAGTAGTAGTATCATGATGAGCATCTCTGTCCCTTTCTCAGGTATGGTTTGTGGGTGTTCTCCATGGACGGCTACTTCCCCAAATCTAGAACATGCTCTGGCACTGATGAGGTAGGTGCTGCTTTACACAATTACTGGGTGATGGTGAATTACTTGGAAGCATATCAGCACTGAAGAAACTATAATGGAACCGTTGTCAATGGAGTGCTCCTTCTCGAATGGTCTTTAATATTCAGACTGCATTTTAATTATATTTGTTCCCAATGCCTTCTTCAAGCTAAAAACAAAATATATATATATATATATATATATATATATAACACTTCCTAAGAGCCCCCTTTAAGAAATAACCTCCCTTTCCAGCTAATAAAAGCACACTCCAGACCCCTTCAGGTTAAATTAACACTTGTTAAATACCCCATCCAGCTAAAACAAAAACACCCCAACTCAAGACCTTTTCAAGCTAAATTTGTACATTTTTCAGTAGAAACATTTCCCAGAGGAATGCTGATTTCTCTTAAATTGAAAGGTCACTCTCACTCGCCATGAAAATATCGACACCTGAATAGGGCAAATCTCAAAATTACTAGCGAAAAATGTCTCAGAATCACTAGGGAAATTGATATAGCTAAACACGACCCAACTTGACTTCTAAGTCATCCCTCTCCTAGGTGGCCGAGTGGCATGACTTCACCGTGTGGTACTGTGAACGTGGAGCAGAGGTGGTGTTCGGAGGGGCCCTGCAGTTCCACAACTTTGTGACGCTCGACAACCAACGCGCCGGCCTGGAGATGGTCAAGGTGGATGGAGGCTTCGGAGCAGATAATGGACCTGGTAAGTTAGTAATAATAAAGTAGGAGTGGTATTATAATTAGTAATAGAAGTAGTAGTAGCTTGTTAGGGACCCACTCAACAACCAAGGCACCGGTATGGAGATGGTCAAGGTGGATGGAGGCTTTCGATAAGACAATGGACCTGGTAAGTTAGTAGTAGCAGTAGTAATAGTATTAGTTGTAGTAATAGTAGTAACAGTAGTAGATCCACACCTTTGTGACGCTTGACAACCAACATACTAGTATGGTGATGGTGTTTGTGAACGGAAGCTTTGGGACTGACAATGGACCCGGTAAGATGTAATGGTAGTAACAGTGGAAATAGAGGGTCATTTGGGACTCACATCTGTTCTCATACATCGTGATATGATGCTCACCAACCAATATGACTGAGGTTGAAAGAGGCCTTAGAGTGGACAAGAGACAGGGAAGGATTGTTATAGTATACCGTTCTGTAATAATGGTTCAGTACATGTATTATAATAGTCACTGGACTGTCAGTACTATTGCCAACATATTGCTATGATTTTAACGGTCACACATTTGGACTAAGCGTCGATATTACTAGTTATTTACCATCTAAATTTTGAACATTTAAATGTAAAACATACCTTAATATTAATTGCTTGACATTTCCTTTAAACGTACCAGGTGTGTTCAACTCCCTGGCCATAGGATCCTCTGTCCTCTCCCCTGACGGCTGCCGTGGCTCCAGCGGGATCATTGCGCCCAAGATGAAGATATTCAGCATTGAGAACACCACCTTCGTCAACTTTGCCGATGGAGGGTGCACGGCGCTCTCCGGCTGCTCTCAGTGCAAGCCGTTCCAAGGAGGCTTTAGAAGTCAAGTCAAGGGGCTACAGTTTGTCAATTCACCCAACAAGGTGAATATTCTTCTTGTTCTTATTTGTTTTGATTTGCTTTGTCTTGTTCCTTCTTATGCTACTTATTGCTCCTGATGTTTGCTACCGTCCTGGTGGTGTAATGGTTAGAGTTTTTAAAAATCTGTGTGTGATATCCCAGGTTCGAATCCCGGTGGATCACATATATGCTTTCATTAATTTCGTTGAAGGTGTTTGTTGTTGTAGTGAAATTGATAAAAATATAGATTATCAAACAATATAGATATTATTTTCTTTTATCTTTATTTTTGTTAATTCCTGAGAAAAGTGGATTTCTGTATCACAGAGGTAACAAAATTCTTCCCTTTTTATCCTGCTTATAATAAGGGTAGGTAGGTAATTTACCTTGTTGGCTACACCTTAACTGGAAGGTCTGGTAGCCTGGCTGTGCTATAGTCCATTCATTATAGGTAGGCCAGAAATCTTGACCTATAACCTCTATAACTAAAAAACGACTAGAATCTACCATTTGGGAAGCCAGCTAGATAATAGGTGTGGACATTTACAACTCATTGGTTCTAGCCCTGTTCAAGTTAGAGGTTAGGGCTTACATTTTTTAGATTACCTATAATGAACAAAGTATAGTATTGGAGGCTCTATATCCCATGAGCCTGGGTGAAGGTCAGTCCCATCAGGTAGGGTTTTTAGCTACAGTTATATGCTATTATAGTCGGTTTATTCCCAGCTGATGGCTAATTGAATCCTTTAGTAGCTGATTTCTCCATACTTGATGAAATATTATGAAACTATTAAGTATCTGCATCATCATATTGCCAAGTTCTCATAATTAGCAACATATTTCGCTACCAACTCTTTGTAATAACTAAGTAATTAAGATGAAGTTACGACAATTTATCATCAGTTTGAAAAAAAATAGACAATAAACATTCTTAAAGACCCGATACGCATTTCCTTTCTGTCTTCTGGCTATTATTAGACGATTTTATTCAGATTAAGAAGGGTATATAGAAGTCAGAAAGTTAATTGAGATAGTCTTTACCCATATAATTCCCACAAATCCTTCCTAAGCTATATAAAATAGTCTAATGATGGCCAGATTATACTGTCAAGATGCGTCATAATCTTGAAAGAGTTAATTCAATACAATTACCTTGAGTATGGAGTTCCTGTATCACTTAGCAGACATTTATTGGAGATAATGCGGAAATGTTGACCCTATTGGATGGTACGGTTGGCCAAATAAATCGTGTCGCCGCTGTCATTACTTTTTGCTCGCTGTATGCTGTATTAATGTCAGTCAGATGTTGAATAGGGTGTGTAAAGATAGGAACATGGTTGTATATCTCACTCTGAACGATGATTTAAACCTTAGAGACTGCTGATACTAATTATTGATTGAAATATACTTGGTGCCGTGACATCACTTATTTGGGCAACTGTACACCCAAATGCCATACACTCTAGCCCACTCATAAGAATGCGTGGACTCCCTATGTTTTTTTGGATGCAATTATAACTTTCTAGATTGATTACTGGATAGACCATGTTTTTTTAATAAATAGTATATATATTTTTGTAGTTGATATATAGAAAAATATATTTATATAATCGTTTCCAAAGATATTCTACCAAATTAGAAATAAGTGAAGTCCACAATTATTTATGCTAGAGACTATGGCATCTAAGTCACCTACTTAGGTCACCTATGTGGAACTCGCCACTCTGCTAGTGGCACCGAGGAGTGCACCGCCCTTCGTTGTTGTTTGAAAATTGGTGCAGCAGACTGTTTGAAGGGGCGGAGCGCTCCCCTGCAAAGATGGGCTCATCTGGCACTTTTTGTAGTTCGACATAGAGGGCTCTCTTGAAGCTGTCTAACGAGACGCCCCTCATGTATCTTACTCGCCGCGGGAGTTTGTTGAAGAGATGTGATCCTCTATATGAAAACCAGCCCTCTCTCAAATAGCCCATAGCACCCAATTTTTCATCTTGGGGATATCGCATTCCCATCCTATCCTATCACTGAACTTCATGACTATTGGGGTATGTAGTTTCTTTACAAAACCCTCTGCAATTTTCCATGTATATGTTATTAAGCAATGTTCCCCTCTACGCTTCAACGAATACTCCAAGTGTACCAAGTGTACCTATTCTTGTGGTGTCGGGAACTGGTCCATCGACTACTTGACCTTTGACGGCATCCTGCTGTTTGTCAGGGTTATGGGGAGACTTCCACTTAAGGGATGTTTTTCTGGACCCCTTTCTCCCTCATGATTAGCCCCCATTGCTTTTGAGATTTTAAGACATTCGACCCATTCGTTTGTCGATTTTAAGAGCTTTCACGCCATTTCTGTCAATTTAACACCTTATTGGCGGGCTAGGCGGTCTAGCGGACCGTAGCGCCCAGCAAGTTTTTTTTACCCTAAATAGGGTTGTTTACGTGATAATTTTCATGCCTAAATAAGACCCAGAGCGTAAAACAAGTATCTATCCCTGAAAGGGCGTAAACAGAGCTTTCCAATGCCACCTGAACCATCCTTGTACGACCGCTGGTTCTCTTGCAACGATCGTGCAACAGGAGTGCAAAAACCCTGTAATTAGGTGATTTCCCTACATAATTCCCTGTGTAGAGAGTGTGAGAGGGGAGGGAAGGGTGGGATTCACTTCAGTTGGTCCACCGCGGCGGTGGTGAGCGGTCATACAGTTGCTAGGCTCCTCACACCGCTGAGCTCTCTCTCTCAGCAACATTACGTGCTGAAAATGGCGCACGACATAAGTTGTGAACCGCCACTTAGTCCAAATTTATTTCACACGACATAAGTTGCGCTCCGCCAGTTAAGGGTTAAAGACCTTTCGTGCCATTTAGGCGTCTATTTTTTCCTAGGGGGTGTAATTTAAGCTTGATGGAGGTTTAGGGAACAAACTAAAAACCTCCCCTTAATGAACATGAGGGAGAACATAAGGCTAAACATGAGGGAGAAGGGGTGCCATAAAACTAGACCATCTCCCCTTAATTAATGCACTTTCTGGATTGTCGCTTCTGCCTGGTTGTGAATTGCTTGATGCCAAAGTAGTGTGTAAGATGTATATGTTAACTAGATAGCCATAGGAAAGACATGAATTGGGTGTGAAAGGGATCTGCCTTGTGTGGGTCAGTAGGTTTTATACAGATTTTTATGTTCATAAGTTCTTCTGTTCATATAATACTATCATCTACAGGGCCAGGTGTCAATAATAATCTTATCATAACTCATTTTAAATCTATAGATGAATTTAACCCCTTCTGCATGATGACGTCTTTTTACCCTTGACTCTGACTAAGGCTAAGCGATTTTATGTAGTTTAAGAAAGACCTGTGTTATTCAGAGGGTTTATAAAGATCGTATGTACTCCTTTGATTCCTGGAAGTAGATTATAAACTAAAGACAATCGTCTAATGGTAACCAAAATACTGTAATATGAAAATTACGTCATCGTGCTGAAGGGGTTAAGCATCATATTGAATACTATATGCACATAAGAGTTTTCTAATAATATATCCTTTTGATTCTATAGCTGTCGTTCAAATGGGAGCATGAAACTATCTGGATTGACGCGGACGGCTCTCTCTCCGGTGCGGCTGAGAACCGTGTGGTGCCCTCCATGGGAGTACTGCCAACCACCGGGAATGATGGAACGTGTCAGAAGGATATTCCTGCCTTCTCTGTTAACCCTTCGGTGAGGAGTGGTTCTTTATGTGTGTGTATTGTAGAACCGAACATTACAGTAAATTAGTATATACAGTACCTTGAACCTTAATTTCTCATATTTAACCCCAGAGAGTCCATAGGTGTCTGAGCACTCCTATCAATGACCAATACATCAGTATCCAGCCCCATCCCTACCCTCTTTCATAAAAGTTCAAACCTCAAATTTTCTTCACAACTTGCACGTAGGTCAAGAGTTCTGAATGCATTGGCCTCAGATGCATGTGACATCGAGCCTAAGTCCCTCCAATACAGAAAACAAATTTAGAGATCCATCATTCTATACATAAAATCAAAATTTAGATTTTCCTCCCATATCCTTATGTAAAAAGCATATTTGTTGGGGTTATATATAATAATATATAAGGGAATATATACTGTATATACAGTATATATCTATATATATATATAAGGAGTAAATAAAGCTGATTATATTGCAACTTTAATAATATAACAATTTATATAATAGTATGACTCCTAAGTGGTTATAGTTGGAGTCAGAATAAGGTTATAACTATGTGTGGAGATATATAGACTTAAGGTAAAAGGTTGACCAATAAGTCTCTGTCTTAGACTTATGTGTAAGTATTATAAGTTATCAATTGACTTGGCTTTAAGAAGTGTTACGTGATGGGGAAGGGGTGACTAGCAGGAGAGGATAAATGGAGTAAACCTTCCTTGTCAGATCCCTGTTGTAGAGTGAGCTATTAAGCTACCTCTATGTTAGAGGTAGGGTGTGGTTGACTTGTCAGCATATCCCTAGGTGGGTCATGAGGGATTTGTATGTTTAACACTGACATTCTGTGATGTCTGTGGGGAAAGATGTTTATAGTTAATTGTTTATAATTCGTAGGTATAAACAATTTAGATAGTTATATATCTGTGATGAGATTAACTTGGGGATTAAGAATGTGTAGTGATATAATTATGTGATTAATTAAAGGGGTTATTAGGTTATATTAGTGTTACATATTATGGGGTATAATATACAGTATATACGGTATATATATATATATATATATATATATACAGTTATATATAATCATCTTAGAATGCTGATGGAACACAGGATGGTCAATTATGACAGTTAAATTGATAGTGAGTATTAATAAGACTGGGCATAATAAGTGATTGAGTCTAGTTAACCTGCATATATATTTAAGTGTAATATGCAGGTTACACTTACAGTCCAAGGGTTCTGTATGTTCCGGCGACAAGTTCATATGCATCACCTTCAATGGTTCCAATGTCTCTCCAATACAAAATACAAACTTAGAGATTCATCATAAGTATAAATTCAAACTTCAAATGTTCTTCATGTGCCCCCCCCCCCCCACCCCCCACCCCCCCCAAACAGGTCTAGGGTTCTGCATGCTTGGGTTCCAAGTTAAGGGGAGATTTACACTTGAGGAATTATTTTCTGGACCCCTGTTTGCCGCATGTTTAGCCCCATTGCTTTAGATATTTTAAGACATTCGCCCCATTAGCTTGGCAATTTTAAGAATTTTCGCCTCATTTCTGTCGATTGTAAGACCTTTCGTGCCATTTAGGTTTTAAAAAAAATCCTGCCGAGCGATAGCGAGCCTGTAATAAGTAACACCCCGTTCTTTGACATTAATATCAAATACAAACCCCAATGTACCTGAATAAACTAATGAAAGCATATATATGGCCCTCCCGGGATTCGAACTCGGGGCACCACACCCAGAACATAAGCATCTAAACCATTACACCACCAACACAGTTAAAGGTTGAGTACACGATCACGATTAATATCCATTTTCGAATTTTGGATATCAATCTAATCATGTACTCAGACCCAACTGCATTATGGAAAGCGTAATGTTTTAGTGAGAGGAAAGAACAGTAATTTAAGAGGAACCGGCCATTGGCTAGGACATTTGTCTACCGAAAAATATACAAATTTATCTTGAAAGGGGGGTCTAGGGGATGTAAGTTTAAGCTTGATGGAGGTCTAAGGAACAAACTAAATACCTCCCCTTAAATCATGAACCGATGTTCCTTTGATGCAGACAACAAACTTAGAGATTCCAGTACCCCATATTTTGTAAAATCTAACTTAAAATATCTTCTCTCCCTCCAGGCCAAGGGTTCCGTTTGCTCCGGCCTCAAGTTTATGCGTATCACCATGGATGGTCCCAACGTGGAGCCCAAGTCCCTCCGCTACAATAACTTGATCGTCTCCCAACCTCACGGGAACACAAGCATCCCCTACCGTACCAAGAGACTGACCGTGGAGGGCTGGATGGGTATACTGTACAGCGGCAGCCTCTTCCACTGGGAGTTTGAAGAGTCGGAACAGGCAAGGAGCTCATGGTTGAATTATTCTTAACCCCATTTGGTCCGAAAGTTTCCCCTATTTTGGACCTCCCCTGTTTCCCTCCATAGTTTGAAGATTTTGAGATGCTTCAACCCATTAGTTTGGCGATAATAAGACGTATCACCCCATTCAGGTGTTGTTTTGTCCTGGGTGAACGATAGTGAACCTGTAAAGCCAGTGTCACGAGCGATTTTTCTGTCAAATTTTAAGGGCAATTGTTGTCTGGCAGCTTCAAAATACAAGTTCCATATGAATTAAAGTAGCTAACATTATCTAACTTCGATCCAGTTTCCGAATCCAATGCATAAATATCCCTAAATATCACCAGACCAAACTTGCTCATGGAAAACTGACGGAAAAGTCGCTCGTGTGACAGCGGCTTTACTTAGAAGAAATTAGCCTTTGGCCGGGACATTTTTCTATAAATAAATGTACAAATTTATCTTGAAGGGGGTCGGGGTGGGCATTATTTACTGCAAAGGAAGTCTTGGAAGGCATTATTTTTAGCCTTGGAGACAAACTAAAATACATTGCTCAAGCATAGTTAAAGCAAGCAAAATTATCTATGATAATTAAACCAAATATAATAATAACCCACAAGATGTCAGACCAGCTAGTGTTAATCTAGTTAATGCTTTGTTCCATTTCCTTAACCTCTTCAGCATGGTGATGCCTTTTTACCTCTGAATCTGACTTAAATTAGACAATCTTATGCAGTATAAGAAGCCCCTATGTTATTGAGAGGGTTATTGATATTGCATATACCCCTTTGAGTCCTAAGAGGTATATTATAGGCTACGGGTAACAACAAGTGTCTAATGGTAATGGGTAAGGGGGTCCTCCATATTAGTAGAGGAAAAGAATATGCCCCACGTATCCTACTGCGTGTCGTACAGGGCGACTAAAAGGGGGAATAACGTGCCGATGAGATCCTCCTGCAACGGTGGCACTGCTGGGAGAGCTGCGGATGGAGGAAACTAACCTCCTCACCTGCTGCCCTCTCACAAACGGATCTCACTATACCCTATCTCCCTCCGGGAAGGTGCAGCCCCTGGGACTACCTGGACGCCGCGGGATTCCCATAAAGGTCATCTCGGGGCTACTTCAACAACCACAACAACTATATATTAGGAAAAATGCCGTAGCTTAATATATTTAAATTTATTCTCCGTTAGTACAATATTTATATAATGTCTTTCAAACATTAGCATGGATTAATCTTTGCTTGATGGAATAATGAAACCGATAAATTTTACCAGCCGAGATCCGTTCATCATTTTTTCCGAATAATGCAAACTTTTCAATAAAAATCATGCTGAATTTACTCATCGAGTTATAAACATGTTTATCATTCTCTCGCAGATCACCAACATTACGTACGATGCCAAGACGTACTTCGTTGACACATCGGACTACTATTACGTTGAGCACAAGTTCCTCCAAAAACCAGATGGATTTATGTGAGTATTATTTTGTACATTTTTAGTATCAGTTTTAACCCTTTTAGTAACTTGGCAGCTTTTCCTTGTTACTCTTCCTAACACTTGTTGACTTTATGAAGCTTAGGCCAGGCCATCCAACAATCATTAATCAAATCTATTTAATCCAATAATCCTGCACTCCCTCTACCATTTCTTACACTAGGTCTATTTTCTCAATCACCCCTTCAATCTCAATACCTCACTTCACTCCTCTACCATCTCTATTTTCTCAATCATCCCCTCAATCTCCATACCTCACTTCACTCCCTCTACCATCACTTACGCTAGTTCTATTCCCTCAATCTACATCCCTCACTTGACTGCAATCCCTCAATCCATCTATCCCTCAACACAGGACTGCGGAGCCGGCCCGAAACAGTAGCCCCTCACTCCCAGACCCCCACAACGGCGCCATCCACGGAGACTTCTACTTCAACAACGCCACCAACACCATGACGTACTTGGTCAGCCGGGACAAGGGCCCCAGTAAGGACATGGAAGGTGATCGCCGGACAGGGGTTTCTCGCAAGATCACGTTCAGGACTTATAGGTGAGTGGTTGTTTTAAAAGTTTAATAAGATATTGCTTGAAGAAGTGGCTTCCTTTTATAATTTTCGCCATATATCCATCATTGTGGATGGAAATATTGTAGAGAAGGCATTGATGGATTATGTGCTGGTGACAAGGGAAAGATTGTGTAGATTGCTGGATGTGAATGTGCTGAGAGGTGAGGCGGAGGGTATGTCGGATCATTACCTGGTGGAGAGAAAGCTCAGTGTTAGGAGTTACAGGAGAGTGGGAGACAAGCGTGAAGTAAGAGAGGTAATAAGAGTGAGTAAGTTAGAGAAAAGTACAAAAGAGAGGGACTAAAAGGAATGACTAAATGAAAAGTGGATGGAAGTGAGAGAGATGGAAGAGAGGGAAGTAGAGGTTGAATGGCAACAGTTTAAGGAAGGAGTGAAAGCAAGTGCAGAGGTAGTATGCGGTAAAAGGAAAGTAGGAGGCAGAGGTATCAGGAAGGGAAGCGAGTGGTGGAATGATACGGTGAGAAAGGCAGTTGAGGAGAAGAGACAGTGTTTTGAGAGGGTTTTACAGGATGGTAGTGTTGAGGTACAAGGAGAAAAGGAGAGAGGCAAAACGGAAAATTAGAGAAGCGAAAAAAAGGTGCAAACGAAAGGTGGGGTCAAAGGTTTAGTGAGAATTTTGAAGAACGAAAGATGTTCTGGAAGGAGGTAAATAGAATAAAGAAAGGAGGACAAAAGAGGGAAGAGTCAGTGAAAGATGCAAATGGAGAATTACTAGTGGAAGGAGTTCAAGTGAGGAAGAGATGTGCTGAGTATTTTTAATTTTTGCTAAATGCAAGAGATGGAAGAGAAGCAGTGATTGAAGCAGTGGTTGATGGAGATAGGTTACCCAGGCCACCTAGGTGGCAGGGAATGAATGAAAGGATTGAGGAAGATGAGGTGAAAGAAGCAGTGAAACAAATAAGAGCGGGAAAAGCAGAAGGTTTGGATGGTATTGCTGTGGAGTGTATAAAGAAGGGTGGAGATGTGATAATAGATTGGTTGGTGAGACTTTTCAATATGTGCTTTGTTGTGTCAATGGTACCAATAGACTGGAAGAGTGAATATATTGTGCCGTTGTACAAGGGGAAAGGAGATCGGCAGGAGTGCTCAAGTTATAAAGGTATTAGTTTATTATTAATGGCTGGAAAGCTGTATGGTAGGGTGTTGATAGAGAGGATAATAAAGTGTACGGAAGTTGCAATAGGAGAAAAACAGTGCGGTTTTAGGAGGGGAAGAGGGTGCGTGGATAAAAAATTTGCAGTAAGACAGTTATGCGAGAAGTATTTAGAGAAGCATAAGCAGGTATTTTGGGCTTTTATGGATTTGGAAAAAGCGTATGATCGTGTGGATCGTGACGCAATGTGGAAGGTGTTAAGGACTTATGAAATTGGAGGACATTTGTTAAAAGCAGTTAAGAGTGTTTATGAAGGGAGCAGAGCATGTTTTAGAGTAGAAAATGGTGAGTTGAGTGAATGGTTTGAGGTGTATGTAGGTTGCAACAGGGTTGTGTAATGTCACCATGGCTGTTTAATATATTTATAGATGGTGTGGTGAGGGAAGTGAAAATGAGAACTATGGGAAGCTGATTGGGTTTAGTAGGAAAGAATGGTTGAGATTGGGAGTTGAATCGGTTGCTGTTCGCTGATGACACAGCGTTGGTGGCGGATTCTGAGGAGAAACTGCAGCAGGTAGTTTGGTGTGGTTTGTGGGAGGAGGAAACTGAAAGTGAACGTCAATAAAAGTAAAGTAATGGTGTGTAATAGGAGTGATCGTAGGGTGAATCTAGATGTGAGGCTGGATGGGGAAATATTGGAACAAGTAGAGTGTTTTAAATATCTAGGAGGAGCGAGTGAAGGTATGGAAATGGAGGTAAAACAAAGAGTGTGTGAAGGAAGGAAGGTTTTCGGAGCAATGGAAAGTATTTGGAAGGTGATAAATCTCGGAATGAAAGTAAAAAGTGCAATTTATCAAGCAATTGTTGTGCCAACAGTTATGTATGGGGCTGATACATGGGCTCTGAAGGAAAAGGAGAGAAGAAAACTGGGTGTGATGGAGATGAGCTGCTTGAGGAGTATGTGTGGAGTTACTCATAGAGACAGATTAAGGAATGAAGAGATACGTAGGAGAGTTAGGCAGCAGCAGGAACATTTGTCGGTCAGAGTGGACAGAAGGGTGCTGAGCTGGTATGGTCATATTGAACGAATGGAAGATGAAAGACTTACAAAGAAAATATGCGAGTCAGATACAGTTCTCCCTCGATTTACGATTGGGTTATATTCATGAAAACCCGATCTTAAATAGAGAAATTATATAGCAAACCCTGAAATGTATGGGGTAAATGCAGTTGCGTTCTCGGAACAGCCAAAACTCAAATACAAACTCTTGAAAACCTACAATAATATTGTAAATCAAGGCATCGGATAGTGAGGGAGGCCTGTACAAGGGGAGATAGAAGGGCAGGAAGACCCCCATTGAGATGAAGAGACTGTGTAAGACAAGCTTTGGATGATATAGGAATGACTGTATATCAGGCAAGGGAAGTGGTAATAAACAGGAATAAATGGGAAATGCTTGTGAATAGATGAGTGAACACGTAGTCATTTGGGGAAAGAGGTCGAGCGTAAGTTGGACTAGATAATAATCTATCAGGCGCCTGGCCCGGGGAGACGGTTTATATGAAGGGTGCGCCTTGAAGTGTGGTGGGCGGGCTTGTGGTGGTAGGGCTTCACTGCATGTCTGCCTGCTGAGATCGGAACCTCTCCGGGTGGTCTGGGGCCAGGGGAGTGCTGGAGGGACCTTGGTTACCCTGGTCTCTGGGTCTTCTCCTGGATGACCTAGAAGTGTGTGAATTTGTATTTTGATTTTGTGTGTTCATTGTTTTCTGTTGTGTTGTCCCTATTCGGGCTCTGTCTTGTGTCGGGCTCCCACTCCCCCCCCCCCCCCCCCCCCAAACAAAAACAAAATAGGAAAAGTGGGGATTGGGCCTGAGTATATAGATACACAGATAGATAGATAGTTCATCCAGATCACTAAAGGTGCTTTGTCTTCCATTACTGTAGCACTTTGTATTTAACTGTAATAATTAAAACCAAATTCTGATCAAAATGTCCTCCACAGATGTTTGTACTCATAGATTTAGGTATGACATATTCTGGAAATTTTGGATGACCTAGGCTAGAGTATCTTCTTGTCCGTCTATGCTATGTTATGCCATGTTACAAAAATAAACATATATTGCCCTTTGTAAGCTATCTATGCTATGTTAAGCTAAGTTATAAATAAAATATTAATCTAATATTGCTATCCTACTCAGATGCCTCTACACAGACTGCATACCCCCTGTTCCCCCAACAATTCCTCCGAAACCCACCGTCGGTCCGGATGTGAAGTACAATTGGTCCGACACAGAGGCTTGGAAGAATGTCCCCGTTGGATCCGGAGGCCATCCTAATGATACAGAATGGGGACTGCCAAATGAGGGAGTCAAAATTGTGATCCCTGCAGGTTGGTAATAGATAGAGAAACTGATACATACATACATACATACATACATACACACACATACATACACACACACATACTGTACATACATACATACATACATACATACATACATACATACATACTTACATAGGCCTTATGCCTTGATTCCAAAGGAAGCTCCCCAAAAGGGATGGCCATAGCAGAAACTGCCTCCAAGCTCCCAGACATAACCCACCATTCTATTCCACTGTGCCATTTCCACTAAGTAGATTAGATTAGGATAATTAGCATTGAAGGAGCAGACCCAGAGCAATCCCTCACCTTGGCGGCAGTTCCACCTCTGTTTACTATTTTATATTTATTTATATATATTATTTTATATTATTTTATATTATTTTATTGTTTACCCCTGTGGGGGCCCTGGGCCCCCACAGGGAAACATACAGAACACAGGAAATTAATATGTAGATAGATGTATAGATGAATGGTTGAATCGAAAATCTGCTACTTAATAACTCTTATAAGATTATGACGTAATTTGACAATATATTCTGGTTATCATTGGACGATTTTATACAATTTATGAAGTATCTGTGGGAATTATAAGGGTAAGTACGTTCTCAATTAACCCTCTGACTCTCATATGCCCTTCTTAATCTGAATAAAATCATCCAATAATAGCCAGACAACATACACTAAATACATCATCGTATCTTCTAAGGCTTAACGTAAATACTTGGAAGAATGTCCCACTTGGTTCTGGAGGTTAAGCCGCTGTCACACGAGCGCTTTTTCCGTCAATTTTCCATGACCAAGTTTGTTCTCGTATTATTTCGGGACTTTTTCGCACTGGTATCGGTAACTAGGCTGAAGGTAGATTATGTTAGGTGGCTGAGTTCTGATAAAGTGTAATTTTTTAAGCTTCCAGACCATAATTGCCCTTAAAAATTACTCGAAAAAGGGCTCGTGTGACTCCGGCTTTATCCTAGTTAAGTCAAATAGGTTCTCCTCCAGGAGGAGAGAAAATTATAATCCCTACAGTTTAGTAATAGGTAGAATAATTGTTAAGTTAATAGATCAATATTATAATATGCTTATATTAAAGGACCCTTAATGTAAGTGCATTATAATATTGATCCATTATCATAAGTACTTGGAAGAAATTCACCGTCGGCTTCAGAAACCATCCTCATGAAACCGAAGAGATCTTACAAATAGAGAGAGAGCGAAGATTTTTGTGCATTCAAATGGATGATAGATAGATAGATAGATAGATAATAGACAACTAGCTTGATTAGCCCCTTAAAATTAAGGGTTGTGACGCGTTTTAGCAGCTTCTGGCTATTATTAGCCAATTTTATACAGCTTGGAAAAGAGCTCTAGCAATCAAAGCAATTACAATTAATCTCTATTTACATGCTTTATTATTATTAATTTTCTAGGTATGCACATGATCGTGGACATAGAAACCCCAAGCCTAGGTCAAGTCCACGTATTTGGAGTGTTGGAGTTTGCCGACACCATGGATCACGTCTTTAACACTACCATTATCTACATTGGGGTAAGTCGAGCGAGTAAGATCCTGTGTAGCGGGGATAACTGTTTTTCAGATGCCTATTTACTAAGAAACATTGAACAATATCTTTAATCATACCTAACCAAAACCTAACCTAACCTAATCTAGTATGTTAGTGGACCATTTATAAATGTCAAATGTAAACATATATTGTAACATTACTAATTTATTAACCCTCTCCGACATATGACGCAATTTGAGCCTATTAGGGATACTTTAAAGCCTTTGTTACCATCAGGGGTATTTAGAAACCTTTAGTTTAGTTTCTTCAACCTCTGCAGTTGTCTGAGTTAGCTGTGGGCAGAAAACTAATTTTGGAGAGGTAATTATAAGAGTGAGAGAACTCTATTTCTTATTGCTAATCTGGTAACCTCTGCGTCATATGTGCGTGAAAGGGTTAAGATATAAGTACAAGTCTCCCCGCTACACAGGGTTATACCGTCGAGGGTCGTGGGAGCTATGTGCCTATATCTCTGTCATGAATAATATCCTTCAGAGTACTGTAGTGTGTGTTTGACCCTTCTTTCTCACTCTTTCTTCTTCTTATTCTAATCTATCCCATTGTATCTTTCCCTTCCTCTTCTTCTTTTCTTGTTTCTTCCTTTTCACTAATTGTTTCATTGCTTGTAATTTTCCAGGGTGGTTCAGTAATCGCCGGAGAATCTAAGGATAAACCGCTCACTCATAAACTTACCATCCTGCTGTGAGACACCCAAATCCCCTCTTTCTTACTCTCTGTTTATTACAGTTCTCCTTCGATTTACGATTGAGTTATGTTCCTGAAAACCCGATCTTAAATAGACAAATTATATAGCCAACCCTGAAATGTATTGGGTAAAATGCAGTTGCGTTCTCGGAACAGCCAAAACCCAAATACAAACCCTTAAGGGGAGATCTCCACTTAAGGAGTTTTTTTCTGGACCCCTTTCTCCCTCATGTTTAGCCCCATTGCTTTTGATATTATAAAACGTTTGCCCCATTAGTTTAGCGATTTTAAGAACTTTCACCCCATATTAAGACCTTTCGTGCAATTCAGGTGTCGATTTTATCCTGGCGAGCGATAGCGAGCCTGTAATTTAAGAGGAACCAGCCTTTGGCCGGGAAATTTTTCTACTTAAAAATGTACAAATTTATCTTGAAAGGGACTCAAGGGGGTGTAATTTTAAGCTTGATGGAGGTCTAGGGACCAAACTAAATACCTCCCCTTAAACACTTACAATAATATTGTAAATCAAGGCATCGGATAGTGAGGGAGGCCTGTACAAGGCATCGGATAGTGAGGGAGGCCTGTACAAGGCATCGGATAGTGAGGGAGGCCTGTACAAGGCATCGGATAGTGAGGGAGGCCTGTACAAGGCATCGGATAGTGAGGGAGGCCTGTACAAGGCATCGGATAGTGAGGGAGGCCTGTACAAGGCATCGGATAGTGAGGGAGGCCTGTACTTTCTGTCCTCTTCTTCTCTCCCATCACCACCCTCTTCCTTCTCCTCCTCCTCCATATCTTTAATTCCCCTTCTCCACTAATTTTCATCATTATTATTATTATTATATATATATATTTTTGTTTCCAGGGTGGTTCAGTAATCGCCGGAGAATCTAAGGATAAACCGTTCACTCATAAACTAACCATCTTACTGCGAGGCTCCCTGGACCCCAAGGACCCCGACAACACGGACATGCCCATGCCTTGGGGTACCCCTAATGTCGGCTGGAAGGCCATTGGTTAGTGCTTTTGGGGACCATCTTTTAACCCTAATTTTAACCCGTTCAGTATGATGACATTTTTTTACCTTTGATTCTGGCTAGAATTAGAGGATTTTATGCAGTTTGAGAAGGACCTGAGTTTTTCAGAGGGATTAATGAGATTGTATTTACCCCTTTGAGTGTTGGAGGTAGATTATAAGCTTAAGGGGCTCATCTCGGTTTTTTTTTCTCTCTTTCTCCCTCTGTCTCTGAGTTGTATCCAATCGGCTCCATTCCGCCTACTTTTTTTAAGACGCTTATCCCCATCCAGGTGTCGATTTGTTACTGGCGAGCTGTAGCGAGCCAGCATATTTATATAATGTTTTTGACAGCAAGCTAAATTTGTAAAAAAAAAAAAAAAAATAAAAATCTCCAGCAAAGCAGAATTTCTCCATACAATGTTGGCTCGCTATCGCTCGCCATGAAGAAATCGACACCTGGATGGGGATAAACGTCTTAAAACAGTAGGCTGAATGGGGCCGAATGGATACCTGCCAGAAAAAGAGAGAAAAGGAGAGAAAAAAAAGCAGGTCACCCCCCTTAAGAAAATAGTCAAATGGTAACTGACATATGATGAATAATATGCTGATGGGGTTAATCTGGGCCATACGTTCCAATAGTTTTCTTCTAATTAAATAAAAAGACCCTATGAGGAGGAGCACTTTAATGACAACGTTTGGCATATATCTTCAATTCTCCTGATTGCATTCTACAAAACAACTTCAGATACCACATGTTAATACTGTATTATTTACATCATACCTGTCTACAGTATTTCCTATTTAGTTATAAATACCTGTAAGTCAACATTTCTGAATTTTTAACATAATTCCACTTTTTTTTTTTTAGAATACTTATAAATGGGAAAGGTAGATTTTCCAAATTTGTATTAATTTTGTTCTAAGCAAAAACCCCAATACCAATCAAAATACCATTCTTTAATATGGTATCCGTTAATGTGCTTTACTATTAAGGGGAGAGGGGTAGTTTTCTGGCCCCCCTTCTTCCTCATGTTTAGCCCCATTAGTTTTCAGATTTGAAGACGTTCGCCCCATTAGTTTGACGATTGTAAGTACTATCGCCCCATTTCTGTCAATTTTTAGACCTTTCGTGCCATTAAGGTGTCATTTTTGCCTGGCGAGCATAGTGAGCCTGTAATTTAAGAGGAACCGACCTTCGGCCGGAACATTTTTTCTAACGAAAAGTGTAAAAATTTATCTTGAAGGGGGAGGGTGGGGGGGGGGGGGGCGGCTAGGGATTTTTTTTTTTTTTAAATTGGGGAAGATCTAGCGAGGAAACTAAACATTAAATTAATATATAAATAAATAGACCTAAACATATAACCAGTGTTCCCATAAATCCCCAGGTGTGTTTGGAAAGCTGCAACTCCACGGTCAGCTGACGGGCAAATCCTGGGTCAAACTGGGGGCTACCGCTGCCCCCGGGGACACCCAGGTCACCCTAGCAGAGGCTGCTGACCCTAGCTGGAAGGACAAGCAGGTCAGGTTATAGAAGTCATATTTGGTTGTGATAGATTAGGCCTGATAGATCGAGCTTAGAATAATGTACAATATATCAATAATGAATGTCCAGGGTTTGGTAGATCAAGGATTAATTTGACCGATAAATTAAATATAGCTTCATGTAATTCTATTTCATATTTTCTAGGAATTTTTCCCAGCCTAAACACAAATTACTTTCTTAAGGGTATTACAAGTATGTATGTACAGTATGTATGTATGTATGTATATACTCAGGCCCAATCCCCACTTTTCCTTTTTTTTTTTGTGTGGCGGGGGGGGGGGGGGACTCAAGACAGACCCCGAATAGGGACAACATAACAGAAAACAATGAACACACATCAAAATACAAATTCACACACATCTAGGTCATCCAGGAGAACACCCAGAGACCAGAGTCACCAAGGCCCCCGACCATCCGGAGAGGTTACGGTCTTAGCAGGCAGACATGCAGCGAAGCCGAAACCACAAGCCCGCCCACCACACTTCCAGGCGTACCCTTCATACAAACCGTCTCCCCGAGCCAGGCGCCCGATGGATTATTATCTAGTCCAACTTGCGCCCGACCCCTTCCCCCAAACGACCACGTGTTCACTCATCTATTCACAAATATTCTCCATGCATTCCTTTACAAGTAGCCTACAGTATCAAAATTACCTCATCAATGTACAGTATTTTGTAATGTAATGCAACAGCTGGCATATCAAGAAAATTAGTTACTGTATGACTAACTTTACGGGTGGATGGGACTCGTTAGTTTTGGTCGGCAACCCTTCTAGGGGAGATAACCTTATAACAATCTGGGTGGATAGGACTCGTCAGCCTTGGTCGGCAACCTGTCTAGGGGAGTAAGTCTTATACAAATCCGTACAGCTACCTTAGGGTGAAGCAGGTTAGTGGATGGATTAGCCGCACACCACTGTAGAAAAATAGTGCTAACTAAAATAAATAAAAGGTCTCAAAGTTGGACGGACCCTAAATTGAGTGGTCAATCCTTTATAAGTCCTTCAGTAAACTGGTATGGGTTGTCCCTCTTAGGATAGGTCCGCTTGGGGGCATTTTGTGTATGGCCACCCCCTATTAAGGGGAGTAAGGTGTCTGGCAATAGATAGATAGAGAGATGACTAACTACATTTTTAAATCAATCTCAATAATCTACTTAAATAATTATAATCACAGATTTGAAGCATACTTATGTGGGCAACTGTACTTGAATAAGTCTGCAATTCACTTTCCATTTGACTCAGATTTTCATTCCTTGTCCTCCAGGTAATGATCACGACAACCGGCCGAGAAGCTACGGAGACAGAACTACGAACGGTGACAGCAGTTTCCGGCACCACCCTCACCTTGGACTCTGCGCTCACCTTCCAGCATTTGGGTACCATTCTTGAGTTATAACCTGTTCCAAATAGATAGTCCAGATATCATTAACTCGAACTGCTCAAAAAGCGCTGGGGGAAATGGACTGTAAATGTCCACACCTATTCCCTGGTTGACCCTTCCCAAATGGTAGAAATATTTGTTCGATTACCCTATTCATTTGTGAGTTACAGAGGTTAATGTTCAATACTTTTGGCATACTTACTTGGAACGGGGTATAGGTGTCTCGGAACACTTTGATCAAAACTTCAGGTTTAAGTTTGAGTTTGGGATTAACCCATTCAGTACCGGTGATGTTCTTATCATCATATTCTGGACATTATTAGACAATGCTATTCAGCTTAGTAAGGATCTGTGGCTGCTCAAAGGATTTAAGGAGATAGTCTGAAACCTTGTTAGTGTTACAGGTCCATCCTAGGCTGAATAAAATCGTCTAATAATTGCCAGAATATAATGTAAAGGACATGACCGGTACTGAATGGGTCAAAAGCCTACAAAGCCCCCCAGTGTTATTCAAGGGTCAACTGGAAACAGATTAACTTGAGCTCATGTAATGTTGTACATCCTATGCGGTGGTTTTGGGTTCATTTATTTCATAGTTTTATTTTGCTAAAGCGTTAGTTTCCACATAGCGATTTTGATAAGTTCTTTTGCCTTTATATTGCGTTGCTCCTGTTTTAGTTTGTTTATTTTGCAAGTTTTACATTATAGCTCCCAAGATTGCATAGCTCGGTGTTTTTGTAGCCCGGGACATTTCTCTAGGAAGCAGCCACCGCTCTGAAGGACAGAGCCAGTGTGTTAACCCATTACGTACCAGCGACGTTCGTTTTATCATATTATAGCTATATTTAGACGATTTAATGAAGCTTAGCAAGGATTTGTGGTAGTTAAGAGTTGATTGAGATAGTTTGAAGCCTTATAATTGCTAGAGATCCTTCCTAAACTGAAAACAATTGGTTAGTAGTAGCCAGAATAGAATACAAAGGATGTCGACGGTACAGAAGGGGTTAAGTGTACCGGAGTTGTCATGATGCAGGAATGGGCATGTTTAACTCCTTGAGGATTGTGACGTATTTTAACAGTTTATTCTGGATATTATTAAATTATGTTTATTCAGCTTAGGAAGACCTTATGGTAGCTAGAGAGTTGAGATAGGTTTTACCCCTTTGATTCCTCGAGAACCTTCCTAGTTTGCATATACTTGTCTAATGATAACTAGACTAAAGTGTACTTATGCATCCTCAGATATTGATATAGTTAATCAGATCACTGATTTTGGGTATACAGGTTAACACTAAATTGATTTTCCATCCTCATCACTCTACTATGAGTGTGATAGGATATAAAGTTGTTACAATTTTACATCCTCACCCTATAATGTGTGGTATGATATAAAGTTGTTGCAGTTTTATATGCTCATTCTGTCTTACTGTCTTGATGGTGTAATGGTTAGAGCATGTAAGTTCTGTATGAGATATCCTAGGTTCGAATCTTAGGAGAATCACATGCTTTAATTATTTCATTCGTGGGTTATTGGTGTTAAGAATGATGTTAAAAATTATGTGTGGTATGAAATAAAGCTGTTACAATTTAAATCCTCACTTTATTATGTGTGGTATGATTATAAAGCTGTTACAATTTATCAGCGGAGACCCACAAGCTCGCCGGTGTGACGAAGGACCTGGTACTGGCTGCCGAGGTGGGACTGCTGACGAGGAACGTTGTGGTGGAGGGCAACACCTACCCCGGCTTTGAGAACAAACTGGGAGGCCGCGTCCTAGTGTCTAAACTGACAAATCCAGATGAAACGGAGTATATAGGCGAGTTGATGACATTTGTTTTCTGTTTTAATGTTAGAAGTTAATATTGTTATTTGTAGTATTCCCCGTAGTATCTAGAATGTGGCATGTGGAAGTGTTATCTCACCATTGTCATATAACTTGCTATAGAAAGTTAAAAATCGTAACCACTGAGCCACGTTATATTACATGATAAATATAAAGGTCAATAGTAGTAGTAGCAACACTAGTAGCTATAACAGTATAATATCTAGAACATTATCAACAGTAAAGAATTCATTACAAGTGTAACAATCTTCATTACACCAACAGGCAGCGCACAACTGGACGCCGTGGAGTTCCGCACCGTTGGTCAACTTGGCTTTGATGACTCTGATGACCCGCGCTTCTCTCTGGTCTTCCACTCCCTCTACCAGGTCAATGGGGAGGAGAATTATGTCAGCCGGTGTAGCTTCAACACCAACTACAACACAGCGCTCGGCTTCTTCTATACCGGCAATGTCTCGGTTGACAGCAACGTTTTCTATCATTCCGTCGGACCAAGTAAGTTTTGGTAATAGGTGCTCATCATCAGCATGCTTTAAAGTGTATGATGGCACTCATAGCCCTAAACAGATATTCAATATTCAGCGTGATTCAGAGCATGCATTAAATTGGAGGACGATCTCCTTGGATAATTTTAAACAACATTATATCTATGGTAAAATGTCGAATTATACATAGTTTGGCTGTTACAGTATATTTACGATGTTGTATTAAGAGGGTGGAAAGTGAATGGAAACCCGCGTAGATTTCCGAGGATATTTTCCACATGTCCTGAGTACAGGAATACAGTGTGTTGCAGGCACATAGCGGCCACTTTGAACATTTTCTTTAGCCTATAGCAAAGAGGAACACACTTTCGAGATCTGTGAATAAATGTGTATTACATTCTATGGGGATTTCCCTTCACCTTCCACCCTCATTAATACATTATCGTAAATGTACTGTAACAGCCAAACTATGTATATTTCGACATTTTACCACAGATTCATTGATGTTTAAAATTACCCAAAGAGGCCGTCCTCCAATTTAATGCATGTAATTCTGAATCACCCTGTATACTCATCTATGATCTTATATACATATATCTATCCTGTATTTTGCTTGCTGGTGTACTAGTTATCATATTTAAGCCCCACTTCAATGGTCTGTAATCACGCACAGTTCAGAATATGCAATTTTATCACATCACTGTAAGTTGTCACCGTCTTTCTTGAGTAAGGGATGGTGGGGTTGTGTCGGCTCATATATCATCTCACTGATATGACCATAGCCTGGTCAACCCAAAGATTTGACTTGGGCAATTGACACTTGGGATCTTCGTGGTTATAGTTCTTATATATCGTTATCACTCTCCCTCATGGGCACCAGTCAGTAATTATCTTTAAACCTGAGCTCTATACTTATCTACACTCTAATAATTAATCCACCCAACTATCCGCAGCCATCCTGGACGAGAGTGAAGGCAACCGATACACCAACAACCTGCTCTCCACCATGTTGTTCCCCGGGACCTTCAACGGGGCTAACGAGATCGAGAACCTGTACTGGTATGGGGCCTTCCACCTCAACAAGGCCAAGAATGTTGTGCTGAAGAACAATGTGGTCGCAGGTGAGTTACATATATTTTCATTCTGTATTAAACTGAGGAACCCTTACCAATTAAGCTTTGAATGTAATAATATCCCCTCGAGTACTAGTACGCTTGAATCCAGGATATAGGCCTACTCGTGAGCCATAATAGTTATTCGCCCAATTGAATCAGTAGTCGAACTCAAATAAGACTATACAATGCTTCGCTATATCCTGGATGTTTTAGAACTTGGATTAATTAAAGGTGTACCAGCCGGGTTACTGTCCCGCCTCAAGCTCCAAAGGGAAAACTCAATAAGCTAGGATACAAATATTTATTCTTCATCATCATCCAAATAGCTAAGACGGAGCTGAATGCCGCGGTTACCCATTCATTATATTTTGAGGATGCGTTTTCACTTTAGCCTATTGTGTCTAACATTTTACTACTTTGCCCAGGTTTGGAAGGCCCTCTAGGATTTGAAGGGCTAAAATCTATCTCAAATATCCCTCTGACGCCCAAAATGGCTTCCCAAACTGAGCAAAATTGACATCAGATAACCAGGGTATAGCAAAGAAAAGCCTCCTTGTGTCTTGAAAGGGATAAGTGCAGCCTTACATAAGCCTCCTTGTATATTGAAAGGGTTAAGCACAGCCTCACATAAGCCTCCTCGTATTTTGAAAAGGGTTATGCGCAGCCTAACATAAGCCTTCTCGTACTTTGAAAGGGTTAAGCGCAGCCTCAAATAAGCTCCCCAACTATACCTCTTATCCTCCGCAGGCTCTGAACAGGCTGGCTTCAGGACATACGGACTGGACTGCAAGGCCGAGGCGAAGATCTGGGAGAACAACGAAGTACACAACGCCATCTTCGGAATCCTGGTGAGTTGCAGGACTTTAAAACAAATATTTGTGAAGTTAACAATAGAAGATTTGATCCCTTTCAGCTTAATTGCTAGAGATCCTTCTTAGGCTAAATAAAGTAATCTAATAATAGCCAGGATGATATCAAAAGGGCATCCCCCGTAGTGAAAGGGTTAAAGATACATATGTAATGAACTCTCAAAATGAGATAGGATTGGAATGATTTACACTCTGCCATTCCTGCTATAACAGTTAATTTACAGTGTTATCGTCTATAGTGTTTAATATCTTTATCGGACGGTAAATTGCCATGTACAGTTGCCCACATCAGTTCTGTTCCTCGTCATGATCTTATGTATGGAGGTAAAATTTGTATGAATTAATTGCGAGTGTGGTTTCTTATCATTATCTGTTGACTAGTCCGATGAGTTAACCGCTGTATAAGAAACTACACTCGTAATTAATCATGCGCATTGTATTTCCATGTATAAAATAATGGAGATGAACAGAACGTATGTGGGCAACTGTACCTAACTTGATTACATGGCTATTACGAAGATTATATAGTAATATATGTTGATAATTATGAAAATGTGAGATAGTTGCACTTTATAGTTTATACTTAATTTGGTTTATGCTGGCGAAAAGTTTACTTCTTTAGCGATTGATTGTTCGATGTTTAATGGAAAAAGAAGAAACAGCCATGTCTCTGTATTATAATAATGTTAAGTATTCACAATTAACAACATACTTGGCTATGAAAACATTGTACTGACTGATTAATTAAATGGGAACAAGTATATTTCTTGCCAGCTTAACTCATTCAGTACCGGTGACGCACATTATATGCTGGCCGTTCCTCTCGTATCTACAATATCCTATGTGAGGCTGGGATCTTACCTCTCGCCTATCACCATCGATTAGCCCTAATGCGTATGGCTGTTCGCCTCTGTCATGAACCAACTCTACTAGAACTATTCCATTCCACAGATAACTATCATTCTACCATTCCGGTGCCATTCCCAATATTGTCTCGCAAATTGCTCTCAACTTACAATATCACCGTTCCTCCCATAACTCTCCCTCCTAGTCACATCACTCCATGGACCCTAAAACACCCTACAGTCTGCTTTCACTTAGCGGATCAACTCGATGCCCAAGCCCCACCTTAATGTCGACATTTCGGTTTACAACATCTTGATAGTCATATCCCGGCTAATTTAATTTACACCGATGGCTCGAAAAATGCGGATGCCGTGGTTGCGCTGCAGTCTCAGACCATGGCCTGTATCAAAGCGCCTTACACCATTACTCCAAAGTTTTCACTGCTGAATTGTAGGCTATTCAAGGTGCTTTAACCCCTCCAAGACCAGCGACGGCGAATCGCCGTCAGTAGATAAGTCACTCCCCAGTCCCAGCGACGGCGAATCGCCGTCAGTAATGTACTTTCCTTGTAACTGCCTGTACAAGCTTGTACCTGGTACCACGACCGTTTGAGCACTGCTCTCGATATGGCAACACTTCTCAGCTTATATAAGACCCACTGAAGGGTGCGAGACCTACTCTTGCCTCATCTCTTGAGGTGGAATATTGTTCTCTCTTGCCATTTTGGCTACCGTTCTTGGGACTGCAGGGGATTTTTATTACTATGTCCTACGGTAGAGTATGGGTTAAACGCCATCTCCTCATTGTCAAAGAACTCTCCTTGGGTCGTTATTTGTAGTGATTCAAAGACTGCACTACAAGCCTTATTTGTATTTGCCCCCAAGGACCCATTGGTCAAGACTGTCATTCATATAATACACAAATTACAGTGCGATAATTGCTCCGTCACGCTGTGCTGGATCCCCGGGAATGAACATGCCGACTTCCTCACTAAGCAGGCCTGTCATGGTACACCTTCTTCTGCTTTACTGCGTTCGGAGGATATGCTCCCTGTCCTCCAACGCCATGTGTATGATGCATGGCGAATTGAGTAGAGGATGCACCCATTAACTGGCCACCTTCGCTCCATCAACCTTTAAACGGCGAACCTATGGTATTTGAAAGTGCCCTCTAGGCGAGGATATTTTCATACACTCCTAACTAAAATTGTCATTATCCGATAAATAACTTTATTACTTATTCATATGCGTCTATTTTACGTTTAATATGTAGATATTAACATGTAACTGTAATAAAACAAGTGGGAATAGTATATGGGGGGTGAAAACTTATTGATCCACACTGGCTCTTTGCAAGTGAAGTCTCTCTCTTGCCACGATCTCTATTTGCGTCCATCACGATCTTGAAACCGGGTGGGGGATATTGGCGTGGAAAAAACCCCGATAAACAAGGGAATAAGAGGACAAATAAGTGATATGTGACATGTTGACACATGTGTAGGAGTGATAGGAGGTACGGCGGGGAATTATCTCACTTAATCACATATTCATTTGTTTTGAGTGCCACTGGGGTCTTTTAAATGTTTTTTTTAGGCCTTGGATTTTAAAAGTCCCTTCGCCTTTGCCCAGTAAAACCTCTTAAGAGTCTCAGCATCATTCCCAGGTTAAGGATGACATACACTTGTGGCTCTCTTCAATTAATGGTTCACGCGCAGACCAAACCCTCTTAACCAGCTTACGTTTAGGCCACACACGCCTCACACATGGTTAACTATTGTCCACCACTCATGGTCAACCACCAGAATGCCAACATAGCCATACATTATTGACTGTTTTTCACTTTCTTTGTATTTGTCCAGTCTATGCAACTGAAAGACGGCGATTTTTGACAAACACTTCATTACATGACATCCTTTCCGACTCAGACTATTTCAATTTCACCCCAATTCGTCACTTCGTGAGAGCTATATATTATAAAATGACATATAACTACTGACGTATGTGTGACTTAAAACTCTGTACCACCTCCTCCAACACTAGCCTTAAGAGGGCCTAGGCCCAATGGGCTACTATAAAATATAAACATCTTCAACAACAATATTATATGCTGGCAAATAGTATACCATTTTATTCAGTTTAGGAAAGACACCTAGCAATTATAATGTTAATAATTTTAGTTATAACAGATCCTTCCTAAGCTGCATGCAATCGTATAAATATAACTGAAACCAATTTTAAAAATAGTCCCTGGTAGGCCACTGAAACAGTTTAAACAAAACACACTACTGTATATGTATTATGCCATACCTAATCTCTTTATTAACCCCGGGAGTGACTCATGCCCTTCCTCCGACAGCTGTGGAAGAAGACCGGGTCGGCAGTTTTAGGAGAGTGCCGGCGCCTGGACCACTTCTTGGTCTGGAGGATAGAGGACGTGGCCCTCTACATGCAACACTACGCCAGCCTCATCATCACCGACGTTAGTGTTATATATATTTTTATAGATATTTATTATTTATTTGTTTTGCTTCACATTGTTTTTTCTGTAAGTGGGTGATTAAAACAGTTAAGGGGGTGTTTCTTCTGGACCTCCTCCTCCCTCATGTTTAGCCCCAGTAGTATTCAGATTTATAGTGAGTATTTAGTTTATTGTTTTTCTTTTGCTTTTGTTTGTTATAAGTGGATATATATTAAATGACAGAGGCACCACAAAACGAGGTCACCTGGAAATCCGCCATTAACCCTTTGTAAAGTAACAGAGTTACAAATAAATATGCTACTGAGTCGGAGTTACAAATAAACATGTTACCGGAGTCGGGGAAGTGAGGGACAGAAGAGGGAAATGGGAACAAAGGGGAAAACTGCAGCAGAAGATAAACCAACAACGAATTTGAAGAAGGAAGAAAAGAAGAATCAGAAGAAGTCCCGTGGAGAGAAAGAAGGCAAGACAAACACGAAGAATGGAAGAAAGAAAGAGAAGAAACAACAACATGGCCGCCTCACCCCCCCCCCCCCCCCCCACTAAACATCACACCCACTCTGCCGCCCACACCCGGGAAAAATATATGTGTCCCCATCACCAATTCCAGGTCAAGCAAAAGGAAGGCAGAACAAGAGGACTTACCAAAATACAAAAGGCTCCAGATATCTCCTCTCCAGATGCGCCGCTCTTCCGCACAGCTCCTCCCACATCATGGCGGAAACTTCTGAGGGGTCTACCTCAACCCCCCTAATCCGCCCCCCGTACCTGTGACCTTCTGACCCTCAACCAACGTAACTGGGACATAGCAGCACAAGTCATGACCATCCCGACTTGCCCAAGGTAGAGTCAGCAATTCGAAGGGCTCGAGTAGGCTTACATGTGAGGCTTGAGTCCGAGAATTACCCTCTCATTCACCTGAGAACTAATATTGTCTCTCACACCATGGTGCCTGAGATACATTAGGTTCTTTTCTAGGCTTGCAGTATTGACATTATAAGTGGAAATAAGGATATGTCTCCAAAACACTCTTAATATCAATTCAACACTCTTGGAGAAGTCTTTGCCATGGCAAGATCTCTACAATAGTCAGGGCTTTGCGAGACACCGTCACCTAATGGCACTCTGCAAATAAAGTCCTTACACCATATGTGCCAGAACCATGGTCGAGGGCATATGCTTGTAAAAAGGCCTAAAAATCCAATCATCAGGGTTCTTTGAACACTCTTATAAAGGTCAAAGACAGTTGGGAAAGATAGTACAGCCATGGTCACACTTCTTCCCCACGTTCGTCTGATGAATACTTACTCTGTCATGACTTGAGCGCCTTTTCATTAAATGCCCCACACCCAAACGTACCGGAACAGAACTTCATCACCGACTATTATAACGGTCAGGATAGTCGAGCAACCATAGTGTAGGACATGTTCTCACTCATGCTCGCGTTAGTCCGATAGTACACCCACTGTGCCATGACATAAGGAACTACTATTTAAGGCCCCACACCAGATAGTCCATCTGTAACCCCCACTCCATTGACCACATGGCAGGACCACCTAAGCGGCTCGACGGAACAAGAAGAAAGGACTCGGCAACAAATACCGAGATCAACAGTGTTCAGTGTTACTTCAAGACTCTTCCCAGTGTAAGAATAGAATTGCTAGTGGATTCTCCAGGGTCGTCGTGGATCCTCGTTCGTGCTCGGCATTATATTTTTGTGTTATATTCCATATAAACCGTGTATTATATATCTTAAGTGTATTTCTCTCGCTGCATCAAGTGGTCATTAATAAGAAAACTCATGTGTGTACGCAGTTATATTTATCCTTTACGAATATTGTGCATGTGTAGTCTGACTTTAGTTTCTCCAGTCGAGTAAGAACCTACCCTTGTCCAATCAGCCCCAGTAAAAAACTGGTTTAAGGAAGAAAGATTGAAATCCCACTGTGTGGACGAAGCAGTCTTTATATATGTATAATTGGTTAATTAAAGTAGTTAAGGGGGTGTTTGTTGTGGACTCCCATCTCCCTCATGTTTGGCCCCAGTAGTTTTGAGACATTTGCCCATTAGTTTGGGTATTTTAAGAGTTTTCCCCATTTCTTTGTTAATTTAAGACTTTTCGCTCCATTTAGGTGTTTAAATTTTCATGGCGAGCCTGAAATTTAGGAGCCGGCTTCGGCCGCGCATTTATCTCGAGAGGGGGTCTTGGGGGGGTATTTTTTAAGATAGATGGAGGTTTAGGGAGGAAACTACCAAAATATAAATGATAATGATAATAAAACAATGCTCCCCTTAACCAGAAGTAACTGTTTCTATTTGTGCTTCACCTACACACAGAGTTGTTGTTGCTGTTCCCCAGGCAGTCTGGCTGAGCAGCCCCAAGGTCCCAAGCAAGGCCAAGGCCATAACCGAGCGCACCCACAGAACCCTCCCTGCTTACCACTAATAAAGCCCAGGTGACCGAAGCCACTCCAAGGCGGGAAGCTGAGGAGGGTGCGGAAACGCCCGGTAAACCAAAACTCCACCCAAGGCACTGTGCCCCTCAGCAATTATGAAGGGAAAGTTGAGGGGCAAAGGAAAAATGTGACGCTTTGGCTCCCAATCTGCCAACCTATAGGTTGGCAGTAGGGAGGTCATTCCACGGAAAAGACACCGTCACTTACGATCTAGAATATATATAAGTAAAAGGAACCGTCAGAGTAAGTTATGGGTATGGCAGAGAACGCTCAGCTCTGACTCTGATAGACCAGCTCATCACCAACTTACACACAGAGTAATCCAGCTAACTCTCGCAAACACTTCCTCCTCTTATCCATTTCACTACACTTAACAAGCTCACTGCACTTCTTTCAAACACACCTAAATTTCTTCTAATGTAGGCCTACCTTGATTTTGGTTCTCTATCACTCTTTCAATCTTGGGGGGACACTTGTTACAGGCAGCTTTGCCTTTTGTCTCCTTCATACACATAGAAAAAAATGAAGAAAATATTGCCTAACTTTCTCTTTGTTTTCCAGGTGGTTTTGGCGGACAACAGAGTCGGCGTGAACCAGCTGGTGTACAAACCAGCTGCGTTAAAACACACCTTCGAACCCAAGACTGCCACCGTGCAGAAGTCCCTCTTGGTGGGTGCCTCCCCGTCCTACACCTGTACCTTCCAGCAGTCTTCTTCCAAGCTCTACGGCACCTTCTACGGGAAAGGCTTATTTTATCAGGGTGGACGCAAGAAAGGGAATGCGGGCGTCCTCTTTGCCTCCTTCACTTCTTCAGTTAATAGTAAGTTGATAGTACAGGTAATAGTAAGACGGGGGTTTATGCCTTTCATTTACTATGTATTTAGGTATATACACAGGCACATAACCCATAGCTGGGGTTAGCTGACTCGAGATAGAGCCGGAACAGAAACATCTAAAATTCCAATTCTTAGAGTCAGGGAACACTTTCGCGTTGCCTCGCCCCTTACTCTATCTTGTCTAGTAGATTAATTTTACAATAGGAGGAGGATTCCTAGCACCCTACCCTCAAAAGGAAATGTAGGAGTAAAAAAAAAAAAAAAAAAAAAAATTTTTTTGATCATGAACAAATGTGTCTCCTTAAATTATTGACCTATGGCAAATGATTAGCTGGCATTGCAGGAGAGGATATTTGTTTCATTTAACTGTGTGTTTTGTTTTCTATTCCCTTTTTAACTAATTGCACTGTTAATCTATTTTACTCCAGAGGCTCCTAAGCATCCCTTCAACGAGGCCGCTAGCTACCCTGCTCTGGGGGGTGCCACTTATATCCAAGACTCCGAGTTCCACAATTACGGGACCCGTAGCTGCGGAATGGATGTCGCGATGATGACCAACAAGGAATCAGACGATGCTGTTCACCCAATCTTCACCAAGGGCCTGAAGTTCGAAGCATCTCCCGAGGACAACAGGGTCTTCATCCATAGAGCAAGCCTGGGCAAGGTGAATCCATCTGACTGCGTAGATATGGATTGCGATGGCCTGAAGAATGTGGTGCTGACGGATATAGACGGTTCGCTGCTCGGTGGGTACAGGTTTTGTTATGTTTTGTAATGGTTTGGGATACTGTATGTTGTGAAAGAGAGAGACAGAGAGAGAGAGAGAGATCATAGCAGATCCTTAGTATAGTCTTTCACAGCCATTACTTTTTTTTTAAATCATATCATATGAGATTGAATATATCCCCTTCCCCCTCCATGTAGTTTAGGATATCCTCTGTATACAATGATTACAAATATCCTCATATTTCCCTGATTCCCAGTTTCCTACCATAACTCTATTAGGGGAAGAATGTATAGATATTTGCCCCATTAGTTTGGCGATTTTAAGACCTTTTACCCTATTTCTTTGTCAATAGTAAGACCCTTCATGCCATTCAGTTATAAAAAAAATCCTGGCGAGTGAAAGCGAACCTGTAATTTAGTAGGAATTGGCCTTTGGCCGGAACATTTTCTACCGAATAATTTACAAATTTATATCAAAGGAGGGTATTGTGAGCGTTTTATATAAGCTTGATTGAGGTCTAGGGAGCAAAGTAAAAAGAAAATATATACCGTAATACAGGTAATTAAAATATATACCGTAATACAGGTAATTAAAATATATACCGTAATACAGGTAATTAAAATATATACCGTAATACAGGTAATTAAAATATATACCGTAATACAGGTAATTAAAATAATATAAATAAAAGATAAATAACCCTTCTTAATAATATTATCTAATTCCAAATGTCATACACTATTTCCCTTACATTCCCTGATTCAATGTTCCTTTCAAGTTCAATTTTCCTAAACATTTGATCGCAGGGTCACCAAATGGCACTCTGACCTCCCAAGCGGAACACGAGTGGGACGGGGATCGAAGCCGTGGCGTGGGTGACTATCGCATCCCGGTCTCTCTCAGGCAGAACGCGGACGGCTCTATGATTCCTGCCCAGTCTAAGTTCCCCAATAAAGGTAAGAAGGAGAAGAAGAGGATTGGGAAGAAGAAAGCAAGTAATACAAATATTGATATTATTATTAATGACAATCTATCTATCTATCTATCTATCTCTCTCTCTATTTAAGCTACTCAGGAACATTCCTATTTTTGGTTGACTCGAGACAGACAATGATAATAGTAATATGGAAATAATACTAAACCCTGCTGGACTGGCGGCGTATTAAATATTTGATTTCTGCTACATTTAGATGATTTTATGAAGCTTAGCAAGGATATATGGTAGTTAAAAGGATTAATTGAGATAGTCTGTAGCCTATTTATGGGTAGACGTCCTTCCTAAACTGAACAAAATCGTCTAATAATTGTCTGGATGTACTGAAAAGGACGTCACCTGTACTGAATAGGTAAATAAGATATAGAAGTTGAAGAAGAATTAGAAGATGAAAGGGAATTATTACATAAATTGTCAAGTTATAAATTAATAAGAGAAAGTAAATTGGTGAAATGCATCGATCATAAATAGGTACATGAATAGAAAGGTAGTTAACTACCTAGTCAGGAATCATGCATAACCGTATCTTCCAAACATGATAGTTTTGCAGGGTTTGTCGACTATCTATCTCAATAGTTCTTAATCTGTCTTCCTATTTGTTTACCTATCTATCATCAAACTAAAAATAACTATGGTTACCCCTCCAGGAATCCTGCGTAACAGCGGGTGCCAGAATATGACGGCCTGGCAAGGTTGGAAGTGCACTGGGATCATTCACCGCATGTTCGTCTTTGAGAGTATGGATTCCGACACTGAGATCCGCCGACTCTCACCCATCGCTTTCATCGCAAACCCCGGTAAGTAGAACATTTATGTGAGTTGCGGGTAGTTAGGATTCTGGTTCCTGACTTAATCTCTTCTATATATATGTGAACCAAGATCATGCCCAGCTCCAAATGTTGAATGTTTTTCCTAAGCACTGCTACCTGTTACTATATCCCTTGAGCATGGAGATGGGTCAGCCTACAGCCTGGTTAACCCAAGGCCTTGACCAGGGTGACTGTCCACAATGGAAGCTTCTGGTATATTAGGAGTTATATCGCTGCATTCTCCCGTATGGACACAATTAGCTAGGACCTTTAAACCTTTAAATCCAGTCCTTTCTAAATATGTTAACCCTATTAACCTTCCAATTCCTACCCAAATTTGCGGCTTTTTCCTGAACCTTGCCTAACTTCCTATTACCTATCTCCCAGGATCCAATGGGTACGTGGAGCTAGTGAACGGACCAATGGATAGAGGCTGGTGCTTCGGGTACACATGCCAGGAGCGGATATCCACCTTCTTCTCTGTGGTGGCATCGGGCGTGGTCTATGAAGTGGGCATGACCAGTACCCCGCCTCAGGTTGGTGCATATACAGTAGATACTCAATTAAGGGGGCCCACCTCGTTTTTGTTTTTCTCTCTCCCTCTCTCTCTGGACTTTATCCATTCGGCCCCATTCAGCCTACTGTTTAAAGTCGTTTAGCCCTATACTGGTGTCAATTTTGTCCTGGCGATCGGTAGTGAACAAGCATAATTTTAGAATGTTTTTGACAGCAGGCTAAATTTGTAAATTTTTCGATAGAAAAATGTCTCCGGCGAAGCCAGACTTTTACATACAATGCATATACAGTAGATACCCGGAGTCAATTAAGGCGAGATGGGCCGTTTTATTGGTCTATTAATTCATTTATTCCATTATTTCTTAGTTTCCTCGCTAGACCTCCATCAAGCTTAGAAAAACAACCCCTAAACCCCACTTCAAGATAAATGTGTACATTTTTTGGTAGAAGAATATACCGGCCAAAGGCCGGTTCCTCTTAGAATTTCAGGCTCGCTATCGTTCGCCACCTAAATGGCACGAAAGGTCTTAAAATTGACAACGCATTGGGGCGAAAAGATATAAAATTGCCCAACTAATGGGCCGAACGTCTTATAATCTCAAATCAAATGGGGTTTAACACGAGGGAGAAAGGGGACCAGAAAAACGACCCATCTCCCCATTAAGTCAATCAGCATACAAAAACGCTTTTATATTTGATTTTGCCTATAATTAGACGGTTTTACTCAGCTTAGGAATGCCCTCTAGGAATCAAAGAGGTATCATCAATATCAATTAACTCTCGGAGTCACATAATTCCTTTCGTATCCGATTAAAGTTGTATATTAATAACCAGAATAAAAGAAAGAAGAGCTTCATCATATACAGGTTAAGGAGACAGTGGTTAGTGTTTGGGTGTATTTACTTACTGTATAATTATATTCATGTATTTTTTAGTTTCCTCCCCCGACCTCCATCAAACTTAGGAAACATCCATTAGATCCCCCTTCAAGATTAATTTGTAAATTTTTCGGCAGAAAAAGGTCACGGCCGAAGGCTGGCTCCTCCGCAATTACAGGCTCGCTATCTTCCGCCAGGACAAAAAATGTACACCTAAAAGGCACAAAAGGTCTTAATATTGACAAAGAAATGGAGCGAATGGTCTTAAAATCAACAAACTAATAGGGCAAACGTCTTAAAATCTCATAACTAATGGGACGAAAAACGAGGGAGAAGGGGGGCCATAAAAGCGGTCCATCCCCCTTTAAGGTGTTTATATTCTGTATACTTTGATCGGCCGAGCATATTAATCCTCTAGCATCTAATTTCCTGACCCTTATATGCAGAATAAGAAACAAATACACCTCTACTATAGTCCATTCATTATAGGTAGGCCAGAAATCATGACCCCTAACCTCTGTAACTCAAAATGGGGTAGAGCAGGTTGGCTATAGATTTTCACACCTATTCCCTGGCTGACTCTTCCTAAATGTTGAAAATATTAGTTCAATTACTCTAGTCGTTTTGGAGTTGCAGAGGTTAGGGGTCACAATTTCAGGCTTACCTATAATAAATGGATTTACAATATGTACTGTAGTGTTAATGTTCATGATTGATAATATAGTCCATTATTAAGGTCAAGTCTGTAACGTTGATAATGACAAGACAGTGTTATTGTCCGGTTAAGATGTACAGTGTATAGTTCCTGATATCATTGTTTGCACTCAAGAATCTATTATTATGGGGGCAGTGGTTATTTTGGGGGTCTATTTATTTATATATTAATTTAGTTTTTAGTTTCCTCCTTAGACCTTCATCAAACTTAAAATAACATCCATTAGATCCCCCTTCGAGATTAATTTGTAAATTTTTTGGTAGAAAAATGTAAAAGGCCGAAGGCCAGTTCCTCCACAAATACAGGCTCGCTATCGCTCGCCAGGAAACTAATAGACACCTAAAGGGCACGAAAGGTCTTAATGTTGACAAATAAAAGGGGCGAAAGGTCTTAAAATCGACAAACTAATGGGGAAAACGTCATAAAATCTCAAAACTAATGGGGATAAGCATGAGAAAGTAAGGGGACCAGAAAAACGGCCCATCTCCCTTTAAGGCTACTGGTTGCACTCGCCAACCCTTTTCAGTGATAAAGTAAACAAAACACATTTGTTACTGGCAATGTACACTTGGATGCCATAGTCTCTAGCCCACTGATAACTATTTGTGGACCTCATCTATTTCTAATTATGGAAATATATCTCTGGAAACAAATTTAGGAATATAAGTTTCTGTGTATTAACTACACAATTATATATACTGAATATTGAAAGGCAAATTTTATCCAAAAATCAATCTAGATAGTTATAATTACATAAGGAAATACATAGGGGTCCACACATTCTTATGAGTGGGCTAGAGACTATATGGTATCCGAGTGTACAATATTCTGAGTTCAGTGCATATTATAGTCTCTGGGATATCTTCAAGTTTCTGCATATAATTGTCCATACCGGCTCGGTAGTGTAGTGGAAACCCTCCTATTACTATGCTCCTTGTCACGGTTGGGGGGCTTCGGGGCCGGCGATTGGAGTTAGATGGGGGAGGGTTATGGTTATTTCCCTCCCTCTCCCATCGAGGTTTCGTCGTCGCCTTGACTAATTTTGCATAGTTTTTATTCCCCTTCTGTTCTTATTCTGTCTCATTCGTTTATCCTCCAGTCAGTCTATATTATATGCCACCCTGGCCTGGCTAGGTTGCTGGTTCTTGACCTGATTTGTATCTTCGGTCGCTGGTGCGGCTGAGCTGACTCGATTCTCTCAGTAGTGCATTTTTTTGCATCTCGCTGTGATATTTTTCACCTTAGTCCTCTTCTCTCATTCTTCGCCTTTGATCACTTCTTGGTTGGTGCTCCAGTGTAGCAGTTCTTGTCTCATCCTTCGGCCCTGTCCTATAAGAGCTCTGCTGTGGAGCTCATGTGGTCCGGCTGAACTGATGAAATGGCGAGAAATGTCTGCGTGTCTTCACCTTCCTAGATTTGTTCACCTCCTGCCCTTCCCTATCTATCATGACTTGATAAGTTGTCCATCTTGGTCTGATCCTTCAGACCAGCCCTATGAGAGTTCTTTTGGGGAACGCAGTGGTCTGGTTAAATTTTTCTATTAAAACAAAAATTGTAGTGGATAGCAGCTTTGTCTCTCACTTAGGAGACCTGAGGTTTAATCCAATTCTCAGGCATGAAGATTTTTTGCATACACTGGTAGCTGGTACCGTTTCCCTTGAACAAGGAAATGGGTAATAGTCTTTCAATAATATAGTCTACTATATGTCAGTATGTCAAGTGCTATTGAATACCGGAGCAAGGGTTAGAGAGAAACGGTGCTTAAGAAAAGACCTGAAGTTTATAAACTGCTTACATTTGTGATTTACGCTTTAGCTCTATACTCTGAAGGGACTGGAGTTCTCGCAGAGAGGCTCTAGTCCTGACATTTTTCTTGACTTACAGTGTGCGGGCTTTATAATCCAATAGGGTTGATAGCCTCTCAAGTCCTATTTAACTAATACATACTCTCCATTTCTATAGTAATTTATTATTCCTTAATTTGATTTTTGTTTAGCCAAATACTGCTAAAGTAAGGAATCACTTTCATTCTATCTATACTCTTCCGAATGAACTCTCCAAGACTTTAATACAAGTTTGCTTGTATTTTTACTTCAACGCTCTAATCTTCCTTTTCATGATACAAATATCTGTAAGTTTGACTTCAACTCTCTATCCTCCATTTTTACGATAAATATTTGCTGTAATATTGTCTTCAACTCTCTAATCCCCCTTTTCTCTCCTATCAGCACATCCGCCTGCGTCTCCTCCACGCAGATCCCAGCGAGTCCTTGATCATCAAACTATTTTTCCCCAAGACCCAACGCTACGACGTGTATCACGGTGAGACCTACGTGCCTCCTACCAACATCGACAACTCCAAGCCCAACTACCAACTCCACCCAGAGGACCCCAAATATGAACCCAAGCTTAGTGATGTGAGTTTATGATGTTGTTCCCTAGACTGCCTGGCCGAACAGTTCAGAGTCCCTGAGGAAGGCCACAGCTGGAACAGGGCGATCCCACAGAGCCCTCATTGAGTGTATACTGTGTTGTTGGTGTGCATGATTGAGTATAGTGCAGTCTTTTATAATGTGGTATATGGTAGACTCACATGGCACGAGAACCTGTGAGTTTATGTTGTGTAGTTGAGGAGTTTAGGCTGAGATTATGTTGTGTGGAGTTTGTGTTGTGTTTATGTTGTGTTGTTGTTGTTCCCCAAGCTGCCTGGCCGAACAGCCCCAAGGCCCCGAGCAATTCCAAGGCCATAACCGAGCGCCCCCACAGAACCCTCCCTGACGACCACAATAAAGCCTGGGTGACCGAAGCCACTCCATGGCGGGGAGCTGAGGAGGGTGCGGAAACGCCCGGGATACCAAAGCCCCACCCAGGGCCCTGTGCCCCTCAGCAATTATGAAGAGAAAGTTGAGGGGCAAAGGAAAAATGTGACGCTTTGGCTTCCAATCTTGGTAGATTGGGAGGTCAATCCACGGAAGAGACGCCGTCACTTGAGATCTAAAAAATATATAAGTAAAAGGAACAGTAAGAGCAAGCTATGGGAATGGCAGAGATCGCTCAGTTCTCACTCTGATAGACCAGCCCATCACCACATGACTAGAACCCAATCCTCTCAGCATCAGCTAGGAAAGGCCCTAGAAAGCCGCCTTTGGCGGGGGGATAGCTCCCCTATTTCAACCCCTTTCGGGGTCGGGCACCCGCCCATGTTGTGTTGTTGGCGTGCATGATTGAGCATAGTGCACTATTCCATAAAGTGTTTTATGGTAGGCTCATGGGGTACGAGAACCTGTGTTTATATAGAGTTGTTGAGTTTATGTTGTGTTTATTTTGTGTGGCGTTTATGTTGTGTTCTTGGTGTGCATGATTGAGTATAATGCAGTGGCATAATGTGGCATATGGTAGACTCACAGGGCACGAGAACCTGTGTTGTGTTGTTGAGTTTATGCTGAGTTTATGTTGTGTGTTATGTTTATGTTATGTTTATGTTGTGTTGTTGGTGTGCATGATTGAGTGTAGTCCAGTCTTCCCTAATGTGTTTTATGGTAGACTCACATGGCAACAGTTTATTTAGAGTTGTTTGGATTAGAGTAAAACTTATATCACAAGTGCGATTTCTCCCTCAATATTTATCCTCAATGCTGGTCTGGTAACTTATGAGGTAAACTTTAAAAATAATGATGTTGCTTAACTTATTCTACCATCAGTTTAGTTCCCGCCGTACCCCCTTTATGCTTGAAGTGTTAGGGGTAGGTATAGTGCTTACCCCCGTAATATAAAACCACACTTAACCCCTTGAAATTATGATGCGTTTTGAAAGTGTATTCTGGTTATCATAAGATAATATTACTTAGCTCAGGAAGAATTTGTGGGTGTTAGAGAGTTAGTGGAGACAGTCATTACTCTTTAAATGTTCACAGATCCTTCCTAAGATGTATAAAATCGTCTAATGATAACCATAATATACTGTTAAATCGTGTTATAATCCTCAAGGTGTTAGGTGCTTCTCTAAATCTTCATGAACGAATTATGATATGATCTTTTGGAAACTGGATGATATTTTAGCCTTTGTCACAAATTAGCTTTCCGTTGTTTTATCTTCGATAAAGGGTTAGGGATGCACTTATGTTTGGATTTTAAAAATGGGGCCTCATGTAAATACAACTGAACTTGACACTGTACAGTATTTACACTGGTAAAAATATAGAATAAATTACCAGCACCACTTGCAAGATTCATTTACTGATTATAGCTATCCAACCTTTTATTTTGTCTTCAGAATTGATAAACTGGCTAAAATAGTGCCATATCATGTAGAGTGTGCTGTATTCCTTTTATTAGTCCTTCCCATCTTTAAACCATATTGTGTCAGTTTGACATCCTGTTATCCAAAAATATACTGTATATACATGAATATGTTTATGTACTATATATATATATATATATATATATATATATATATATATATATATATATATATATATATATATAATAGGCACTGTCTATAACTATCTAACCTATTATTTCCCTACCAGGTATCAGGAACCAACTACCTGGAGCGATCCAAGAAGTTCCTCCACATCGTCGTGCGGGGCGGGGAGGAGATCAACATTAAGACGTCTCCCCTCATCATCCTCACCACCGGCCTCGTCATCGACCCCGACAACTTCTTTGAGAAAAACGTCATCCAGAATGTGGCGCTTCTCCTGGGGGTCAGCCCTGAAAACATCCGGATAACCAAGATCGTTAGAGAATCAGGGAGGAGGAGGAGGGGGGCCACTGAAGTAGCCAATGTAGAGGTAAGGAAGAGGAGTAAGAAGTATATAGACGGAGGAGGAGGAAATAGGAGGGGAAGAGGAGGAGGAGGAAGGGAGGAGCAGAGAAGAGGAGAAAGGAAAAGGAGGAGAGAAGGCAGGAACAGAGAAAATGAAAAGGAAAAAGGAGGGAAGCAGGCTAAGAGGGTTCTTGAAGATGCAGAGACAGTGAGATAAGAACTATGAGGATAAAGAAGACGAAGATCGAGGGAAACTAGTATTGGCATCACAGTAGAACATTAATTGGCGAATTGTATCAGAATCTGGGTTCCACAATAATTTATTGAATATTTTTTTAAGGATTTTTTTTATTTAATCTTGCATTAGATATGACTATTCAAGGTTATTAGTAACTAGATTTAAAATAACTAGTCTATATAAAACTTGTTCTCTCTCTTTCCCTCCACCTAAGATATTGATTTATCCTGATAATGTAGATAACCCATAATTATCTCCCTGAACAGGTTGTATATAGTTGGCACTCCACCACTGACCACACTGAACGGCAACGCGATGGCCTTTGGGAGCAAAAAACAGAGCCTGGAGGACCTCAACGCCGAGGTAGCCTTGCATGGCCAAGTCTATCTCTCTCTCTCTATTTACATTTCTTCATCTATCTATCTTACTTAGCATAATTATCTCTCTTTATTATTCCATCTTCCTCAGCCTGATCATCTCTCTCTCTCTCTTTCCTTCTTACCTTATAGTTCTAGGTTGGCACTCTCCTACCGACAACATCCACTCCTTCGGGAAACCAAAATATTGTCTTTTCTCGTTCGTTACAGTATACCTAAAGTCCTGATCTTATAACTAAACCAGAACCCTTTTCCCCTACACAGTTTGAGGTGGGCAGTCCCCCTCTGACTACCTTAAACGGTAACAGTACGGCCTCCGCGGGCAAGGAGCTAAGCCTAGAGGAGCTCAACGCCGGGCAGGCCAGGATGGTCAACTTCTACCAGACGGGGAAACTCGAGGGCGCTCAAGTCAACCTCACCCTGACTGGACTTGAGGTCAGAGATCTTGTTATTGGCCTCTTTTTTTTTTTTTTTTTTTTTTTTTTTTTTTTTTTTTTTTTTTTATTTTTTTTTTTTTTTTTTTTTTTTTTTTTTTTTTTTTTTTATCAGACGCCATAATTCCCGAGAACGGGTGGCCATGAACATTAGGCGTTTGTCACAAACTGCTAGGTCAGGTTGACGGGCTTGACCTCTACCAATAACATTTTGACACTGCGGGCTCGATCTGCCGACCCTTTGATCAGCAGTCGACGCTCTACTGACTATGCCATGGCTAGCGACAGTTGCTAAATGCTGTATTTACTTCTATGTGTATACAGGAGACAAAAGGCAAAGCTGCCTGTAACATGTGTCCCTTACAAGGTTGAAAGAATGACAGAGCCAAAATCAAGGTATGTTAAAGATAATTTAGATGTGTTGGAGACAATTGTGGTGTGCATGTTAAGTGTAGTGTACTGAATAAGAGGAGAAGGTGTTTGTGAGAGTTAGCTGGATTACTTCCTGTGTAGGTGAGGCACTATTAAAAATAGTGAGAGAAGCCAGGCAAATGAAACAGGAGTTCCAGCAACTTTATTGTCTGTTATGCTATTAACATTCAGAGTCTTTTGGTACTGGTATAAACCACTATAGTATATTAATTATAACTACGCCATAAATCATAACCCCTAACCTCTGTAAATGAAAAGGGCCTAGTTGCTCTAGAAAATGGGCTGTAAATTTCCACACCTATTACATGGCTGACTTTTCCCAACTGGTAGAAGTATTTAGCTTGATTACTCTAGCCAGTAGGCTGTTGACAAATAGTTGTTAATAATATTAAGTGATTACTCTAGTCGTTTTGAGTTACAGAGGATAGGGGTAAACAAATTTCACCAACTTATAATGAATAGAATATAGACAAGAACTGCAGTTAGTACTGCCAGGAGGAGTGATAGTGATAACTGAGACTTCCCCAAAGAATTCAATATATTATTCCTCAACATATCTCCTTCAACAACATAGGCAAGATTCAGGAACGGGTAAGAGGACACTTCCTTCTTATTTAGGACTACAACCAAAAGAACTCATTACCTTTATCCTGGACAGATTAAACTCCCCCGACCCCCCACCACCACCTAAGAATCCCGACCCCATTTGAAATCCTATGTGGAAAGGGAAATAGCCTACTCCTCCATTCCCCATGTTATTCTAGGTGGCGGGGATGAATGAGTTAAGGTTGATTGTTCCACTCTGACTACCTTAAACGGTAATGGTACGGCCTCCGGGGCCAAGGAGCTAACCCTAGAGGATCTTAATGCCGACCAAGATGGTCAACAGTTACCACAAGGAGCTAAGCCTAGAGGACCTTAATGCCGACCAAGATGATCAACAGCTACCACAAGGAGCTAAGCCTAGAGGACCTTAATGCCGACCGAGATGGTCAACAGCTACCACAAGGAGCTAAGCCTAGAGGACCTTAATGCCGACCAAGATGGTCAACAGCTACCACAAGGAGCTAAGCCTAGAGGACCTTAATGCCGACCAAGATGGTCAACAGCTACCACAAGGAGCTAACCCTAGAGGACCTTAATACCGACCAAGATGGTCAACAGCTACCACAAGGAGCTAAGCCTAGAGGACCTTAATGCCTACCAAGATGTTAAACAGCTACCAGACTGAGAAAAGCAAGTGTGCTAAAGTCAACCTCAATTTGACTTCCCATGTTTAAAAACAAGACTAAAGTCTTTGTTAAATTAACTTTGGTATGTTGATAGAATGGCTATAAACAGCTTAAGAGGAGGAACACTTTATTGATAACGTTTCACATAAATTTTATTTTAGTAAGCGTTGTTTCCATATAGCGATTTTGATAAGTTAATTTGACTTTATGTTGTCTTTTTCCCAGTTTTGGTTTGTTTAGTTTGCAAGTTTTACATTTTAATAGCTTCTACAGATCACCTGAAGAAGCTATCTGCGAAACGTTTTCAATAAAGTGCTCCTCCTCATATGGTGTTTGTATAACAGATTTTATTAATCTTTAATTTTCTTCCTCTTCAACAGATTCAAGAACCCCAACCACCACCTAAGATACCCGGACCCAAGGCGACGCCAGAAAGTGGCTCAGTGGTGACGGAGGGCGGGGAACTCTTCAGCAACCTACAACAGAAGGAGGAGCAGCAGGCCCTGAATGAGAGCCTTCAGGCAAAGGAATATGCCAAGCCTTCCAGCTCCGAGGTTGTGGAGGGTGTCGCGCGGCAAGTGTCCACTTACACCATCCTCGATCCCTCCCCTGGCATCGCTGTGCTTGATCAAAATGTGAGTCGATGTTAACTCTTCTAATATGATGAGTCTACAAATGTTGACCCTTTTCTCTCAACACTCAAAAAGAACTAGAGCAATCTAAATGACGCTTTTACCATTTGGGAACAGTCAACCAGAATACAGGTGGGGAAATTTAAAACTCATTTTGTCCCGTATTCCCTGAGTTATAAGCCTTGGTCACAATATCTTAACTAGAAGTAATAAGTAGTCTGTAGTATAGAGTTTATAGTATTTTAATATTTTAGTCTTGTTACCATTATATATATATAGCTTAGGAAGGACCTCTTGTGAGCAACGTTTTAGGACTATACAATATATATAGATCAACATGTAGGTGGTTGGGCTAGCAACCCTTCCTTCAAACCAAGCTAGAGAACTAGGTGAATCATTTGTGGCCACCCCGTGGGCCTAGGGGATCAAGGCATCTGGCAATAGATAGATATATCATAATAGTACATGGGGTAACTGGACTACCCAACCACCAGACTGTTCAGACTATTTCATGCAGTAGATCTTAACTAGTGCGACCTGAACCAGTACTGTTAAGTTAGGTTAATGTGACCGTGGTTATTTTGTGTGGTCTATTTATTTATATATTCATATATTTTAAAGTTTCCTCGCTAGACCTCCATCAAGCTTAAAAAAAACACTCCCTAGAACCCCTTCAAGTTAAATTTGTACAAATTTTGATAGACAAATGTCCTGGCCAAAGGCCGGACTCTCTTAAAATTACAGGCGAGCGATCGCTTGCCAGGAAAAAATCGACACCTAAATGACACAAAAGGTCTTGATATTAATATAGAAATGGGACGAAAGGTTTTAAAATCTACAAACTAATGGGCCGAAAGTCTTAAAATCTGAAAACTAAGGGGCTAAACATGAGGAAGAAGGGGGACCAGAAAAACGGCCCATCTCCCCTTAAGTTACGTTAGGTTAGGTCAAGTTACGTTAGGATAAGAATGTTAAGTTAAGTTACGTTAGGGTAGGTTTAGTTATGTTAGGCTAGGTTAAATTAGAACATTTAATTGGCATTGGCTTAGTTGATATATCCAGGAACAAGTGTGTGAATAAATCAATCAGCGAGTCTTTTTGTAGATTATTACCCTTCAGTATTACAGAAAACACTTCTTTTCATTCTGGCTATTATTAGACGAGTTTAATATGATTAGGAAAAACCTGTTGTAGCCAAAAGGTTAATTGATCTCAAGTTTATCCCTATGATTGCTAAAACCCCATTCTCAAACAATATAAAATCGTCTAATGTGAGCCAGAATACACTGAAAAGCGTCCTATACAGGTCTCCTTCGATTTACGATTGGGTTATGTTTCTGAAAACCTGATTTTAAATGAAAAAAATCATTTAGCAAACCCTAAAATTAATACGGTAAATGCGGAAGCGTTCTCGGACCGGCCAAAACCCAAACCCAAAACACTTAAAAACCTACAATAATATCGTAAATCAAGGCATCGGATAGTGAGGGAGACCTGTATTGTCAGATTGAATTGTGACACTTGACTATAATCCATATTTTGTTCTCATTGTCAGGGCGAAGTCATCCAAAACTTAGGCCACTCAAGCGATCCATGGAAGCTATCCGTGACACTCCTCGGGGGCCTGGGCGGATCCAAATTGGGGGGTGGACCGTTAACCGTGCCTTACGAGAATGGACTGGCCAACTTTTCCGATCTCTTCTTGGATACGGCTGGAGACGACTACAGAATGTCGTTCGAAGTTACGCATCCGAGTAACTCGCCTGCTTTGCAAGTTGGATTGGACCGCAAATTTAAGTGAGTATGCAATGAAAAGTAAGCAACAACAGAGTTTTTTTACATGCATACAATATATATGTACTGTGTTCAATGGGTAGGGTGTGTATCTACATTAAGTCTCTACAATATTTATAATCGCGTTCTGTCCCTCCATCCCTTTACACAGCTCTCCTGAACCACTCAAACTTACACCTCACAATTACTATTACACATATCAAATTCTCAAGTATATATCTATCTATCTTTGTTTGTTTGTTTATTTTGCAAGTTACATTATAATTTCTCTCAATCACTCTCAACATGTCCATCTATTTATTTGCCTATCTACCCCTCCTCCCATTTACTCTGAATCCCCACTTCCCCACATACAGTATACCTGTTTGTTTTCCTTTCTGAGTCTCCATCTATCAATATTTATCTCTATGCAACTATCTGTGTATCTATCTATATATTTATCCACTTATATATATATATAAATATATATCTTTCTATTTACCTATCAATCCATTTCTCTAACTATCTCTCCCTATCCCAGAGCTGTGAAGAAGAGGGTGGCCCAGCTCCTGAATTTCGACTCCGAAGACCTCAATATTGACTCCTTATTCAATCTGAGTCTCAAGCTGGTCGACAAAGACTCCGGCGAACCCCTGAATGACTTGGTTCTAGAGGTGAGTTTAAATCAATATTATATACAGTGTATTGTATATATAGTTTTGATTCTTTCAGTACGGTATAACTTGCTTTTATACTCTGGCTACGATGTTATCAGATTTGTACTTTTCTTCTGTATATTTTATTCTTTTAGTGATTTACTTGTACGTTTAAAGCTATCATTTATTATATATATATATATTTTTGTTTTCCTTGAACATTTATTTGTTGTATGTATTAAGTTGCTTGTGTATTTTTATTTTTGTATTGATTATCTCTTTTCGTTTTGTTCCCTGGAGATATATTTGTTGTACGTATACAGTACAGCTGCCCTTTATATGTGTATACAGTACAGCTGCCCTTTATATGTGTATACAGTACAGCTGCCCTTTATATGTGTATACAGTACAGCTGCCCTTTATATGTGTATACAGTACAGCTGCCCTTTATATGTGTATTTTATTAATTAATCTGCAATATTTTCCCTTTTGTTCTGGCTATTATTAGTCGACGATTATATCTAGTTTAGGAAGGAATTTTGGAAATCAAGAGTGTTTACTGAGATTTACATTGCCCCTTTTGATTCCTCCACGGCCTTCCAAAGATGAATACAATTGTCTAATGACACCTTGAAGAAAGTTGAAAAAGGCCTCATAACACTGTATCAATATATATATATATATATTTATATATATATATTTATTTATATATATATATTTTATATATATATTTTATTTTATATATATATTTTATTTTATATATATATTTTATTTTATATATATATTTTATTTTATATATATATATTTTATATATATATATTATTTATATATATATTAATATATTTATTATTTATATATATATTATTTTATATATATTAATTTATTTATTATATACTATATATTATTTATATATATATTAATTTATTTATTATTATATATATAGTATTGCTATCGTTTATATATATATTAGTATATTTACTTGTGTATATAGCCTACAGTATGGCTATCGTTTATATATTTCTTAATGTATTAATTGTTAATGGAAATATTATTATTTGTATATTATCACTAATGAATTAATCAGTCAGCCAGTCAATAGCCAAACCCGCACTCCCTTAAAGGGGTAGGGAGGATCAACAAGAAACATAATTTGGCCCCTGGCAGGCATAGGTGCTCAACTTCGAGGCTAATTGATCCATCAGTGGGAGTTAATTGCATTTATTTGTTTATTATTAACTGATTTGTTATCTCCACAGGGCCAAACAATGCGAGGGTTTGTGCATCTCCAGAGTGACAATGGTGCTGTAATTAGTGGAGAGACCAGGTGAGAATAATTACCTAAGGTTAACCCCTTGAAGATTATGATGAATTTTAATAGTTCATTCTGGCTATCATTAGACGATTTTATACAGCTTAGGAAGGATCTGCGGGAGTTAAATGGGTAATATCTGGCTCAATCGACCCTCTGACTTCCATATATCCTTCCTAATCTTAATAAGATTGTCCAATAATAGCCAGAAAACAGAACAAAAATGCAACATCATATCTTGAACTGGTTAAAATATAGGGTAAACAAAACAAAATGTATAACATCTTTGGGTATATTGAATACCAGGTATACAGTATATACAACATATTTATCCAAATGAAGTGCAGTTTTAGTGTGGATATTTACAGCCCATTTGTTCTAGTTCTTTTTGAGTTACAGAGGTTAGGAGTCACGATGTCTGGCCTTCTTATAATGAACAGACAATAGACCTAGATCTAACTTAGATTTTTTTTTTTTTTTTCACAGATTCATTGCTTTGGAAGGAAACATGTCTTATATCATCCTGAACATCAACCAGACAGGCTGATACATACATACATACATACATACATACATACACAAATACACTTTAACTGAATACTTAACTTTAAAGTTTGTCTATGATGATATAGTCTTTATAATATATAACTTATATGATCTTATAGCTAACGTTTAATATACTGTAGTTTGAGTTATTTATTTTTTATATGTGGGTGAAGGACACAAAAGGCAAAGCTGCCTGTAACAAGTGTCTCCCCAAAAGTTGAAAGAGTGACAGAGAGCCAATTTCAAGGTACGTTAGAGTCAAAATGTCTGGGCACATGGAGCTTGAAGCACTTTGAGTCATAGGATGAGGGAAAGATAGATTGAGAGAGAGAGTTCCAAAGCTTATTTGTTGAGTAAAAGAAAGACTGGTACAATCGGTTCACTCTTGGGTTAGAAAGTTGTACAGAACATACCTGATCATATTGCTAATAATACTAATAATAAAAACTGTTTGTCAACAGTTTTTATTATTATTATTATTATTAGCAATATGATCAGGTACTTTTATATTGCTAACCTAAAATAAATTTGTTTTCCCAGATACATGGCCCTGGGAGGAAACATGTCTGATATCCTCGTGGAAGATCTGAACATCAACCAAACAGGCTACTACTACAAGATTAAGGCCGAGTCTGACATTGAACCTGCTGGACTGAGGGCTGAGGTGCTGTCGAAAGGTGAGCGAGAGAGAGTACAAAGGAGTACAAAGTAAATCAAGCAATAACAGACCTAGTGACCCCTCTAGGCTGCTTGTTCTCCAAAACACTGAGGATCAAGTGTCCAATGAGTGGTTTAGAGTGGATAAGGGAAAATTGGAAAGGGAACTACTGCCCTGTAACTAATGTCCGTGGCAGGATTAGGAAGTTAGTAGGGGACAGATCGGTTAGTAATATAACAGTTATAAGTTATCTTTCGTATATCTGGGAAAAAGAGAGTAACGTCTTAGTAATGTATATACACAATAATCCTTGATGAATCTGATGGGGGAATACAATAAAGTTATTCATTTACAAACGCAGTCAGTCGCGGGTTTGATGCAGGATATTTGTCTAGGCGAAGTTTAAATGAATCAACGATGCTGCAGTCAATAACGTCTCGGGGAAGCCCATTCCACAAGTTGACAACTCGATTGAAGAAGAAATTCTTAGATTCGTGTGAGTTAAAAGATTTACCAATAATTTAGCAACCGTTTCCCCGCGTGTAATTAGATTGGTCGATAGTGAAGTACTTACTACAGTTCATATTGTCGATACCTTTGATGATTTTGAACACTTGAATTTAGTCGCCTCTTAATCTGTACTGGGTTAAAGGAAATAGATTTAATTCTCGAAGACGCTCCTCGTATGGTTTGTTCTTTAGGCTATGTATCATTTTGGTAACTCTACATTGAACTCGTTCTAGCTTGTCTATATCTTTTTGGTAATAAGGGCACCAGGATTGAACGCAGTATTCCAGAAAAGGGCGGACTAAGGAATTGTAAAGGGTTAGGATAATGTCTTTGGATTTATGCTCAAATGACCTGCCTATAAAGCCAATTATTTTGTTTGCCTTCTTAACAACTTCTGAACATTGTTGACAAGGTTTTAGGTTACTCGATATTGTTAATCCCAGATCGGTTTCTCTGTCTACAGTCTTAAGCTGAGTGCCATTCATCGAATAGTTTGCTTTCTCATTTCGGTATCCAATATGTAGTACTTTACATTTATCCGCATTGAAACTCATTTGCCAAATTTGGGCCCAACATGACAACTTATCTAGATTGTGTTGCATATCGTCAACTTGTTCTTTAGAGAGTACGCTATTTGCAATTTTTGTATCGTCAGCAAACTTTGAGATTGTACAGGTGAGACCCTCATCTATGTCGTTGATGTCAATTAGAAAGATAATTGGTCCTAGTACCGATCCCTGGGGTACCCCGCTACTTATATTGGTCCCTTTAGATGCCTTACCGTTAATGACTACTCCTTGCTTTCTGTCGCTGAGCCAATTTTCTATCCATTTCAACACACCGTTTTGTATTCCATGCGCTTTTAGTTTTAGCAGTAAGCGTTTGTGAGGAACTTTGTCAAAGGCCTTATGAAAATCAAGGTATATAATATCTACAGCTTTTCTCTCATCAAAGAGGTTGAGGATATCGTGGAAGAAGTCTAAGAGGTTTGTCAAGCAGGAATGTTTGTTACGAAAGCCGTGTTGAGTATCTTTAAGTATGTTATTTTCCTTTAAGTTCTTTACGAGTCTGTCTCTCATGAGCGTTTCTAGCATTTTTCATACAGCTGAGGTTAAGCTAATTGGACGATAGTTACTGGGTAGGAATTTGCTGCCTTTTTTAATATATCGGTGTTACGTTGGCTAGCTTCCACTGATCAGGCATAGTTCCATACTGCAAGGATTTATTGAATAGCAATGTTAGTGGTATGGAGAACTCATCCTTAGCTTCCTTTAGAACTCTAGGTGAGATTGTATCAGGTCCGGGCGATTTATTTACCTTGAGTTTATCTAAACATTTCAATACTTCTCTCTTTGTAATGGTGATATTGCTTAGAACATCAGAATTATCTATCTGAATCGGCGATGCTGTAGGGTATCAGTGAGGTCTTCTGTTGTAAAAACTGATGCAAAGAAGGTACTGAGGGAATTACTCATTTGTACTTCGTCTTTGGTGTATTCTCCATATTCATCGACTAACCGACTAACCGTCCAATAGTTGAAGTAACTACTTTCTTCTTTCTGATATAACTATATAATTATTTTGGGTTTGTTTTACTTTGATTCGCAACGTGCAACTCAACGGTCTTTTTACCTTGCTTAATTAACTTTTTGGCTTTGCGTCGTAGTTCAACAAATTTCACCCGTTCTTTGTCATTTTGTGAGGATTTTAATCTATCATTAGCAAACTTTTTAGCAAGCAGACAGTCTGTAATATCTTTATTCCACCATTTGGGCTTATCATTATGGCCTGTACGCCGTATTTTCCATGGTATGCAGTCTTGCACTGCTCTTAGGTAAGTGTTTGAGAATGATTCCCAAGATGTATTTATGTCGTTATTGTTAATTAAAAAGCTCCATTCAGTTTCTCTAAACATTGCTCTAAGTTTACGAAAGTTTGCTTTCTTGAAATTAGGGACTTTCTCGATGCTGCTATTTGGTTCATTAATAGTAAACTTTAAACTGAAAGTTAGCGTACAATGGTCGCTGTTACTGAATTCATCACCGACATTCATATTCTCTATCAATTCTTCTTTTATTGAAAGTACACGGTCAAGGACATTATTTCCACGGGTTGGAAATCTAACAAATTGATATAGCGAACTCTCTTGCAAGTTTGCATACAGGTCTTGTCCAGAGTGTGAAGTAATACTATATCCCCACTTGGTCACAGGTAAATTGAAGTCGCCAAAAATTACGGTATCTTGCGAGTTACTTTTAAGTCTGCAATATGCTCATAAATTTCTCGGTCAGTTTGCACTGATTGAGCTGGAGGTCTGTATATTAGTGCAAGTATTATTTTGGACCTTTATTATTCTTTATTAGAGAGAGAGCGAGAGAGTGTGTGTGTGAGAGTGAGAGAGAGAGTGTGTGAGAGAGAGAGAGAGAGAGCGAGATAGATAGATAGAGAGAGAGATAAAACAAAGTTAGAGTGTGAGAGAGAGAAAGTGCGTGTGAGAGAAAGATAGCTCTAATGTGTGGATCTGACTCACTTTTTGTTTCATTGAATGTTAGGTTTCATGTTCGTAATCTCTAGTTTGCATATTTATCTACTTGTTAGTATATTATAAGGGGAGGTTTGGTTTTCTGGACTCCCTTCTCATTCATTCCTAGCCTCATTAATTTGGCAATAGTAAGACTTTTAGGTGTCAATATTTTCCTGGTGAGCGATAGAGAGCCTGTAATTTAAGAGGAACCGGGTTTTTTTCTACTGAAATACTGTATGTACAAATTTATCTCAGAAGGAGGTCTAGGTGGTATTTTTTAAAGCTCGATGGAGGTCTTGGGAGGAAACTAAGAATAATAAAGTAAAAAGGTTAATTAACAAATGAATACAAATCTCCCCTACCTAAAATACAGTACATGGTTTGTGGAGATTCTGTGCTCGTCTTCATGTGTCGGTTTGGATTTTTGTAAGGAGGATTTTCAAAACAATATTTATGGATAGTATAATTGGTCACATCGCTGCTTTCAAATGTTGCATGCATGACTGGGCTATATACCGAGTGATTTTTGTTCAGAACTTGGCCCACTAATTTTTTTGCTAAATTTGTAGTTAGTATATGTATTTCTACATTACCGCTGTAATAGCTTTAGTACGGTAGTGGTTATTGTAATAGTAGCAGCAGTAGTAGTAGAAAAAGTAGTGGTAATAGTATTGGTATTATTAGTAGTAGTAACAGTAGTAATAAGAGCTAGTGATAAGTAGCTATTAATATTTATACTAACATTCCTCATCATTTCCATCAACAGAATTCAAGGTATCCTCCAACGAGACCGAGGACCTGACGGAAGAAATCTATTTGGCCAATATCAAAGTCGGTGGACGGTGGAAGCTTGAGAAATATAAGGAACAGGTGGGTACAAGAGTTATTCTATTGATCTATTATTATTATTATTATTATTATTATTATTATTATTATTATTATTATTATTATTATTATTCCCTTCAGCACAAGCCTCAACACTCTGGGAAGCATTGCAGCTGGAGGAGTGTGTGTATTGTGTGTGTTTACGTGTGAGAGTATAATATATGTGTGCGTGTTGTGAATGTTGCAGTTGTAATTTACAGGTAAATACTGTTAATTGAACCTGTATATGTTTATAAAGTACCTGTAGGTGACCACTTTAAGGGGGGAGAGTGTAAGTTTGCTCAAGTTTAACAAATACAACATCCCAAGACCCTTTTTCAAGATAAATTAGTACATTTTTTGGTAGAAATATGTTCCGGCCAAAGGCCGGTTCCTCCTAAATTACAGGCTCGCTATTGCTCACCAGGAAAAGTTGACACCTAAATGGCACAAAAGGTCTTAACATTGACAAAGAAATGGGGCGAAATGTCTTATAATCGCCAAACTGATGACGCAAATGCCTTAAAATGTCATGGCTATTGGGGCTAAACATGAGGGAAATGGAGATTCAGAAGAAACAAGAACTTCCCCTTATTAATATGTTATTCTGTAAACTAGTGTGGATTTGATAACTGTTTGATATTGCGCCGGTAGTCGACCTTTTAGATTGGTACACTCGGATACCATAGTGTCTAGCCCACTTATATGAATTCGTGAACCCTCTATTGTTTATGCATTTAATTTTTAACAATCATGATGGATTTTTGGATAGAAGTTGTTTTTCAATCTATATCATACACAGTTTTGTAGCTTCATATATATACTCCCATAATTAGAAATAGGTCAAGTCCACGAATATATATGAGTGGACTAGAGACCATTGCATCTGAGAAACAAAAACTCAGATTATTATTATTATTTTTGTTTACTACAATTGGGAATCTTAACCCCCAAACACACTTGGGCCGGTTTGCTGGTTACTTGCACAATTCAGCTGGTTCAGACGATACTGCAATCAGTATTAATTCTCAAATTTATCATAATTAGTGCACCAGCTAGTCTTCCAGGCGATTTAAGTTGCCCACATTCTGTTCCTCGCTATTGTGATTTTTTGTATGAAAGTAAAATTAGTATGAATGAATTGGAAGCTGGTTTCCTTTAATCATCAGTTGACTAGTCAGATGAGTTAACCACTGCATTTTTTTTGTTCTATGTGGATGAGGGAGACAAAAGGCAAAACTGCCTGTGATGAGTGCCTCCCCCAGAGTTAAAAGAGTGACAGGGCCAAAATTAAGGAACGTTCGAACCAAAATATCTGGACACACGGAGTTTGAAACAAGTTAAGTCATAGGATGAGGGAAAGATGGATTCAGGGAGAGAGTTCCAGAGCTCAGCTGTTGAATAGAAAAATGATTGAGAGTAACTTTTCACTCTTGAGTTGGAGAGTTGTACAGAGTAGCGGTGAGATTGTGTTGCAAGACGGGTACTACGTACCCTACGTAGATGAGGTGGTATGCACTGAAAGAGCTCTGAGGAACACTGATTATTGTAGCAGCGATAGAATAGCGAGAGAGATGCAACATTTTGGCAAAAAGAAAGATAGCAGAGAGTTGGTGAGTGGACGGGAGTTATAATGATAGGAAAGGCTTTCCTTTCTACTTTGTCTAGAAGTGCTGTGTGAGAGGATCCTCCCCACACATGTGAACAATACTCAGTACAAGGATGCACTAGGCCCTTGTACAGAACAAGAAGCTCAGCAGGGGTAAAGAACCCCTTGAGGCGGTTGAGCACGCCCAGCTTCTGGTGGGAGGCCGCCTTAGAAAGACTGGTAATATGGTCCTTCCAAGAGAGAGCAGAAGAAAAAGAGACCCCAATAATACTGAGAGAAGATGAAGGGTTGATTTTTGTATTGTTGAAGAATAATTGAAAAGTCCGCTGGGAGTTCACGGCGGGTAGATAGATGGAGAAATTGGGTTTTGGAAGCATTAAAGGTAACACGGTTTCCTCTGACCCCATTGGAGATGGTAGTTAGATCTGAAGAGAAGTGTTCTATGGCTTCATTATATTTTCTTTTGAGGGATTGCTGGCTGGGGAGTTCTGAGAAATTCAACTAATTGATTAGTGTAAGGTAGAGTCGTCTGCATATGAATGGATAGGACTGGAGGTACAGTTGAGAAGATCATTTATGAAAATTAAAAAGATAATAGGAGATAGAACAGATTCCTGAGGAACACCAGAGTTGATAGGATGAGGAAGTGAACGATGGCCGTCTACAACCGCAGCTATGGAACGACCGGAAAGGAAATTAGAGACAAAGGCACAGATGGAGTGATAGAAACCGAAGGAGGGTAGTTTAGAAATTAGAGATTTGTGCCAGACTCTATCGAAGGCCTTCGACAGTCTAACACAATAGAAAAGGTCTCTCCGAAGTCCCGAAAGGAGAATGACCAAGAGTTAGCAAGATATGAAAGAATATCATCAGTAGAGCGACCCTTAAGGAAGCCATACTGGCGATCTGATAGTAGATTATGAGAAGATAAATGCTTAAGAAATTTGGAAGTAAGAATAGTTTAAAAAAATTAGAGATACAAGAGAGGAGAGCAATTGGACGATAGCTGGAAGGTTGAGAGTGGTCACCCTTCTTTGGGGCAGGTTGAATGAGAGCAAACTTCCAGCAAGAAGGGAAGACATTAGAGGAGAGACAGAGACGAAAGAGTTTGCCTAGGCAGGGAGTCAGAACGGAAGCACAGTTTTTGAGTACAACAGGAGGAACCCCATCAGGACTGTACACCTTCTTAGTATCAAGCCCAGAGAGGGTAGAAAGTACATCTTTAGAAGAGATTAGGATATTAGGCATAAGTAGGAGAGAAGGGGATGGAGAGGGAGGAATAGCACCGGAATCATCCAAGGTTGAGTTTCTAACGAAAGTTTGAGCGAAGAGTTCAGCTTTGTCAGAGGAAGAAGTGATGGTTGTACCATCAGATTGGAAAAGGGGAGGGAAAGACTAGGAAGAAAAATTGTTGGAGAGGTTTTTGGGTAGATGCCAGAAAGCTTGAGAATAGTTGGATAGTTCAGTGCATTTATTATTGATGAAAGTGTTTGGCAAGTCGAAGTACAGATTTGGCTTGATTCCGGGCAGAAACATAGAAAGAATGAGATTCTTGAGTTTTAACCCTTAACTGGCGGCGCGCAACATATGTCGAGTGAAATATATTTGGACTAAGTGGCGGTGCACGACAGCTGTCGAGCGCCATTTTCAGCACGTAATGTTGCTGAGAGAGAGAGCTGAGCGGTGGGACGAACGTAGAAACCTTATGACCGCTCCCCACGACCACCATGGACATACTGAACTGTATTCTACTTTCCTCCCCCCTTTTTCACTCGCTACACAGGGAATTATGTAAGGAAATTACCTTATTTTAGGGTTTTTGCACTCGTGTTGCACGATCGTTGCAAGAGAACCAGTGGTCGTACAAGGATGGTTCGGGTGTCATTGGAAAGCTCTGTTTACGCCCTTTCAGGGATAGATACTTGTTTTACGCTCTGGGTCTTATTTAGGCATGAAAATGAGCACGGAAACAACCCTATTTAGGGTAAAAAAAAATCGCTGTGCGGTACGGTCAAATAGACCGACCGCCTAGCCCGCCAATAAGGTGTTAAGGCGTCGGTACCGTTTGAATGCTTGCTTCTTATTGCGGACAGCAGTAGAACAAGCGTGAGTAAACCAAGATTTTGTTTTCATTAGTCTGAGAGAAAGAAGAATTTCACTCGTAATTCAAACATGCATATTATATGATGATGATGATGATGATGATGTACATTTTTATACTACCTTTCTGAGCGAACGCCACTTACAAGGCTAGGAGCATGCGTATTATATTTCCATGTATAAGATCACGGAGAGGTTCAGAACTAATGTGGGCAACTATACGATGGGCTGGTCTATCAGAGTGAGACCTGAGCGATCTCTGCCATACCCATAGCTTACTCTGACTGTTCCTTTTACTTATATATTTTCTAAATCTCAAGTGACGGCGTCTCTTCCGTGGATTGACCTCCCAATCTACCAAGATTGGAAGCTAAAGTGTCACATTATTCCTTTGCCCCTCAACTTTCTCTTCATAATTGCTGAGGGGCACAGGGCCCTGGGTGGGGCTTTGGTTTCCCGGGCGTTTACGCACCCTCTCAGCTCCCCGCCATGGAGTGGCTTCGGTCACCCAGGCTTTGTTGTGGTCGGCAGGGAGGGTTCTGTGGGGGCGCTCGTTTATGGCCTTGGCCTTACTCGGGGCCTTGGGGCTGTTCGGCCAGGCAGCTTGGGGAACAACAACAACAACAACAACAACAACTATACATTAGGGTATTGTTATATTCACAAGCCAATATGTTCAACTGGGTCCTAATCTTCCCCCCAAAATTCCCCCGCAGTACATGGAGAACACGCTGGTTAAACTGAAGGATGATGTGTCGACGGAGGTTCTGTGGGGCCCTCTCTTAATCAACACCCGCACCCGCAAGATGACTATCAAGGTGGGTCTAGGCAGCTCAGTCAATTCAGTTAGTTCAGCTATTGTTTTTATTTATCTTGTTAGTTAGTTTAGTTGGTTCAGTTTAGTTCCGTTAGGTGGATAGTTACTTGGTGAATTAGTTAGATAGTAGCTCAGTCTATTCAGTTAGTTCAGATATTTTATATATTGTTAGTTATTGTTTAGGTTCAGTTTAGTTCAGTTATTTAGGTAGATAGTCATTTGGTCATTTAGTTAGTAGCTCAGTTAAGTCAGTTAGTTTAATTATTATTATATATTTGTTTGTTGGTTCAGTTTAGTTCCGTTAGATGGATAGTTAATTGGTGATTTAGTTAGATTGTAGCCCAGTCTATCTAGTTAGTTTAGAGAGTTTGTTATTTGTCTTGTTATTTAGTTCAGTAAGTACAGTAGTTAGTTATTTGGCCATTTGGTTAGATAGTCATTTAGTAAGTCAGTCAGTACTTCAGTCAATCCTCCTAGTGTGTAAACTGAAGGCTAATGTGTACTGAAGTTCTGTGAAGTTCAGCCAACACACGATCTCGTAGGATAACTAACAAAGTTGGTCCTGGTATATCAATTAGTTTGTTAGTTGGTTATTTAGTTTGGTTATTTACTTAGTTTTGTGATTGGGTACAGTACTTCAGTTCAGTTCAGTTTAAAGAATAATGTGTTCATTAACTTTTCATTCAGTCAGTTAAGTTGGTTGGTTAGTTAGTTAGTTTGAAGATTGGTTGGTTGGTTGATTAGTTAAGTAGTTGGATGGTAGGTTAGTTAGGTAGTTGTATGGTTGGTTAGTTGATTGATGGGTTGGTTAATTGCAGTAGGTAGTTATGTTTCCCTAAAGATATATTTTATCATTAGTCATTATAAAAGCCAAATTTAAAACTAAAAATGTCTTTGTAATTAATAAGGGTATCACAGGCTCGGTTGGTTAGATCAAGTGGATAGGATAAATGTTGGGTGAAGATATAACAGTCTGTGAACGTGGAGAGAGTTGCACAAAGTGGTAAACTTAACACCTTCACCACGATGACACCCTTTTACCTTTTATTCTGGCTAAATTAGACTACTGTATTTTATACAGTTTGAGAAAGATTTTATATATTTAAAACTTGACAAGTGATGCAGCCCACAACAGGGTTGCCTGGAAAGCCGACTTTAGGACATTAGATTGAAACTTAACCCTTTTGGATCACACAGTTTTTAATGCATATAGTACACACACACACACACACATATATATATATATATATATATATATATATATATATATATATATATATATATATATATATATATATATATTATCAATATATTAACTCTATTAACCATGTATAACTCTCCTACCATCCCAGGCCAAAGGAACCAAAGAAGCCCTGGGAGACGCTATAGCCAATATCTGCAAGATGATCCAGTCTCGCCCAGGATTCGCCCCCAACTATAAGGGTTCGGGCAGGAGGTTTAGGTTCCACTTCACCTGGCTGAAGAACATGGCGGACAGAAAACCCGCTCGGAGTTGCCGACGAAAGCAGAGAAGGGGGTGAGGGTAAAGCAAGATGTGAGGAGTGTGAGAGCGAGGGGTTAGAAGTGTGTGTGTGAGAGAGAGTGAGGGAGATAAAAAGAAAGAAAGAGAGAGAGAGAGAGATAAAGAGAAAGAAATAAGAGAGAGAGAGAGAGAGAGAGAGAGACAGTAGGTGAGCAAGCAAGAAAGGAGAAAGGGGATGAGTGTTAATTTAAAAGTGACTCTTCCATCAATGACGTACTGCCATATTTCATATTTGACGCTCTTGCTGTTTAGGCAAACCCTTCATAAGGACCACTCCACCACCACAACAGAACTAACCAAACCCTCATAGGCGGCATTATTAAAGTACCCATGGAACGTCATTGGAATCTAATATCACTATGAAAGGAATATAAATATAAGAATAAATCGAAAGATTTTCATTCAATAATTTCGTCTTATCTTCATAACAGAAAAATATATGTAATGGTAGATGGTGTTTATTCTCAATTTTACTCCATAAATAGGATCTCGGCTTACCACCTCATGAGATTTGCGAAAAGTAAATTTTAGTGATAAGTACATTTAGTGATATTGTTGCTCCGGTACATCAATTGTGTTATTATGTACAAGCAACACCTATGTTAAGTACACAAGAATTGTACACTACTTTATATTTATAATAAGTAACTGCCACAGAAAGTGCAATTATTATTTCTTCAACCTGTCCAAAAGAAGAGTTGACTGCTCTCAACCCTTCAACTATCGTCCAGTTGCTCTCAATTCTTAAGCATTTATCTTCCCATAATCTACTTTCAGATCGCCAGTACAGTTTCCTTAAGGGACGCTTCACTGGTGATTTTCTTGTTTATCCTTCTAACTCTTGGTCATCCTCCTTTCAGGACTTCGGTGAGACCTTTTCTATTGCGCTAGACATATCGAAAGCCTTTGAAAGAGTCTGCCACAAATCTCTAATTTCCAAACTACCTTCCTTCAGTTTATATCCTTCTATCGGTGTCCTTTTCTCTAATTTCCTTTCAGACTGTTCCATAACTGCAGTTGTGGAAGACCATCTCTCACTTTCTCAACCTATAAAATCCAGTGTTCCTCAGGGGTCTGTTCTGTCTCCAGTTCTCTTTCTAATATTCATTAATGATCTCAACTTTAACTCTAGTCCTATCCACTCATATGTTGATGACCCTACCTTACACTATTCAACTAGTTTTTTCACAACAACCCAGCATGCAATCACTCCAATACTGTCAAGGCCATAGAGCGCCTATCTTCTGATCTATCAATTATTTCAGATTCGGGCAAACAAAATCTTGTTACTTTCAATGTTTCCAAGACCCAATTTCTCCCTCTATCTACTGTTCGCAATCTTCCACAAGACTTTCAATTACTCTTCAACAATGCACAAATCAAACTTTCATCTTCTCTCAAAATTCTAGGTGTATTCTTTTCATTAGACCTTTCTTGGAAAGATCATATTGCCACTCCTGCTTAAACAACATCCCAAAAGTTAGGTATGCTCATCTGTCTCTGTGGGTTCCTCACCCCCACACAGCTTCTTGCTCTGTGTTGGGGCACAGTGCGCCCCTGTATTGAGTATTATTCGCATGTGAAGGGAGGTTCCACCCATGCCGCACTTCTTGAAAGAGTAAAGTCAAAAGCATTTTGCCTCATCAACTCACTTCCTCTTACAAGTTCCCTGCAATCTCTTTCTACACGTCGCAGTGTTGCATCTCTTTCACTCTTCTATCGCTATTACATCGGAGCTCTCTGAGTGCTTCTCCACTCCCTTGCGGCGAGTGCGAGGCACCCGCCTCTCAACAGTCCCACTCCTATTCTGTCCAGCTCTCTAACCCAAGAATTAGCAAACTTTCTCAGTCTTTCTTCTACTAAACAAGTGAACTCTGAAACTCTCTCCCTCAATCAATCTTTCCTTCACCCTATTACTTAAACTGCTTTAAACTTCGTTTGAACAGGCATTTTGACCCCAACGTCCCTTGAATTTGGCTTTGTCACTCTTTTGACTTAGGGGGAGACACTCGTTACAGGCAACCTGCCTTTTGTCTCCTTCATACACATAGGAATAGAAAAAATAAAATGTAAATAAACTACGAGCCTCAGGTACAAAAATCGAGGCATTATGGACATGATCACTGAAGATTAAGTACAAAGATTTGTACACTGCTTAGTGGGTATAAGAATGTGTTATATTTGTATTTACTCGATGGCAGTGTCTAAGCTTCCAGCAGTTTGTTTTAAGACATGAACTGCTCTATATATTATAGACAAATAAAGTTAAGTGTATTATTAAGCGGTTTTTCTGTTATTCTAGACGAATCATTGGGTTTTATAACGTAGGAATGTCCCGCCTCCTCCAGTACTAGAGTATATCGTCACTACGTCATTGATGGAGGGGTCACTATTGTATTATAGGTTTGATTTCTGGAGTGATTAATGAAAACCTCAAAATAAATGACGTAATTAAGGGACCGTCCCTCCTGCCTCCCCTTCCCATTCCTAATTGTTATCGTGGTATAGCGACTTGAGGGATTTTAATCTCGACCCCTTTCTCCCTCATGTTTAACCCCATTGCTTTTGAGATTTTAAGACGTTCGCCCCATTAGTTTGACGATTATAAGAACTTTCGCCCTATTTCTGTGAATTTTAAGACCTTTTGTGCCATTAAGGTATCAATTTTTTCCTGGCGAGCGATAGCGAGCATGTAATTTTAGAGGAATCGGCTTTCGGCTTAGGGATGCGGTGACCCCACCGCCCGCCACTTTGGTGGTGCAATCAGCTGCTGGAGCAGTAGACCACTGGTTCCAATCTTCAGAAAATTCCTGTTCTTAGTATGCTTCCATCCAGGGCCCCACTAGGGTAAATAAAATAGCTAAACAGGGACTGCCATCCGGGTGAGGGACTGCTCTGGGTCTGCTCAGTCAGTGCTGGGGGTCGTGGTCCATTTGGTGGAAATGGTACTGTGGAGTTGGTCAGTGGGGGCATGTCTGGGAGCCTGGAGGCGGTTTCCGCCATGGTCATACCTTTTGGGGCGCTTCCTCTGGAAGCGGGGCGTCGGATTGATAATGATGATGATGAATCAGCCTTCGGCCGGGAAATTTTTCTACCGAAATATGTACAAATATATCTCGAAAGGGGTTCTAGGGGGTGTAATTTTAAGATTGATGAAGGTCTAGGGAACAAACTAAAACCCTCCCCTTAAGGCCGGGTATAGCTGGAGGGAGAGACACAGTGACTTCAGAAACAAGTGTGTCTAGGGAAGCTCATAACATTACCTTTATAGCCTTCCATTTATTATATTATCTTTCCCTTTCTTAGTGGTATCCGATTCAAATGACGTTCATGGGTACTTTAAGCCATGCAGCACCAGAGGGACCTTCTTTTTCGTCATAGTCTGGTAACTATTAGACGATTTTATTCAGCTTAGGAAGGACCTCTAGCAATAATAAGGCTTCGAACTATCTCAACCAACCAACTTTTAACTACCACAGAGCCTTCCTAAGCCGCATAACATCATCTAAACATGGGTAGAATAGAATATAACACACGTCGCTGGTACTCAAAAGGTTAGTTCTGTTGTGGTGGTGGAATGGTCGTTAGCCCATACTGTACCGGCAACGTGTTTTTGCATTGTATTCTAGTTATATTTAGACTGTATACAGTTTATGAAGGATTTGGGGTAGTGAAAAGGGTTAAATGAGATAGTTCGAAGCCCATTGTTTGCTAGAGGCCCTTTTTAAATTGAATTATATCTAAGAGCAGGCAGAAACAAAATTAAAATAACGGCACCTGCACTGAAAGAATTAAGCGCCAAATATGAATTATGGCAGTACGTCATTGATTCAGGGGGCACTTGTAAATATTAGGTTTTCATATATACCATCGGGAATCGAACCTATAATGTAGATGCGAATGCCAGAGAGAGAGAGAGACAGAAATAGAGAAAGATAGATAGAGAGAGAGAGAGAGAGAGAGAGAGAGGATGACAAAGTGATCCTGATGAGAAATATGCTGGTAATATGTACCTTCTCTAAGGTAAATTATGTAATCATGATATAATTGCACTATGAAGACATTTGAAAAAATTACTAAGGTATTTAAAATAATAGTATTCAATATAATAATAATAGTAATAATAATAATAACGATAATGATGATATTGATGATTCTTATAATACTACTAATAATAATAATAAACTACAATACTTCTGATCACTTACGTATAATTTTATGGTGATCATCAACACTATATTTAAGTGACAGAATAACAAAGGTTTAGAACTAAGTCTGTGAAATACTTAGTTTTGTGAAAATAGAAGACAACTTAATTTACTATGAGATTATTTATATCTTAACCCTTTGAAGATTATGACGCCTTTTGATAGTTTATTCTGGCTATCACTCGACGATTTTATACAGCTTAGGAAGGCTCTGTGGGAATGCAAAGGGTAAAGACGACCTCGATTAGCCCTCCGACTTCCATATACCTTTCCTAATCCAAACAAAATGGTCTGATAATAGCCAGATATGCGTAATACTATCTTTAAAGGGTTAATGGCCCAGGGGTACCATGAATAAGAAGTGTTGTTACAGAGAAGGACAATTATAGATATTAACTTCTATTATGTTTACTTAGAGATAACCCCTTGAGGATTATAACGCATTTTGAACAGTTTATTCTGGCTGTTATTTGACGATTTTATGCCGATTAGGAAGGGTATGTGGAAGTCAGAGAGTCAATTAAGATAATATTTACTCTTTTGATGCACACAGATCCTTCCTAAGTTGTATAAAATCGTTTAATGATAGCCAAAATAAACTGAAACAATGCAGCATAATCCACAAGGCGTTGATGTGATAAACTAATATACTTATATAATAGAATGGCCATTATCACATTATAATTGAGAAGCGTACATTCACAGCATATTTGTACTTTAAATACAAATAATTACTGCTTATGTGTGCTAGAAATTAGGAGTGAGACCATATACTTAAAACAATATTGAAGAATTGATTAGTGTGGAAAAAATGTATTCATAGTCATTGATCCTATCAAGATTGATATCAAGCGTATAATTATATCAAATCATTTATTAGTGTGGACAAATGTATTTCTATCATTAATCTTTCTATCAAATTTTATAAAAAGCATAAATATCAAATAATTTATTAGCGTTAAAAATGTATTAATATAATTGATCTTTTTGTATCAAGTCGTATAAAACACATTAATATCGAAGAATTTATTAGCGTGATAAAAATGTATTTCTATAATTGATCTTTCTATCAAGTCCTTTAGCAAAACGTATTATTATTGTTGTAATATGTTGTACCCTGGGCCTAGTGTATTGTAGTTTTGAGACTAAACAAGTTTGTTTATGCTTGTTTACATTAATAAAGCAACTATATAAATCTAAGTGTTTCTTATCCATCCTTATTTTGTGTGTATGTATGTATATATTCGGACACATACCCCATAGCTGGGGGTGGCTGACTCGAGACAGAGCAGGAACAGAAACAACGTGTAAAGTTCTCATTCTTAGGGTTAGAGACCACTTTCGCGGTCCCTTGCCCCTTTCTCCGTCTCGTGTAGTAGGTGAATTTTACAAGGAAAGGAGGATTCCTAGCATCCCGCCCCGGAAGTGGGGAAAGGAGTTCAGGTAAAGAGACAGACATAAATGGTGTCGGGAATAGGGTAATGATCCCGACAGGTTTTGGTCCAATAGGACATTTGAATTTGGCGGTATCGTATCGCTTGTACGATTTCGGCTGGTTCTTTGTGTATTGTAGTTTATTCTTAAGTTAGGTTAAATATTAACTGTAATGTATAAATATCTACATCAGCTCTAGATGTATTATGAAACCAAGTTATGGGTTATAATTATTATGAGCCGGCAGCCATAGGTAATTTCGCGAAGCGATCGGACGCTGGCCCTTTAGTCTCTCAATCAACACCATACAGTCAACATCATCTCTCCCGGCTCTGACTCAACCCACAGTTCACCATGTGCTACAAATATTAATCTATAACAATATTAACAACAGTCCTACATCACCAGTCCTCTAAGCTAAGTTCATTGTATCGATATTGTATTATGTGAACATTCCTACATGTCATGCAATTGAATTAGCCGCGTGTGGGGGACTGGATTACACCCATCGAATACCTCGTTGGTAATTATATTATAACTATTTGTTGGGATATTTCATGTACCAGTGATATGTAAATTAACCTCTTTATCTAAATTCCCGATAAATAGCTAAGGTTGGGTAGAGGATGCCAACCTCACTCTGGACAGGACCAGCCTTCACCCAAAATAATAATCATAATTATAGAAAAAGATAATCAAATAATGATAATAACAATCATAGTACTATTACTACTACTACTTTGTTCTGTCAAACCTTCCGTCCTACCTTGTAAGTCTTCCTCTCATCGCAATCGTCGATGGGAGACCGCTCTAGCCCGTCTTCGGCTCGGCCACACCAGGCTCACGCATGGTCATTTGATGTCCTGTGATGTCCCCACGCTCTGTCCTTGCTGCCATATTCCAGTGTCTGTCCAGCATCTCCTGATCGACTGTCCGCGTTTCTCCAATGCCCGACGGCGGGCATTCCCCTTCATATCCTCCCTTAATCGCCCCCTTGTCTTAGCCGATATGCTTGGAGAGTCCCCCACTTTCTCCCTCCCACATCTTATGTGGTTTCTCCTCCATACCCGTCTCCTTCAGCTTCTTTAATTAGTGTTTCCTAGTCTTCTTATCCTCTACTCCGTATTGCGCCCAGCCCCACAACAACTCCGATGTTTTTTTTCCACAAAGTTTCTTTTGGTGCCACATAGTCTTTTTAGGCTTGGTACAAATCCCTATTTTAATAATAATACTACTACTTTGATTTGTATTTAATATTGTACATACATTATATTTTACACGCATCAGATATTTCTATTCCACACCATGCAACTTCAATCCGGTTGCCTCCCTATGCGACCCTCTGCCACTGCTGCCTCGTAGTCTACTTCTGTCACCGTCGCTGGTTGTGGTGCAGACAGTCTTGTTCCTCGCAGGAATAGTAGTGCTGATCTGAGCAATGAGAAAGATAGACGGCACCTCATCCAGGCTACGACGTGGCTCCTGGGCTGTTGCTTCTTCTATGCGATGAGCTCTGCAAGCCTTGAATAGAAGCACTGGGCCCTGGGTCCCATCCCTCCAGATGTGGTGAAGGCTAGTGGAGTAAAGCTGCCTTGTTCGGTATTTAAGATCCTTTCCCCATATGCCCTGACCTTCTCTTGTTCGTTCCTCTTGTGTGCAGCATCCAGAGACAGCTCGCTGTAGCTATGGGCCATTGGGTCAAATAATCTTATGTCAAAGAACACTCGCTGTGCACTTGTCCAAAAACCTCTTGCACTAACGTCCGCTCGTGCTTCATTGGATGTGTTGGCCATCCAGTGCTGCAAGATCTCTCCATCCAAGGGAATGAGTGATGGTTCACGCACCACATCTCGACACACCTCCCTGAGCATGTTCGCCGTTACATCTCTTACTTCACCGTGCCTGATGCTGATGAATACTCCTTTCTTACATATCATGGAGTGGTCTGCATCGTTGTTGGTACCACAAACTCATCGATCGGGCAGTCCTTCAATCGGCCAATCATACCTCAGTGCAATAGCATAATTAAATTCTTGTTTGTTGAGATTGAAGCCTTTTGCCTTGATTGGTAGTGTTGTCAGCCAATTTGAAGCACCCGTTTCTTGTGCTATTTGCATTTTTCTTGTTAGTCTCCAGGAAAGTTGTCCCATCAATTGTGCCAGGTCATTTTTCTGTGAGTGTTGTCTCTCTGACGAGATGGTCTTTCTGATGTTGTAGATGTCCGCTTGGTCCACTTCACCGTCAGAATCTTGTGCTACAATACGGTCAGTGAGAGATCCTGTTATCTTTACCGAGTTCAGGTATTCTGTTGTCGCCCTCCTCACCGGGTTGATGATTCCCAGCCCTCCCAACCTAGAAGGCAGTGCGAGCAACTCCCTCTCTGTATCACTCGGGGTGTGCGACTTTACCCATGCTGGGATGAGTTTGTCTCTTATGGCATCTTCCAGCGGTTGAAGTAATGCACTCACATTTGGAACGGTTCGCATCAAGTAGGTCCAGCGATGTTTGACCCCATATGTGAATGCCGAATACGTAGCCTGTGGTTCCGTCTTTGCAATATTGGCCAGTTTTTCAATTTCTTTTACCCACTCCCTTACCTTCTCCTTTATGCATTGGTTCTTGAACTCTTCCGTGCCGATCACCGCCCCAAGGTGACGCTGTCCGTCCTATGTTACGATCACTTCACTACCGCTGAAAGCTTCTACAGCACTTTCATAATGTTCTGGTTTTACTATTATTATTGACTTGCTGGCATTTGGAAGATACCCTATTTCTGGGCCTACATTTGATACTTGCTCCCACCAGTGCTTGAGATCGTTGACTTTTCCCGCTCCAGTGAGATCGTCTGCATAGGCCACCTGCTTGACTTGGGTCACCTCATGGCTTTTTAAGGCTGTACCCGAGGCTGACGGTCCCTCTGTCGTTGTGCGACATCTTTCTGTGACAAGCTCTGTGGCTGGTCGTAATCCCGATTCAGCAAGTACTGGCGTGGAGATGGAGGTTGAGATTGCCACCCTCCAGCGGGCGAGGAGTGTGGAATCTTTGGAGGAGACCCCTCCTTCTAAGGTTCAAACAAGCGTGCCTCTCGGGGACTCTGAGAGTGACCCTCCCTCAGGGTCTAAAGATGATTTGACATCACCGTTGGTGGCTGATAAAGACAGCCTTTCTGGGGTTCCAGTTCCTGCATCTAGCTCCATTGTGACAGGGGATGCGTCTTCGAACGCACAAGCGGCTTGCTCACCAGCTCCCTCTGGCCCAGCCTCCTGCAAACAGCCTTCGGTTGATTTGATTGAGGACGGTCATGGTCCGGGTGAGCCTGTCGTGGCACCTGATCACTCGTTAAGGGCTGCGGACAAGGCAGGTATGTCCAAACGGAGGGTCTATGTGCCTTGGTCGCGTACTACTGCTAGGGCGGATGTGACTGTGGATAGAGATTCCTCCAAACGTCGTGACGTTAGATTATCATCATCCTCATCCTCTCGATTGGTTAGACCGGGACACCCCCCTGGGAAGAAGGGCTTTAAAACCCTTCCCAGCGAAAGTCCTACATAGGTATTTGTACTTTTAATCTTTTATATTTTTAATTTTTAATTAGTAACACCTTACGGCTACAACAATTTGTCTTCAATGGAATTGTCGTGGTGTATTGTCAAGCTGGGAGGAATTACAATTACTTCTCTCAGATCTGAATCCATTGTGTGTCTTCAGGAGACAATGGTGGGGCTTCGACTGTTGCCTTCACCTAAGGGTTATTCAGTCTTCCATTCCGCTCCTCCCCTGGCTGGTGGTCATAGCGGTGGGTGTGCCATTTTATGTTGTTCCGATGTCCAATTCACCTCCTTTGCTGTACAGTCTCCCCTTCAGGTTGTAGCAGTACAGATGCACCTTGAACGGTGTTTTACCATCTGTTGCCTGTACCTCCCACCTTCAGTCCCAATATTCCGATCTGATTTGGAGACCCTTATCCAACAACTTCAGACTCCTTTTATTTTACTTGGCGATCTTAATGGTTGCCATCCAATATGGGGTGATTCAGTTTTCAATCCTCGAGGTGAGCTTTTGGGCTCCTTGGTTGGTGATCTAGATTTGGTTGTCTTGAACGATGGGAGACCAACCCATTTCCACGTTCAGACTGGCACTTTTTCTGTTCTTGACCTCACCATTACTTCTCCTGACTGTGCGCTTGATTGTTCCTGGGACGTTTTGGATGATCTGCATGGTAGTGACCATTATCCAGTGTTGGTCCAGTCCTCTCACTTTACTTCAACTACCTGTTTGCCTCGCTGGTGTCTGGGTAGGGCTGACTGGCCTCTTTTTGAACAACTCTGTGAGTTTGATTTGACTTGTTACGCTGGCCAACTTGCCAGAATGCACTCGTAACTCGCTAGCGCTCGCCAGGGCAGTGATATGGGCTACAATAATCGTAGAACGATGTTCTTTCTTTCATAGAGTTCATGTTGTCACAGACAGATTAGTGGTGGTCTCTATTCTTGTCTGTGACACTTGGCAGTATTTTATATCATTGCTAGAATATAAGATGCATTGTGTGAAGTTGTAAGGAGAAAGAGAGCGAGCAGCGAGGTGGTAGTGTGTGCGTGTGTATGTACGTATGCCTCCCGCGCTCGGAAGAGTCTCCCACGCCCGTGATTGGCCGGCGAGCCTGTCTACGTCATAGGACGCTTGCTCTTCATGGCGTAATCGTCTGTGATTGGAGGCCGCTGTCCTGGGACGGTGGTTCGGGCTCCTGCCCTCGTGTCTCCTTCAGAGCTTGGCCCAGCGTGCTTGGTCCTACATGTCCTTTGCAATCTGTCCCCCATATAACCCTCTGTACTACTTTCTCTCTCTCTGAACTTCTTCGTTTTCATACTTCTCTCTTTATTCAATTACTTATCCCTTCTGGTTCTGCATACGACTTCCATAGTCGGCCAGTCGTATTACCAGCACCAGCTCTCACATTTATGTTTGCACTAATTTTAGGGATTATTAGAGTCATAGTCAAATGGTAGCCTAGTGTTGGGGTGCTTCTAATTATTGAGATGTTCTTTCCCATTATTTACTGCTAGACAGTGGAAGGTATCTTTGGTCGTTGTCTGAGTTATGTATGTGGCAAGTAAGAGCCTGTACAACATCGACGAAGCTAGCTAGCCTGTAACCCTTGTGCATATTTTCCTTTGCGAGTGTAGCAGTATACAGGTGAAGGGCTTTTGCCTATACTTATCTGTATGCTTACTGCCTCATTTTGTTGACCTTTGTGGACCGCCAGGGCAAGACCAGATACTAGAGATCTGGACTTACCAAGTCACTTAATGTAACCTAAGGGAAATCTGTTCAAGGGGAGACAGTAGGCTACGAGCATGCTTGCGCTCTGCCTAGTTTCCTAGTACCTTTTATGCCACTGCTAGACTTTATTAGTGAGAAAGACAGCATTGTGTTTATTAACTTTCATTGTGTATGCTTTAGGAATTATTCACGCCTTATTTTAGCCAAGGTTGATGCATAGTGCACAACCCAGTTTGGCTGTTACGTTGGCTAAGGAAGTACTGTTTCTGAGTGGTTATTATTAGTGCTGTCACAGAGTTGTTGCACTCCCTTGTTATATATATATATGTATCCTGCTTATTGGTGTATTTAAGATACACGCTTTGGTGTCCTACCCCTGCATTTATTTCCGTTCTATATTAACGAGCATCTTAGAGCATCAGACCTTTTCAGAAGATTCCTTATCTGATTGCTGTAGGACTAGACTTCCAGTGTTTTCATAGAGTATTGAAGAGTTTAGTGTTGAGTACCGACTCACACTAAAGTTAACGTAAGCAATTATTCCTTTATTAAATCTTATATAGTTTATTCAAGCCTTGTTATTACTTAAGAGCATTTTCGTAACGTAAGTACTCCTGTTGTGAGTTGGCTTTACCGTCACCGGAAAGCCTTTGTAGAAGTGCACTAAAACCTAGTTAATTGATACCCCGTTATCCAGTAGATTAACTCTGAAGAGTTTTAAGTGTTTTTGTTCACCGGCGTAATAGTTCGAGGGTTTTGGAATTAGCGTACCGTTGTTGCAGATATAGCCTATCATCTAGTCCATAATTAAGTGCCCTTGTTTATTTTGTAGTGCCGGTCGTAACAAATGGCGACCTTGCCAGGATATAGTGAACTGAATATTGCAATTTTTTTTTGGAGAAATCTTATTGCCATTTGGGGTTGAATTTATTTCTCGCATTGTTGGCAGTAGACATTGTTTTGAGGATGCATAGAACTTGTTGGAGTTATTGGTGACCTAGTATTGCACTCAAGAACATCTTCGAATATTTTTTGGTGAATAAAGCTACGCAAGAGCTTGGCTACTTTTGTCTTGACTGAGATTTTTTTGTTTTTGACTCCATCATGTCACTGGACGGGTCTGAGCAGAGTGATGGCACAGTGCGAGAGGCAGGCGAGGAGGTGGAGAAGGTGGAGTTGTTAAGCGGCGTTCGGGTGGTGAACAATGAGGAGGATGCTCGGATATTTTTGGAGGAGCCGGTGTCAGCGGATCGTGTGTCGGGGCTAGACCGGTACGAACTGCAGTGTGTAGCCACGGTCTTAGGGTTTCCCGGTAATAGCGGTTTGTCGAGAAGTGAGCTGGTTGCCTGTGTGCTGGGTGGGGTGCATGGGGGTTCGGGTGGAGCGGGAGCTGGGGCACCTTCGGCCCAGCCCCCATTCCACTCGACTCCTACCATGGCGCCCCCTCGGGCTCCGGAGCCGGGTACGTTCCCGCAGGCCGATGCCCGTTGGCGGTTGGGCATGCCTCTATGTGATTCACGGGGTGGGTCCCCAATAGTAGCACCCCCTGCTCAGGGTTTGTCTTCCGAGATGTTGTTTCAGCTCGAGCTCGCCAAACTTGAGCAGCGGAAGTATGAGGCTGAGCTCGAGCAGCGAAAGCATTAGGCTGAGCTCAAGCAGCGAAAGCATGAGGCTGAGCTCAGGCAGCAGCAGCAGCAGCAGCATGAGGCTGAGCTCAGGCAGCAGCAGCAGCAGCGAGAGGCTGAGCTTAAGTTTGAGTCTGAAAGGTATTGTGCCAATGTTGACCTAGAGAAAACTCGTGTAGAGGTCCTTCTCTAACCTTCTCTAACATCATCTATTGTATCTTTTGATGATGATGTGTTCGTCGCTCTTCTAGCAGCACCAAGGAGCGCGACGCCCCTCGTTATGGGTGGTGATTTGGTGCAGTAGACTGTTTGAAGTGACTGCTCGCTCCCTTGCGAGGATGGGCTCGTCTGGCACTTTTTGCAGTTCGACATCTAGGGCTCTCTTGAAGTTGTCTAACGAGATGTCCCTCATGTCTCTTACTCGCCGTGGGAGTTTGTTGAAGAAACGTGGGCCTCTGTGTGATAACCAGCCCTCTCGCAGAGAGCCCATAGCACCCCTGTTATTCATCCGGGGGATTTCGCATTCCCAGCCTCTCCTATCACTGAATTTCATGACTATCGGAGTATGTTGGTTTGGTACTAAACCCTCTGCGATTTTCCACGTGTATATTATTAGGTAACGTTCTCTTCTACGTTCCAGTGAGTACAGATTCAGTGCTCTTAAATGCTCCCAATAGTGTAGATGTTTTATCGAACTTATATGCGAAGTGAAATTTCTTTGTACACTCTCTAGGTCATTTATTTCACCTGCTTTGTATGGGGATGTTAATACGCTACAGTATTCAAGCCGCGGTAGCACTAGAGATTTGAAGAGCGTTATCATAGGCAATTCACCGCGTGTTTTAAAAGTACGCAGAATCCAACCCGTTAGACGTTTCGCAGCCGCCACTTTGACCTGGTTATGTACTTTGAAACCCATATTTTCAGACATTAATACCCCAAGGTCGTTCACACTGTCTTTCCGTTCTATTATGTGGTTAGATTCTGTTAAGTAATTTGTAATTTCTTTAACACCTTTATTATCTCCATACCGTATTAATTGGAATTTTTCCTCATTGAATTGCATGTTGTTTTCCCTGGTCCACTGGAACACTACATTCATGTCTTCCTGCAGTCGGCCCGTGTCCTCTTGTGTGTTTACTATCTTGCTTAATTTTGTGTCATCAGCAAAAGACGACACCGTACTGTGTCTGGTGTTGGTATCTATGTCGCAAATTAGTATGAGGAACAGAAGGGGCGCTAGCACTGTTCCTTGGGGCACTGAGCTTTTGACATCCGAAGGCTCAGAAGTGACTTGGTTTACTGCTACGGATTGCTTTCGGTTTACGAGGAAATTGCATATCCACCGTCCGATTTTCCCAGTTATACCTTTTGCTTTCAGTTTGTGGGCTATTATACCATGGTCACATTTATCAAATGCCTTAGCAAAATCGGTGTTAATGACATCCACGTTTTTCTTTTCTTCTAGCGCTTTAAGAATTTTGTCATAGTGTTCCAAAAGTTGTGAGAGACATGATCTTCCCGCTCTGAACCCATGTTGACCGGAGTTGTGTAGTTCATTTGTCTCCATGAATGTTGAAATTTTGCTTCGCAGGACTCGCTCGAAAACTTTAATGATGTGAGAGGTTAGAGCTACCGGGCGGTAGTTTTTTGGTAGTGCTTTACTCCCTCCTTTATGCAGTGGGGCAATTATTGTGTTTTTCAAGCTATCTGGTATGTCACCAGTGTCTAGACTCCTTCTCCACATTATAGCCAGGGGTTTTGAGAGGTTTTCCTTACATTTTTTCATTAGGATCGAATTCCATAAGTCCGGGCCTGGTGCCGAGTGGGATGGCATGTTGGAAATGGCCTCTTCTATGTCTTTTGGACCAAAATCAATATCCAGCATCTGAGGGGTTTCTGTGGGGAAGGTTTCCATGAAAAATATATTTTGGTCTCTGATGACTTTTGTTTCATCAGGCTCACTGAATGCCATTTCATACTGCCTGCTTAAGAGTTCGCTCATTTCCTTTTTGTCCCTTGTGAAAGAGCCGCCCCCTTGGCCGATGTTTGATGTTGTTTTAGCCTTTTGTTTGGCGTATGAAAAGAAGTATTTGGAATTTTCCTTTATACCTGCAATAGCTTTCCTCTCCTCTTCCATATGTTGTAGTTCATATGATATTCTTAGCCTTTGTTCAATTTCCACAATTTCTCTATCTATTTCGACCTTTTGCCTATCCTGTAGATTTTGATGTGTGCGTCTTTGTGTGAGTAATTTTCTTCTTCTTTACAGCCTCCTCCTTTCCCGATCTTGTTTGCTTCTTCGTTTTGTTTGTCTTGCAGGTATATGGTGGCTACAGATTTGGGTCATGGTTTCTGTTATTAAGACTAGACATTCTGCTGGTGTCAGGTTATCCATTAAATCTTCCCAGTCTATTTCCTCCATTTCTTGATTTACCTCTTCCTACCTAATGTTTTTGTTATTGAAGTTAAATTTACTGAAGGGGCCGGTTTTTGTTCTCGATTCTGAGGTTGTCTGTACACTTTCTAAGGTTGTTTTGATCTCAATTAATTTATGATCTGAGTATGTTGTGTCCGATATGTTAATGCTGTGTACTAGAGAGTCGTTGTTAGTGAAGACCATGTCTAAGATATTATTTTCCCGTGTGGGTTCAGCAATATGTTGGGTAAGACTAAAAAAATCACAAAGTTCAAAAAGCTCTCTCGTATTAGTATTTGCTTCTCCGGTGTTATTTGCCACTAACTGGTTTTCTAGTTGTCTCCATTTAATGTTTGGTAGGTTAAAGTCTCCTAGCCATATAATATTTGGTGTTGGGTTCCCCAGGGTTTCCACTTCTGATTTTATTTTGTTGAGCTGGGTTTTGAATTCTTCTCGGGATGAGTCTGGAGGCCTGTATGTAACAATAACTGCTAAATTTAGGGATTCTATTTTAACTCCAAGTATTTCCACCACTTCATTACTGTTATTTAGGAATTCAGTACATATCAGTGAGTCCTGTATGTACAAGGCTACACCTCCATGTGATCTATGCGTTCTGTCCGCCCTATGTAGGTTGTAGCCAGGAATCCATACCTCACTATCTTCCTGATCTTTAATGTGAGTTTCTGTGAGAGCCGCAAATATAGCGTTTCCTTCTTCTAGCAGGCCCCTAATAAATGGTACTTTGTTCGTGGTTCTATTTTTTAGGCCTTGGATATTTGCAAACGAGATTGGGGAGGGATTGTTTGGAGTACTATGTGTACCTAATAGTCTTCGGGATGTATTGGCCACTCTTGGGAGGCCAGGAGGTGCTCGAGGTGTTCTATGTGCTCTTCCATCTCCCTCAGTCTCTTCATCTTCATCTGCCCTTTCCCTCCTTGCCTTTTTCCTCTGTCTCGTCCTCGCATAGCTAGAGAGTTTTTTGGGCTACCATTCGTGTTAGGTCTAGCATATCACCAAGTCCCTTTAATATGAAAAGCTGGGCATTTCATATTGTAGCAGGTCTTGTTCTCAAGTGATGTCTTGCAAAGGGATGGGTGGTGGTATTTGCAGGTTTCACCAAATCTACATTTTCCATGACTGGTTATGTTGTTGCAAATTTTGGGATGAGCAAATCTACATGAATTCCCATTATATTCGCCCTTTTGACCAAAGTAGCACCTTCTTTCCAGATAATATCTGCACACTGGTGTAGACAACCCCAGTAGGTGTGGCTGAGGCTGTAAGGGGTTATGTGGTGAGCTAAGTGTGGTTGTGGGTGATAGTGGGCTTGGTGTATGGGTGGGTGAGGCCTGCAGGGGGGTGGAGTTACGGGTCAGTTGTAGGTGGGCAGGTGGCAGTGGTGAGGTGGGAGACGATGTGGAAGGGGAGCCTGATATGGGGGCTTGTTGCATCCTACGTTCATCCTGCAATTGTATTTGATCAACAGCAGTAGGGTGGTCAATGGCCATAGATGGGATTAATGTGGGTGTTTTCTGGGTCTGGGGAGGTGTGGGGAGATGTGCGGCAGGGTTTGTGGATATGTAGGGTGCGAAAAGGGTGCAAGATGTCTTCCCATACTTTGGACTACCACAAGCCATCTATTCAGACAACGCCCCCGAGTTCACCGGCCAATTATGGAAACAAGTCTTAGAAGTTTTTGGCTTCAAGATCAGCCACTTCTCTCCCTACTGGCCGAAATGGAACTCAGTCTGTGAAAGGAGTCATCGAACAATAGCCAACCAGATCCAGACCCGCCTACAGCAAATGAACTACACAGACTGGCCTAGTCAAGTCCGAATTGTACAATGGGGCATAAATACATGCCCACGAGAAAATGGCATAACCCCCATGAGATGATCTTTGGGGAACCACCACTACTACTTCGACAGCTCCAGTATCTACAAGACTTACAACCAGATAAAATGGTCAAAGCCAGCCCTCACCAAATAGGAGGCCTTGTGATGGTAGCCCAACTACCCGTGCCATCAAAACTCAAACCCAGCTAAAAAGGACCATTTGAAATACTCAAAATTCCAAACTACTACCAGGGTATACAGGGTATACCACAGGGAGTTATGGACATACCGAAACAGATATGTACACGTTTTCAGCACTTAGACAAAAACATCACCTATCTGGCTGAGACCCCTACCATAGACGTAAGCCCCACCACTAATCTCGACCCTACCCTTCTTTCCCAACAAAGACCTGTCTACGCCTACCTTCCTGTCTTCACCCCCCTTCCTCCAACCTCTCACTCCCTTCCTTCTGCCTCAACCCAAACATCCTTCACCATCCCCCACCAAACCTGTCTCACTCAACCTCCCCAATGCCCCAACACCCACCTGTTTTCCAACCCCTCACCCATACTTCCGCCCATATACCCACCAAAAAAACTACCACCCCCAGTTCCTCTGCTGCCGAAATACCCTCACCCACTTCCACCTTAGCATCCTACTATCCCTCACCACCTCCTCCTCCCTTCCATCCACTATCCCAACCCTCCTCCCCTTCCTTCCCCATTACCACCTCACCAACCCCCCCATTCCAGAACTACCAACACTCCCACCACTCCCCCTCCTACCCTACCCCGAACCCTTCCCAAATTTTCCAAAACATCTCTTCAACCTTCCCCAACCACCCACCACACCAGCCCAAAACCCTCTACTCCAAACTTGCATCTCAACCAACCTCCTCTTTCCCCATTTCCAACCCTACCAAACCTTGTCCTTGAACTTTCTCCTTCTCCTCTACCTCCACCCCCATCCGTTCACTCTCCTGCCATGCCTTCTACCTCTAAACATACCCCCTCTATCCCTCCAACATCTATTCAGAAAAAAATACTTCCCAAACGCCGTTCCCGCCCATCACCATCATTAACCTCGTCTCCACCTCCTCTCAGGCATCCAGTTTACTCCTGTTTCGGCCGCCCCCTTCGACGACCGACCAGATGGGAACCCCAACTGGTGACCCCTAAAAGGAGAAAGGCCAGCATCAAAGCAGCATAAAAAAGCCACACCAGATGGGAATCCCAACTGGTGACCCCTAAAAGGAGAAAGGCCAGCATCAAAGCAGCATAAAAAAGCCACACGCCTTCTGTCACCGCCCCTGCAACACCGCCCACAACAACAAGAAACACACCTGAGCCACCACCAGCTGCACAACTTCCCATACCTGGTACCTCAGCATCCGCAAAACTCAACAAACACCACGGACCTCAGGTCAAGAGAGGTCATTAACCCACCAGCCACCACCGAGTCAGTACCTGTCCATTCACCTGTACCTGCCTCTACTGACCCTACCGATCCTGACATGAAGATAAAGAAAGTAGCAATGCTTCAGGATGGTGTCCTTCGGACTGTCAGATCCCCGAGACATCTCATCAATACCTTGTTGCCATCCGACATGCTTCCTGCAGCATCAAAGCACACACCAACACGACAGCGCGCATCTGGCAGTATTTCCTCCGCAATTTTCAACCTTACCACCATGACGCCACTTCTTCCAAATACCACTTTCAGCCCCGGGGTTCGGGACTTTTTTTTTGGAAGGCAATGGTGAGATGCGCCCTGAGGAAAAAGTACCAACACCCAGCCTCCAACTTTCAGACACAATCGACACATCGACACATCGAGGCCAGTTGCTCTGATTGCGAGCACAAGAGCGATCAATCACCACCACAACACCACTCCAGCCTACAAAATGGTGGACCTCCACACAAGCACTCGGGCAACGAGACAGAAAATGGAGAGGACGTACCGACGAGGGGATACTATACCATCCCCAAACTCTCCCCCCACCCAGATAATAGAAACGCCAGCACCTCGTCACTAGTACTGCAACAAGAGCTCCCTAACATCACCAACATGGCCGGCCCCAACCAGTGCAACCGGCCGAAGCAGAAAAGCCCGAACTACAGTCCTGTTCCCCCCCCGAAAAAAAGCCAGAATAATAATAATAATAACCCTCCAAACTTGGGGAAAATGTTAACCCAAAACAACCCCAATATCTCCACCACAACGCCACCCACTGACGCCCATCATAAATCCTCTTCGTCACGACATAAGAAGGGGTAACGGTTTATGTCCTACTTATAATGAATGGACTATAGTTGCTGATAGTATTGGAAGTATGCTGACCAGATTTAAATAGATATGCTAATGATTAAGGTAAAATGTCAAGGTCAAATAAACATGTATTATATTAATAATAATATATTAATAATTATATGTAATATTTCCTGTACTGACTGATAAATTATCACTATACATATCATGCATATTCGGAAAAACAAATATACTGATAGGTTAAGGTCATATTATAAATAACTAGTCAAATTAGGTTTGTTTGTATTCATACATAACATAATTCACTGTGATAGTTCTACTGTACATGACAATTTAAACAATATACTTTCAGATTATAAATAATATGAAGGTTAAGATTAGTGGGAATGACCAGGGTCAATGTTTTTTGTTTTATTATAATTATGTCCAAAATGAATTGCTACATTTTCCTTATATTAGGCACACATTTCATGCTTAATCACACAAATAATATATGTAATCGTAGATATAGGTCAATTTTATAGGTCAAGGTCATGGGTATAAGTATTAATACATTTTTTTTTTTTTTTTTTTCTATGTGATTGAGGGAGGCAAAAGGCATAACTGCCTATAGCGAGTGCCTCCCCCATAGTTGAAAGAGTGACAGGGCCAAAATCAAGGGACGTTCGAGCCAAAATATAAATATACATATAAATACTTACTCAAATTTGAGCAAACTTGCTGTGCTAGGATGTTTAATATGCAACATATAAAACACATATTCCAGTAGATTGCGTTAAGTGTCAAACCACAATGTTAATCATGTTCCCCTAATGTTGCGGAGGGATTCTCATAAACATTAACTACCATTTTTCAGACAAATATTTTCAAAATCACTTGTCAAAGTCAAAGAAAGATTTGTATACTGACTTTCACATCTGTTATATTAAATGTCTGTTAAAGTGATTAAAATGATGTCACTTTCCGAATTCAAGGCTGCAGCGTTGGGCATGTTTTTATTTTCAAATGTGAACAACTGCAGGTCTACTTTGTTTTAATGGGATTAGGGAAGACATTTTATTGTAACGAGGTTAATAATTCAAAAAAATCAAACGTGCATTTTTAAGCTGAATATGTAACAAATTATGAAATATCCATTACGTTTTGTTTGTAAAACTACTGATAACACAGCTGATAATGGCATTGATAACACCAATAATAAAACTATATAATGATAACACTACTGAAAATACCATTAACAATACTATTGATAACACCACTCATGACACATTTCATAACATCACTAATACAATCCTGATAGCATCATTGATAACGGCACTGATGAACATTTTGATAACACATTTGATAATACCATTGATAACATCACTGACCTCATAGCTGATAACACTATTTATAGCACCAGTGACAAGAGTATTAACCCCTTCATCAACCATGACGCCTTTTTACCTTTGACTCTGGCTAAGATTATATCGTGTTATGCAGTTTAAGAAGGACCTATGCTACTAAGAGGATACATTGATATCATATTTACCCATTTGAATCGTGTAGGTAGATTACAAACTAAAGGAAATCGTCTAATGATAACCAGTATATGATGATAATTACGTAATGGGAGAGAAGGGGTTAAATAATACCACCCATAACATCTTTAATAAAACGGCTGGTAGCATTATTGATAAGCTGTTGATAACATCATTGATAATGACTGATAACCCCATTGATAACATCAATGCTAACATTGATAACATTTATGATAACACTATAAATAACACTATTGATAACACTAATGATAACACCATTCATAACACCAATCGTAGCACCAATGGTGACACCACCGATAACATTATTACTAAGATTACTGATAACACTATTGTAACAATTTTGATGACACTATTGATAACACAACTAATAATACCATTGAACACACCACTGAACATGCTGTTGGTAACACTAATGCAAACACTATTGATAACACTGTTCCTTGACACCATTGATAACAACACTCTTGTTAACGCCATTGATAAGATTCTCTATGTGGACAGTTCAGTCATGACCGACCTTCATAGGTTCAGGTTTGCACTCAAATTATTTTTTAAATAATGATTGTTTAACCTCTATAACTAAATATCGACTAGAGTAATCGAGCTAATATTTCTACCATTTAGGATGGACCAGCCAGGGAATAGGTGTGGAAATATACAGCCCATTTTCTCTAGCCCTTTTTGGGTTACATAGGTCAGGGTTCACTGTTTCTGGCCTACCTATAATGAATGAACTTTAGTGACAACCAATTTTAAATAATTTTTTAATTGAGTTCCATTCTTTTACATAGACGTACTGAACACGCACACACAGACTCGCATTCACACACACACACACACACACACACACCTTTCTGTCTCCCTTTCTACGGCTTGAACTCCTTTAAGTTCATTGTCCAGGTATATTTCTCAAGGTACAGTCGTGGTCACGGAAATTTGAACACTTCTCAATGATAATACTATTATGGCAAGCATTAACCCACTGAGCACCAGGCAATATAATACTATTATGGCAAGCATTAACCCACTGAGCACCAGGCAATATAATACTATTATGGCAAGCATTAACCCACTGAGCACCAGGCAATATAATACTATTATGGCAAGCATTAACCCACTGAGCACCAGGCAATATAATACTATTATGGCAAGCATTAACCCACTGAGCACCAGGCAATATAATACTATTATGGCAAGCATTAACCCACTGAGCACCAGGCAATATAATACTATTATGGCAAGCATTAACCCACTGAGCACCAGGCAATATAATACTATTATGGCAAGCATTAACCCACTGAGCACCAGGCAATATAATATAAATGTACTCTCCAGGCCCAGCAGGTTGTCAACAAAAATTGTTTTCCAGAAAACACCTGGAACGTGTTAGAAATGAAGGAAAAAACACAAAACAACGATCCCCTAGGTCATTAAGGGGTCCTACGGGGCATCCGAAAGTCGGAATTAACATGGGGAAATGGGTAGGCAAAAACATGCAAAAACGCGATTTTGCGTGCTCACGCGCAGGGTTTTCAACCATCGGCATTGCGTGGGATACTTACGCAGTTCCCATATAAATCTGAGCCCTTTAGGTGCCATAGGAGCGGAGTAATTAACCACGACGCACCCTATGCGGCGCTAGGGTCTCGTGTTACATACATTGCCGACGCATAACGTGCGTACTCGAGGGGTTAACCTGTGAATCCCAGTAACTTGATCTCTGTGGCTCAATCCGTTTATCAAAATAGTTCGGCAGTGTTTAATAAATGCGCCTCAAAAAATGTTCAGAAATTCCTGTCCATTTCTGTACCTTGACACTAACTATTTTGTGTAGATATTTAATGGGCATTATATTGTAAACTGTATTGGTGTCATATATAATACATTGACTATTATGAAAGTGGCAGACATTTTAAAAGGTATTAATTATTCATGAATAATTAATAATTTAAAATGTAAAACTTACAAACTAAACAAACCAAAACAGGGATGATACAAGATAAAGGTAAAATAACTTATCAAAATCGCTATGTGGAAACAACGCTTACTAAAATAAAAATTATGCAATAAAAGAACACAATCCACCACATAGGGTGTAATGTACATTACTACATGAGCAAGTTACTCTGTTTCCCAAACAAACTAATCGCACACATAACAACGCACTATCGTCACGTTCAACGAATTAGTCAATTTGGTTACATATTTATGGCACTCATTCTGCATATGCTTATTATATGCATCACAAAAAAAAATCGAAATGGCACACAATTATTTCACACCGATTTCATATGTATTGTACAGTACGTATATTTGGTATTTGAGTTATATTGCACATACACGTTACTATGAATCTAAAGGCCGCTTTCATGTGTGTTGCCTTCTAGATCATGGAAACGTGCTCGTGAAACTCAAACTAGATTTTTTTTTCGAGCAGTAGCTAACTCGGTGTTAACTCAACACAGGTCAAATGAACTAGTGCTAGGTAGAAGTACTATCTTATCGTACTCAGTGAGTTGAACTGGTTGAGATGATCTACTGGTTCAGTATTCTGATACCCTACCTAACAGTACTAGATGAATTGACACTTGATGAGCCCTACTGGTTGAAATGGTTTACTGGTTGAGTATCTGGTCACCACAACAACCTTACTCTACCATATCCGATCCCTCTCCAATGTGGTCCTCCCCATATGACCAGGTAAATCAGCACCATACTGCCAGCCTGTAGGGGGTAAGTTACGTTAGTGTACGGTACATGTATAGACTATAAAATTCATGTGTATAATACAGAACCCATATTACTGAAATAATGCGGACAAATATAATTAGTGTGGAATAAACAATTTGCATAACAATCGAAACACTTGCTTAGATTTTGTGAGGACCTTTAAGTTGCTTAATGTAAAGATGCTCGATAATATTTGTAAAATTGATAAAGGTATGTTTATTGAGGTCAAATTAATCCATTTTATCGTGTACCAATTGTAGAAACGTTCTATAGAAAGACTAAATCTGGAGATAGTGCTGGAACATAAATACAAATAATTACCATAATGGAATAAAGTTAGTAGATCAGGGTCATACGCTCAAACAACACTTAGCCGAGGTGCTCATTTCCGTTTCCTTGCCCTTTGGAGACTGCATTTATTAACCTAATATAGGTACGCTACTGCATGCTTGTAGTTTACCACTGAATTCTTCCCTAGATGGGGCATCACACTAGGTACCTAATTCGCTGCTTAGGCGAAGAGAGGCATTTGGTGTTAGGAGACTGGCCATTCGTCTCACTCTTGTAACGCCTACCAGCGTTGGCAGAATCGCCTCCCGTTAGCCACTAGCGCTCGCCAGGGCAGTGAAATGGGCTACAGTTATCAGAGAAGGTTGTTCTTTCTTTCATAGTACTTGCATTGTTACAGACAGTCCAGTGGTGGTCTTTATTTTCGTCTGTGACAACGGGAAGCATTTTATATCATGAGTAGAACATAAGATGCCTTGTAGTGAAGGAGAGAGAGAGAGCGAGCGGGCAGCAAGGGGGTAGTGAGTGTTGCTTCCCTCCTCCCTCCTCCCTCCCGAAGGAGTTTCCCGCCCGCGTGGCCTTTCTCTCGATTTTGATTGGCTGGTGGTTCCTGGCGCTTTCTGGAGGCCTGCTGCCTGGTGACGTATCGGCCTGTGATTGGCCGACCACCATGCCTTTGTGAGATCCTGTGGGTCCCGAGGAGCTCCACTCCTCAGGACAGGCTTGGCGTGCATGCTTCTAACATCCCTTTGCATACTCTCTCCCGATCACCCTCTTTACCACTATCTCTCTCTCTAACCTTCTTTTTTTCCATTGCTCCTCACCTTTATTCAATTACTTATCCCCTTGGGTTCTGCATACGGTTTCCATAGCCGGCCCATTGTATTGCATGCGCCGTCCTCTGAGATATTTACATGTACTTAGAATAGGTTTGAGGGTTCTTAGTTAGGAGAGGTTAAGAACTCGGTGTGTGTCTCCATTATTGATTTAGTGCTCTGCTGGGTTATTTAATGCTAGACTGGGATAAGGCTTCTGTTGTCGTTGTCAGCGATGTGTGTACGGTTCGCTTATAACTACACGACTTCGACAGTTTCTGTGGTAGCCTAGGTTGTCTTTTTGGTTGTGCCTTTTGCGAGTGCAGCATCGTGTGGTAAGAGGGCATTAGCCTACTACCTTGTCACACAGTGCTGCCTCTTTGCTTGACTTTTGAGGGATCGCCAGGGTAGAACCAGATACTTGAGATTGGATCTACCAAGAGAGCATCCCCGTCATTAACGTAACTTTAATCATACCGCCTCAAGGACAACGCTAGGCTATGAGCCAGTCTTGCTTAGCCACAGTTTCCTAACCTTGATATCCCAGCTAGACTTTATTTACCTAGCAGACACTAGTTAGGATATGAGCTCTTTATGATACTGTATGCATTATTATTCACAGCATTTATGAGTCTAGGTTGTTGTTGACTTGCACAACCATAGTAGACTGTTTCGTTGATGAGGAAGCATTTCTTTTAGTGTTGAACATTACTGCCGTTGCGCATTTATAATATTCTCGTGTCAGTTAGCATTATATGTCCTATCTTTTTGTGTACTCTGTATACACGTTGGGTGTCCTGCCTCCTGCCTTTCTATAATTTAAGATATGAGCATCTTATGAGCATCAGACTTTCTTCAGAAGTTTCCAGGTCTATGCTGTAGGACTAGACTTTACTTTCTTTCAGATAGGAGTGAAGAGTTTATTGTTGTTTAGAGTAACTATATTGAAGCATCCTTTTATTATATTAAATCTTGCATTGATTTAATTGATCTTTCCATAGCTTCCCTTTTGTGCATTTTAACGTAACTTGCATCTTTTGTGTTATCAGGCTATACCAGTGTGGGTTAGCCTAAAGTAGAGTACATTTATGCCCAGTTAAGCATACCCCGTTATCGCAGATTAACTCTGGAGGGTATAGGTGTTTTTGTTAACCGGCATATAAGTTCAAGGGTTTGGATCTAGCGTACCGTTGTTGCATAGTGCCCTATTACTAGTCCAATCTTTAAGTGCCCTTGTTTTATTCGTAGCCCCGGTCGTAACAAATGGCGACCTTGCCTAGTATCTTATATTAGTGGTGGCCAAGATCCATCTGTGTTATTGCGGTCATAACAAATGGCGACCTTGTCCAGTATCTTATTTTAGTAGAAACCAGGATCCCTTTGTTGATTATTGCAGTAATAACAAATAGTGACCTTGCCTGGTATCTAAGAAAGAATTGCAGGATTGTTGGACATTTGTTTTTTGAGGAATATTTTGGACACGTGGATTTTTTTTTGGCAACGTAGTATAGCACTTGAGTTGTCTTCGAGCATTTTGTATTTTTGAGTGAATAGTGCTACATGAGAGTTTATCTACTCCTTTTTTTTTTATAAACGTTGAGAATTTCCGGTGGACACTATGTCGGACGACGGATCAATGTACAGTGAGGACAGAGTACGGAAAGCAGACTCTGAGGTGCAGCAGCTGGGTTTGTTAAAAGGCATTAGAGTAGTAACTAGTGAGGAGGATGCAAGGAAATTTCTGGAGATGCCTATTACTGTTGACCGGGTGTCGGGGATTGATCGGTATGGTCTCCAGTGTTTGGCCACGGTCATGGGGCATGTGGGCACTAGCAGCATGTCGAGAGGTGACCTGGTGGCCTGGGTGCTCGGCGGGGTGCGTGGGGCTTCGGGTGGAGCGGGAGCTGGGGCACTTTCGGCCCAGCCCCCATTCCACTCGACTCCTACCATGGCGCCCCCTCGGGCTCCGGAGCCGGGTACGTTCCCGCAAGCCGATAGTCACTGGCAGCGTGGGTTGTCACTGGGTGGGTCTCCAATTGTTGCATCTCCTCCTCCTCAAGGTTTAACTGCAGATATGCTCTTCCAGCTTGAGATGGCTAAAATACAGGCTGAGCAACGAAGGCATGAGGCTGTTGAGCAACGAAAGCATGAATCTGAGATTGAGATGGCTAGGATTCAGGCTGAGGAGAGAAAGACAATATACTGTGCAGACAGAGATCTTGAGAAGTCTAGGGTGGAGTCGACAGGGTTGCGTCTCGGTTCTGGGAATCGAGGTCTTGATCAGTCTTTACCGCACCTTCTTAAGTTAGTCCCTGTATTTGACGAGTCGGGTATCACCGAATTTTTCATGCGTTTTGAGAAGAAGTGCCGGGAGCACCAGTGGCCCGAGGTTAAGTGGGCAGCCTTGTTTCCTCTAGGTTGGTTGGCAAAGGACTCAAGGCATATGATGCGTTGCCTTTGGAGTCGTGCATCGATTATGAGGTATTGAAGGAGGCTGTCCTGCGGGCATATGAGTTACAACCAGAGACTTATAGGTTGAAGTTCCGGGGTGTTACGAAGGGTCGTGAGTGCACCTTTCTTGAACATGCCCGGGAACTGTCTGACGCTTTTGGGAATTGGCTGAGATCGGAGAAGGCAAAGACGTTTGATGAGATAAAACAGTTGATGCTTCTCGAGCAGTTCTTTAAGTGAACAGGCGGCGACCTGACTTTGAACCTCAAAGAGAAAAACCCTAAAACTCTACAGGAGGCAGCTGAGATGGCTGACCGTAGGCTATCGCTGATTCGTGGGTGCGGGTCTGCACAACGGAATGATGCACGTAACAAGGGGCGCAACACTCCCCCCCCCCCCTCCCCCCGAGTCAGTGATACACCATATAACAATAACAACAAGAGCAATGATATTAATTCTGACCATAAACCTAATACCGTCCCGTTTAAGAAGGGTCCGGGCCCTTCCCCACCTCAAGGGAAGCCCAAGGGGGAGTTAGAGTGTTTTCATTGTCACGAGAAGGGGCATTTTGCACGATCCTGTCCTAGCAAGCTACCTACAGCAATCGTGTCTTTGGCTCGCAACATTGGAGTGTCTTTGATGTCGTCTGCGTTTGCCCGGGGTAAATGTTCGGAGGTTGGAGCACTGCCAGTGAAGAAGTGTCCGGAAGGCTTGATACCTGTCCGGGATACATTTTGTGACCATAGAGCTGCGTGAGTTGGGCTGGTTGCAAGCATGGAGTAGAATTTTTGCGTGATACGGGTGCTTCCTTGACATTGATGAAAAACTTTACAGGCAAACCTATAAACGCGGCACGGGTAGTTGTGGTGCAGGGTATCAATGCTACAAAGTCATACCCGTTGGTCCGAGTGGAGCTGGAGGTAGAAGGTGTGACACGAGAGTTGGATGTCGGAATCGTGGAGAAACTGCCAGTAGAGGGCGTCGACCTTCTTCTCGGCAATGACTTTGCGGTACCTACTTCTGAAGTTCCACCCTTAGTCGGTGCCGAGAGGGCGGCCGACGTGAGTAGGGAGGGGCAGGAGTTGGTCGAGAGGTGTCAACCACAGCAGAGGGCGTGTGTTGTCACCCGATCTCGTGAATCCAAAGTGTCACAGCCTATTCCTCAGTCTCTAGACCAGCGGAGGAACGGTCGAAAGGAGCAAGCTAAAGTTGGGAGTTTTGTTAGTTTTGCTCCAGCGGCTCTCTTTAGCGGCTTAGTACTTGACCCAGAGGTGAGCTCCGGAGTGGCCCCAGAACCTGTCACCCCTAGTGACATGGTTGGGCGTGATGGCACTCCGCGACTTAGTAGTTCCCAGGTGGAGGAGAGTTGTGGGAACGGGACTATTGAACACGAGGACGGGGAAACATCTCCTGTGAACCTGTTTGAGGAGGTTGTGCGGCAACCACCTGAGCAGCCTACTGTCCCTGCGTTGGTCTGCAGCGGCCAAGGTGGAGAAGGAGAGGGGGGCAGTAGGGCACAGGTGGAGGAGAGTTGGGATTGTCATGTCTCGGCGGAGCAGTGGGCGGGGGACACGAGTCTGGTGGCTGTGGAAGCGCTAGAGCACCTGCCTGAGCAGCAGTGTGCAGCGCTCCAGCACCAGCTCGGTTCATACCCCACTGGTCGTGCCGAGCACCCGAGCCTCACAACTCAGGCGGTGCAAGATGTCCCGCGGGCAGGTCACTTGAATGTTGGTAGACCGTTGGCCTCGTTGTTTCGGTGGTTCGAGGTGGGCGACGAGGCTTGGACATGGTTGTCAGGTCAGGGTCGACCCATGGCTGCCAAGGGTGGTGGTCAGAAGGAGGACATTGAGCAGATTGGTGAAGTTGGCTGTGGAGTGGATGTGCCCGGTCGTCGCATAGCCTCCCAATGCTGCTCTAGTTGAATGCAACAGCCCTACCATAGACCGACTGTATCTGGCCATGTCGCTAAAATCGGTGATGCTGCGCAGGCAGATATAGTCGTAAGGAATGCGGGGGTGTGCATGTACGGTATCGGCGGGGAAGCCTTAGCAATAATGAACTATGGGAGTGACTACACAGGTGGTACTGATTGTCCCTCTCATGACCTGGCTGTTCTAGGGACGAAGGTGGAGAAGGAGGGAGACTACAGGTTAGAATCTGCGGTCTCGGCTGGGTTGTGGGAGGGCACTAGGCATGTTGTTCTGCGAGATAAGTTGTTTAATAGGCTGTGGCAGTACATCCATATGTTTATTGCTTCTCCAGGCCTGATGTACGGGGTAGAATCCAACATGCAGGCTGGAGATAGTGCAAGGCTCAGTTTAATTCCCTACCGTATAAATCCTGCTCAAGAGCCTGTCGTGAAAACAGAGCTAGACGACATGTGGAAAAAGTGTCTGAGGGATAAGGGATATCGTGAGTGGTCGTTGCCAGTGAGTTTGCAACCTGAGTTGAGTGGCAAGATCCGTGTGTATGGTGATTGCAAGAGTGTGGAAGCATTATCCCTGACAGACGCCTATCCATTACATAGAGTTGACGATACCATAGACCGCATCGGGGCTGCCTTGCTCGTCACGAAGGTAGAACTAGTGAAAGGTTATTGGCAGGCTCTGTTGCCAGAAAGAGCGAAGAGAAGTGCCAGTCTTGTGATAAACTGGGCAGGTTATCAGTGTCAGGTGTTGTTGTGCTGCCGGAACACAAGTTTGATGTGTGGCATGCTAAGGGCACTGATAATGTTTTGGCTGATTGTTTGTCACGGGAGGGTTTGTTTGCAGGAGTTAATTGTAAGTTGCCAATGTTATAGCTAAAGTCCTAAGTTGAATCTGTCTTTCACTTAGGAGGCTGGGCTCTGTGAAGCTCACTCAGGGAGCATTGTAGGCTAAAATTATACTATTATGTTTGGGAGGGGTTATAAGATTTGATTTATGCTAAAATGTTGTTTTTTATTTATTATTGAGCTTTGCATTTCATTTCTGGTGGAGTGGCTGGTTGTGGCGGGTCTTGTCGGCATTCTGCCTTGTCAGATATGGTGCTCGCCTAATGTTGAGCGTCCAATATCTTGGGCGGGGTGTGACGCCTACCAGCGTTGGCAGAATCGCCTCCCGTTAGCCACTAGCGCTCGCCAGGGCAGTGAAATGGGCTACAGTTATCAGAGAAAGTTGTTCTTTCTTTCATTGTACTTGCATTGTTACAGACAGTCCTGTGGTGGTCTTTATTTTCGTCTGTGACAACGGGAAGCATCCCTCCCGGAGGAGTTTCGTGCCCGCGTGGCCTTTCTCTCGGTTTTGATTGGCTGGTGGTTCCTGGCGCCTTCTGGAGGCCTGCTACCTAGTGACGTATCGGCCTGTGATTGGCCGACCACCATGCCTTTGTGAGATCCTGTGGGTCCCGAGGAGCTCCACTCCTCAGGACAGGCTTGGCGTGCATGCTTCTAACATCCCTTTGCATACTCTTTCCCGATCACCCTCTTTACCACTATCTCTCTCTCTGACCTTCTTCTTTTCCATTGCTCCTCACCTTTATTCAATTACTTATCCCCTTGGGTTCTGCATACGGTTTCCATAGCCGGCCCATTGTATTGCATGCGCCGTCCTCCGAGATATTTACATGTACTTAGAATAGGTTTGAGGGTTCTTAGTTAGGAGAGGTTAAGAACTCGGTGTGTGTCTCCATTATTGATTTAGTGCTCTGCTGGGTTATTTAATGCTAGACTGGGATAAGGCATCTGTTGTCGTTGTCAGCGATGTGTGTACGGTTCGCTTATACCTACACGACTTCGGCGGTTTCTGTGGTAGCCTAGGTTGTCTTTTTGGTTGTGCCTTTTGCGAGTGCAGCATCGTGTGGTAAGATGGCATTAGCCTACTACCTTGTCACACAGTGCTGCCTCTTTGCTTGACTTTTGAGGGATCGCCAGGGTAGAACCAGATACTTGAGATCTGGATCTACCAAGAGAGCATCCCCGTCATTAACTTAACTTTAACCATACCGCCTCAAGGACAACGCTAGGCTATGAGCCAGTCTTGCTCAGCCACAGTTTCCTAACCTTGATATCCCAGCTAGACTTTATTCACCTAGCAGACACTAGTTAGGATATGAGCTCTTTATGATATGTATGCATTATTATTCACGGCATTTATGAGTCTAGGTTGTTGTTGAGTTGCACAACCATAGTAGACTGTTTCGTTGATGAGGAAGCATTTCTTTTAGTGTTGAACATTACTGCCGTTGCGCATTTATAATATTCTCGTGTCAGTTAACATTATATGTCCTATCTTTTTGTGTACTCTGTATACACGTTGGGTGTCCTGCCTCCTGCCTTTCTATAATTTAAGATATGAGCATCTTATGAGCATCAGACTTTCTTCAGAAGTTTCCAGGTCTATGTTGTAGGACTAGACTTCACTTTCTTTCAGATAGGAGTGAAGAGTTTATTGTTGTTTAGAGTAACTATATTGAAGCATCCTTTTAGTATATTAAATCTTGCATTGATTTAATTGATCTTTCCATAGCTTCCCTTTTGTGCATTTTAACGTAACTTGCATCTTGTGTGTTATCAGGCTATTCCAGTGTGGGTTAGCCTGAAGTAGAGTACATTTATGCCCAGTTAAGCATACCCCATTATCGCAGATTAACTCTGGAGGGTATAGGTGTTTTTGTTAGCCGGCATATAAGTTCAAGGGTTTGGATCTAGCGTACCGTTGTTGCATAGTGCCCTATTACTAGACCAATCTTTAAGTGCCCTTGTTTTATTCGTAGCCCCGGTCGTAACACTCTACTCGGGAATCAAACCCGGGACCTCTTGGTTGTGAACTTGTGAGCCGAGCATGCTAACCACTGCACAACAGGTCACTTAACTAGTGTTAATGACAATAGAATAGTAAGCTTCACCTATACAAATTGTTGGTTGCTGGGTTCCTCTATACTGCCCCTACAGAGACAAAAACTACCTATTCTAGCCTAAAATTACACCAATTGCATAAAGAATATCGGAGTAGCATTGCATAAACTGTAAGTAGGAAGGAGCGGTAGTACCTGTTATACCAGGATTTTTACTGGGTTTGAATGACACTATAAGTGGGTTCTTCTTAACTGGAATAGGAATGAAAATAACACAATGTTTACGTATAGGCAAGCACCAGGACAAGTGCAACACAGAGTAAAACATTTAGATGGTAATTTATTAACATGAAAGTAAAGAATTATGGCTTCAATTGCTTCAGCGAATACGCACAAGACTAACACAAATCAATATATACAATATAGGTGATTTCCCTAAATTAACAAACAATAATTCAAACACTTGGGAATCACTATGAAGGCAGTAATTAATGATCAACACGGTTAATACTATGAATAATATTACTGGTCTTCAGTTCATACCGGTCGCACATAGGACGGACTATCACAGGTACAAGCTCACTCAGTCTCTATAGAGAACGTTAAACAACACTCTTAACTCGAGAGGAACGGTGGACAAAATATCAAACAGAGCCCAGGATAAAATATATGGATTGTGTGATCATTCAAAGAGGCCTACACACTGACAAGGGAGATCAGCAAGCAGCCTCAAGCAAAGCTAACACTTTATCCTCTTGAATAATGATCTACCATGAACGTCTGGTTTGGTGGCTTGATCTGGGCCTGGCTTCAAGATGGGGCAGACGACATCCAGGTAGAGGTCTTTGGCTGGGGTGCTAGCCTACAAGTCCCGGCACGGCACGTACACACAGTTGCGAGCTGTCTTATGGAATTTAGGAGGAAGTCATCGGAGTTGCTTTTTTAGATCACAATGGCCATGGCATAAGCAATCTTACTATAAAGCCACCCCTGAAGAAATAACCAGAAGTATCCTTTCTTCATCCGGCCAGTGCACAGGAGTACTAAAATAGAACAGTATCCTTCCGTATAGAACAAATCAGCTTGGCCAAAAGTTAACCTATTATATAGCAGTCTACCATTAAAAGGATTTCCTGCTAAACTACCCTTTCTCCGTCCGATCAGTGCACAAAGGTAAATGGGTCTTTAAGCAGTTGGAGTATTTGCATAGCTTAATTAATTATTACGGCCAGTGGACGAAAATGGTCCTGGTACTAGACGAAGAGTGGGAAACAGCCGTGACCAGTGCACAGAGCCTTCTTGTGAAGTTAGTCAATACCAATCTCCACCCCTTACCTGACTTCTAATGATTTTGAGGTAGTTACAGCTTAAGTTGCATTGTCAATGGAAGTCTGATTGAGGGTAAAAAGAACTGTATGGGAAATGCCCTCATTAAGGGCAAGATGTGAAGCCCCCGGCCGCGTGAACACAACCTGGGTCGATGGCTTTTATGGTAGAAGGACCAGGTGGAGGAGGGGACTTAGGCCTCTCTTGTATAAAGCCTAATCGGGGCTCTCTCTGTGTCTTGCCTATCGTTCTTCTTCTCTCCTCGTTAGGACCTTATGTATGTATCAAGAGCAGGATTTTCAGAGAACTATTGATTTTGACTTTACAGTTCTAAGCCAAGATAACCCATTTGAATTTCTGAAACTTCAAAGCTAAGTTCTGAATCATCTGAGATTAAATCGCCTTTCAGTTGTCTAGTTTGGTTTTGATACTTATTCAAATGGGTCCTTACAATAACGTCATAACTTGACTATGCTTATAATAAATATACACTATTTTTCTTAACGAGGCAAGATATTCTAATATATTATCTTTAGTGACTTGTTTTCAAAATTGTGATATCTTCATTTATTAAAAAAAAAACGTGTTGCATAAAAGTTTCTTATTAACTATTAACAAATTCAGTTAACAAAAACACAGAGTAAGGCTGTAGGCAGTCATACGTTATCATATCAAGTAATAACGTGTTTTGAGAATTGCCGTTCGTGAAAATATGACGTTCATCGGATGATGCGACGCCCTGTAACTTTTGATTACAATATCGAAAAATATGTATATTTAATCATGTGACCTCAAAATGCCCATTGTTTTTTTATATATGTTTGACGGTATGTCTACTTGGTATAGTAAAACATATTTGTATTGAACATGGTCATTCGAGATATGGACATTTTGGGAGTTTTCAATATGGGCCTTCGTCATCTTGGTGCAATCATGTGATTGATGGCTCTACATAAGGCACAGATGCCTATTGAGGTTATCTAAAAACTTTTTCTGGGACCCTTAACCCGGGAGCTGCAGGGAGACTCTTAAGAGTTCCCCCGGCGCACTGCGGGGAGACTCTTAAGAGTCAGAGAAAACAAAAATCAACTTTTGACATCGAAAAAAAAAAAAAATTTATATATTTTTTTTTTATTTTTATTTTTTTTTTTGGCCCCTGGGCCATGCAAAATCTCAGTCCTCTACCTCCCCTCCTTCCCCACTTTCCTCCTCTCCTTCAGTTATCACCTATTTTCCCTGTTATTCCCTTATTCTGAGGTATATTTTCGTGCTAACATTAGAAATCCGATTGGAGGGTGTGGTCATCACTGATAGCAAGCGAGTGCAAGAGAGAGAGAGAGAGTATCGATCGACTGTGTCTCAGTGGCCTTGGGGGAAATTGGCGGGAAAGCAGATTGCCTCACCCATACATTATACAACTCGCGGGCTATATCTCCGATTTTGACCATCCAAACGCTGTTTTCACTCGTTTTATTGTTGTTTCAGGTTAATACCTTTATAATCAACCCATAATAGGCGCATATGGATAAGTATTAATGCTATTAATGGCACAATGAATATTTTAGTGACGGAAACACCTCAAATACGTCAGCACAGGGGGACGTTTCCAATTACCCCCATGCGCACTTCAGAGGTTAAAGGCAATACAAAAAGGACAAGTTGAATCAATGTGAATTTTTGATGTCCTCAATGAACCCAAGCAAATGATGATGGATGGTCATAATGAGGTTATCCAGAACCGTTGATCACATGTTGCCTGCATAATGTATGAAGTTATTTTTGCTGTCTGTGTATTACAGGAATCGTACCCACCTACCGCCATAAGGGAAGACTGATGTCAATCTTCTGTAGTGGCTGTAGTAGTGTTAACAGATACTGGATCTGTGGAGATAAAAAAAGAGGTACATGCATTAGGTTCTTTTCCTATGCTCTACGATAATCTTATATAATCTTTAATATCTGCTATCCATGGTACCCCTGCATTAACTAAAGTCTGCCATTGTACTTAGTTTCAGACACAATGGGCTTTGTTAAAATTAAGGATCTTTCACGCATTCATGAATACGGATACAAGTCCTAAAAATCATGAATTTGTCGTGTCGTCGGCATAAAAGGGTTCCAAGTCCAATGACCACCAAGTGTTGTACAATTGAGGTACACATGACCTAAGAGTTATTACAAATGTTGAAGACCGACCTACTAATCCGCTACGAGTTATGACGAGTTGCCAGGCAAATTTGAAAGTAAAAATTTAACATTCGAAACTTGTCAAAACTCATCCAAATTCGTGGATGCTCTTCATGGTCATGAAAACCAACCTGCGTATGTGCAACTAAATGCTACGCTAAAAAGGTGTGGGCAAATTTCAGACATGTTGAAAATGTTCTGTTACCTTGGCAAGTCACACAGAGTTTCCGCGACCATACAACGACCATGTCAACCTTGTTAATACTTATGCCGAATATGGTGCCATGTTCTTTACGAGTCCAAACTCACTGCTACTCAGGATTTGGGTTGTGAATATGTGAAAGCCTCTTTAAGACCCAGCAATCCTTCTACAATCCTTCAGATGTATTGAGGGCACAGCCTAGGTTGTTGTGCATTGGGGAAATTGTAGAAACCAATCGATTAGGGCAATACCTAGAGGAGGCCTTTAGGTATGTGATAAGGAGTTGTTAGAACTCCTGTTACATTTACCTGGCTAACCTCAAAGTTTCCGTTTGTGTCTCACCTACACAGAGAGTGATCCAGCTAGCTCTCACAAACATCTCCTTTTATTCATTTCCCTACACTTAACAAGCAAACCACACTCCTTTCCAATACAGCAAAATACAAAAATAAGAAAACAAATATTGCGACGAATATACCGGCCTCGGAGTCCCTGGAGGGAGGGGGGGGGGGGGGGACCATAAATTAAGTCTATCGTGCTTTGCCTGACGACGCAACATTCGCGGCACTATCCTCTAACTTTTCCTCTGTCGAACACCGCCTCCCCTCCAACAAATCTGATCTTCTTTTCCTCACCATAGCTCAGGTGTCTGAAGCAACTGTCAGCAGCCCCTTCTCTGTATTTTCCTTCTTTCTCTATCCTAGTTTCCAAGCCAAATGTGGATATTGTGTGTATGTACACAACAAATTAACTTGCTCTCGTGTTCCCAACTTTGACTCTTCTGAATTATCAACCTTATGGCTCAAACATGCCTGTCAATCTCACACTAAATATTTCTGAGCAGTCTATCTATCCCCTAATTCTACTGACTTTCCTAAACTCTTTGACTACCTAAGCTCTAAAGTGAAATACATTTTTCCCTTTCTCTAAAATCTCCATCTTAGGAAATGTCAATGTTCGCCACCCCCAATGACTCTCCACTCATTTAACTGACCAACCTAGTGAACAAGCCTAGATCTTTTATATCCTAAATTACCTAGAGCAGTTAGTCCAGCACCCAACTCATATTCCTGACCACGATGGAGATCGGTTCAACATCCTTGACTAATTTCTAACCTTTAAGCCTACTGCTTACGCTGCAAATCTTTTATCTCCGTTGGGTTCCTACGATCATAATATTATTTCTGTTACCTGTCCTTTCTCTCCAGTATGGCCATCCGATCCTCTCAGCTGGCGGCACTTGTGGCACTTTGGTCGCCTTCAAACTCATACTTTCTATTTTCTGCCCAGAATCAAGCTAAATCTGTTCTTGGACTCTCCAAAGAAGCTTTCATCAATAATAAATGCTCTAAAATTTCCAATTCCAGCTGTTCCCAAGCTTTCTGGCATCTAACTAAAAATCTCTACAACAATTTCACTTCCTCGTCTTTTCCTCCTTTTTTCCGCTCTGACGGCACCGTCACATCTTCTTTTGACAAAGCTGAACTCCAAGCTCAAACTTTCACTAAAAATCCACCTTGGATGATTCCGGTGCTATTCCTCCGTCTCTCTTAATTAAGTATGCCTAATATTATACTCTCCTCTTAAGATGTACTTTCTGCCCTCTCTGGGCTAAATAGTAAAAAGGCGTACAAACAGGATGATGTTCCTCCTGTTGTACTCAATAACTGTTTTTCTGTGATGACTCCCTACCTAGGCAAACTCTTTTGTCTCTGTCTTTCATCTAATGTCTTTCCTTCTTTTAAAAGCTTGTTCATATTGAACCGGTCACAAAGAGGGATGACCGGTCTCAACCCTCTAACTATCATCCAATTACTCTCATTTCTTGCATCTCTAAAGTTTTTTTTTTTTACTCTTCTTAATTCAAAGTATCTTAAGCATATGTCTTCTCATCTTCTCATACTCTACTTTCAGATTGCCAGTATGGTTTCTTTAAGATCCGCTCTACTGGTGATCTTCTTTATCATCTTACTAACTCTTGGTCATCTTCCCTAAATTAATATTTTGCCCCAGTATTCACAAGGGAAAATACCAGTGACATGCCAAGTCCAGGATTAGTACGCGAGGGTGCAGTTCTTAGCATAATTAGATGTACCCCAGAGAAGGTAGCAAAACGAATAGATAAGTTAAATAGGTTCAAGTCATCTGGCCCATATAGCTTTCTTCCCCGAGTTGTACGAGAAGTGCGAGATGAAATCTCACCTTTCTTGGCAGACATCTTCAATATATCACTGGAAAATTGAGAAGTCCCTGAAGACTGGAAACTGGCCAATGTGAACTCAATATTTAAAAAAGGGAACCACAAATGTCCCAAAAATGATCGGCCAATTAGCTTGACTTCTATCATAGTAAAACTCTTAGAAGGGATACTAGTACCAGATCCGAAGAGTTGATGGAGAAATATCGCAAGATGATCCAGCACTACAAAAACAAGTCAAGGAATATCATCATCTCAGGCATTCTCCCCAAGATCGACGCACCTGACAAATTCTACGACAAGGCCTTCAGCACAAATAGCCGACTAAAATATTTGTGTCTGAAGGAAGAAGTTGAATTCATCAACCTCTGGGATAATTTCTATAACCAGCCTACTCTGTTCCGCAAGGATGGCACTCATCTAAACCCTGTGGGTTCAGCACGCATGGGTCGTCTCCTACACAAAGCAGTCCGCAGCTATGGATAAAAAAACGCCATCCGAGAAGAAGCAGCAGTGACATAAATCATCCAACGCCAAGCAAAAAACAGAGGCAACCGAGGACCACCAGCAATAAGGACCGAAGACAGCGAGGACCGAGGACAGCCATGAACATAGATCCGACAAGAACCAACAATATTATTAAAGAGCGTTCTGTGAGTTCTAAAATAACAAATTTAAAGGTTTTCTATGCAAACACTCGTAGCATACGCAATACATTTTCAGATTTAGAGGAGCTAGTGTTTACAGAAAATTATGATGTGATTGGCATAACATAATCTTTGCTCAATACAGAAGATAGAGACTTTTTAGCAGAGTATTCACTTCCCGGTTATGTAATGTTTGAGAAAAGCCGAATAAATCGAAATGGAGGTGGCGTTTTACTTTATATCAAAGAAAGTCTTAACCCTACCCTCTTGTCAAAACCTCAAATTGTGAACGTCGACACATCTTTTGTGCTAATAAAGAATAATAAAGGTACAAAAATAATACTTGCGTTAATATACAGACCTCCAGCTCAATCAGTGCAAACTGACCAAGAAATTTACGAACAAATTGCACATGTAAGTAACTCACAAAATACCGTAATTTTTGGCGACTTTAATTTACCTGTGACCAAGTGGGGCTTACTTCATCTTACTTCACACTCCGGACATGACCTGTATACGAACTTGCAAGAGAGTTCGCTTTATCAATTTGTTCGAACACCGACCCGTGGTAATAACGTTCTTGACATTGTACTTGCAACAAAAGAAGAATTAATAGAGAATTTGAATGTTGGTGATGAATTCAGTAACAGCGACCATCGTACGATAACTTTCACTTTAAACTTTACTAGTAACGAACCAAATAGTAGCATCGAAAAAGTCCCTAATTTCAAGAAAGCAAACTTTCATAAACTTAGAGTTATGTTTAAAGAAACTGACTGGAGCTTTTTAATTAACAATAACGACATAAATACATCTTGGAAGTTATTCGAAACCACTTACCTAAAAGCAGTGCAAAACTGCATACCATCGAAAATACGGCGTCCAGGCCATAATAATAAGCCCAAATGGTGGAATAAAGATATTGCAAACTGATGAACTCAGCTGGTGATTGGAGGATGGCGAAAAATAGGCTAGATGACTGGAAGTGGTTAGTTTAGTAAACAGAGTATGAAAACAGGCTACAATAGGCTAGGATAGCCTAGATATTTACGTTAAGTTGTGCTAATTAACTAAGATGATGATGTAGTGACTATATGGAGTATGAGATGAAAGTGAAGCGAAAACACCTGGTGAAATAACTAGGAGAAAGAAGGCTTAGCGTGTGTAGCTGGAACGGAGGTAGGTTGGAGAGTGGGTGAGCGCGTTATGTTTGTCTCTGTCGTGACATACCGCGCACGCGCATAACATATGGAAAATGTATCCCATCTTCTTTACAATGAGATACTTGCAAACAATCTTAAATAATACAAATATATATATATATATATATGGGAATTATAATCCTACAATACTTTCCCATATACAACTATAGAATAATATATTCTACCCAATCATGGAACGTTCGACCAAGGTTATGGAAGCGTTCAACTTAAGACTACGGAATGATACGTAACGCTACATCAACCCAGATTACGTAACATCGAGACTGTTCATACTAGTTTGAGTACACTAAGTATGGACAGATAGATTAAAATCCTCACAAAATGACGAAGAACGGTTGAAATTTGTAGAGCTACGACGCAAAGCCAAAAAGTTAATTAAGCAAAGTAAAAAGACCCTAGAGTTACATATTGCGAATCAAAGTAAAACAAACCCGAAAGAATTCTATAGTTATATCAGAAAGAAAAAAGTAGTTACTTCAACTGTTGGACCGTTAGTCGATGAAAATGGAGAATACACCAAAGACGAAGTACAAATGAGTAATGCCCTCAATACCTTCTTTGCATCAGTTTTTACAACAGAAGACCTCAGTGATATCCCTACACCATCGCCGATTCAGATTGATAATTCAGATTTTCTAAGCAATATCACCGATACAGAAAGAGAAGTATTGAATTGTTTAGATAAACTCAAGGTAAATAAAACGCCTGGACCTGATACAATCTCGCCTAGAGTTCTAAAGGAAGCTAAGGATGAGCTCTCCAAACCACTGACATTAATATTCAATAAATCCTTGCAGTCTGGAACTATGCCTGATCAGTGGAAGATAGCCAACGTAACACCTGTTACGATCGGGTCTCGTATAAATCAGTGGCTCTTATACATTGGACTAGACTGGCATAAATGCAACAACGGAAACGCTAGATCCAACCCCTGACATATAATCCCGTCGAACAAAGAACACATATACCCTCCAGAGTTATATCTGCGATAGCGGGGTATCTTAACTCTCAGTATCTATGTGCTTCTACTATAGGCTGATGTTCTCTGAAACAGCCTATTACCTATAACATATGGTTGCTTAGTTATGGTACACAAGGAAAAAATAGTTAACTTAATTAAATCACAAGAGTGATATCTAATGCAAACAAGAAGGTTTACTTAACGTTACTTTAATCAATAATATCTGTCACTCCTTTATGAAAGAAAGTGTTGTAAAGTCCTCAAGCACCGAACAAGGAATCTTCTGAATAATGTCGGATGCTACTAAGAAGAACGTATCGGAAATGGAACCACAAAATAGCAGGAGGCAGGACAATGCACGTGTAGGCTAAATACACAAAGAGGCTGGACATATAATGTTATTGGACACAAGAATATTATAAGCGGTGCAACAGTAATAATGCTCGCCACGAAAACGTGGTACTCCTATTAACAAAACCGGTCTATGCTGGTTGTGTCTCTCTGCAGCAACCTAGACCTCAAAATGCTTGTGTAAAAATAATGGGTATGCATAAAAGAGTATATGATCTAATCCAGCTAATGTCTACCCGGGTTAATAAAGTCTAGCTGGGATGCGTAAAGGTACAGAATTCTGGTGGAGCAAGGCAGCTCCTAGCCTAGTGTGGACCTTGGGTCTGTGCGGCCTGATTACGTTAATATGAAGGGGTGCTCTCTTGAGGATTCTCGATCACAAGTATCGAGTATCCTCCTGGCGACCCTCAAAAGTAAAAGCAAATAGAGTTAGAACAGTGTTGGGTGGATTAGGCAAGCAGCCCTCATGCACTACACAGTCTAAACTCCAAGGTACACAGACAAAAGATCCACCCATGTAACCCACAGAATCCGTAGTGTCATGTAGCTCAAAAGTAGCCTACACACAGTGAAAACACCAACAGCAAGGTACCTGATCCCTAGTCTAGCATTATTTAACCCTGTAGAAACATTAGTGATCGATGGAGACAGTCCGAGCAATACAATCTCCCAAAAAGACAATGACTATCTTCAACCTTAACCTAGTACATAAGAAATGTGAGATCCAGCATATAATACAGTCTGGCCACCAATTCAAGGTGTGGATGCAGAGAACCAGAGGGGAATTGATACTAATAAAAGGTGAGGAAGTAGTGGAAATGATAGAGGCAGTAGGAGAGAAAGATTCTAAGACAAGAGTGTGGAACAGTTCATGGGAGATGCTTAGAGTATGCTGTCTGGGAAGGATCTGACAAGGATATTCCCATGGACCTCCTGGCTGGAGTCCCAGTTCGCAGGAATGGCACGAGGGCGCGCGACAGTCGCCCAGTAAGCAGCCGCGTAGTAGGCAGTGTTAGGCAGGAGGCAACGAATCCCGCGAGGCCTATGTAAGGGGGCCAGCCACGCGCCACACTCACCACCAAGTCAGACCACCTGGTCTCTCTCTCTCTCTCTCTCCCGCTCGCCTTCCCATCATTCAACTACTTAACACAATACTTTCAATTGACTAAATAAAATAGAAAGGATTGTGACAGACGAAAATAAAGAACAGTTCTGAACTGTCTGCAACACAAGCTTTCTCGAGAAGGAAAGTACACAATAAAAGGTAGACTGTAGCTATATTCTCTGCCCTGGCGAGTCCTAGCGAGTAAGCCATGCGGTTCTGGGGGAAGCGGTGAGCGTCACACCCCACCCAAGATTTTTAAGAGGCTCCAACTATGAGCTCTAAATCTGACAAGCAGAACCCATACAAAATTCGCCACCCAGCGACAATGAAATGTAAAGCACAGTTCTCATCAAAATAACACATTATAAAAATTAACAACCCTTCCCAACACAATAGATTAAATTACATAGTTATGCTCATAAGAGCGAGCTTCACTAGCCCAGCCTTTTGAGGGGAGTACAACTCAGAATTTCTGCTATAACATACTTAAACAAAAATTAACTATCAAAGAAAGAGTTTTTATAGGATTTTTATATTTTTAATATGTTTATGGCGGCTGCACTACAGGGGCAAGCCTAGTTTTTTCTTCTATACCAACACAGCAACTCCTACTTTACGACCCAATACGCTGGGCTACACACGCGAGCCAACAAGCACCAGACGTAAACATACTAATCAAACCAAAGTAGGGGGCTACCCTTGTGATGATCTACCCCGGGTCTTCCACCCTCGATAAGCAATCTGCAATCACATTCTCAGAACCGGCAACATGGCGTATATCCAGGTTGTATTCCTGCAACATTAACCCGGGAACTGCAGGGAGACTCTTAAGAGTTCCCCCGGCGGACTGCGGGGAGACTCTTATGAGTGAGTGAAAAAAAAAATCAACTTTTGACATCGAAAAAAACATATTTTTTTTATTTTTTTGGCCCCTGGGCCATGCAAAATCTCAGTCCTCTACCTCCCCTCCTTCCCCACTTTCCTCCTCTCCTTCAGTTATCACCTATTTTCTCTGTTATTACCTTATTCTGAGGTATATTTTCGTGCTAACATTAGCGAGTTGCAAGCAGGGTGTTGTCATCACTGATGGCAAGCGAGTGCAAGAGAGAGAGAGAGTATCGATCGACTGTGTCTCAGTGGCCTTGGGGGAAATTGGCGGGAAAACAGATTGCCTCACCCATACATTATACAACTCGCGGGCTATATCTCCGATTTTGACCATCCAAACGCTGTTTTCACTCGTTTTATTGTTGTTTCAGGTTAATACCTTTATAATCAACCCATAATAGGCGCATATGGATAAGTATTAATGCTATCAATGGCACAATGAATATTTTAGTGACGGAAACACCTCAAATACGTCAGCACAGGGGGACGTTTCCAATTACCCCCATGCGCACTTCAGAGGTTAATGACCACCTGGTCTGCCTCATATTCCAGTTATGGAATTGATTCAGGAACTTGAGGGGGTGATGGTCGGTGTAGATCACCACAAATGGTCCATAGGCTGGAACATACACCTCAAAGTGCCTGAGCGCTAGCACAATCGTCAGCAGTTCCATCTCAACTACTGAATAGTTCTTCTGCGCCGAGTTGAACTTTTTTGAGAAGAAACTGACTGGGTGCTCCAGCCCATCTTCGTCTGATTGCATCAGAACGGCACCAGCCCCCACACCACTGGCATCAGTTGCCAGCTGGAATGGTCGGCTAAAGTCCGGGGCCCTGAGGATTGGGTGAGTACACAACAGGTGTTTTACTAAAACTTTCTATCTTTGGCCAATAGGTCCGTCAGAGGAGCCAGCACAGTAGAATAGCCCTTTATAATGCGGCGGTAGTAACCAATCATGCCCAAAAACCTCATGATCTGCTTCTTGGTGGACGGCCTGGGGAAGTGGTTAATAGCCAATATCTTGTTCTGCGGGGGGCACACCTGGCCCAAACCAACCATGAACCCCAGATATTGCACGGTAGCCCGCACAAAATCACACTTTCCCAGGTTGACCACCAAGTTTGCCTCGCTTAATTTCTTAAATAGGGATTCTACATGTTCACAGTGGCTCTTGAAATCGTCATCGTAGATAATGACGTCGTCCAGGTACACGGTACAGTTCGGAATGTCAGCCACCAACTCGTTCATCAAGCTTTGGAAGGTCGCTGGTGCCTTCTATAGACCTTACGGCATGACATTACAACGATATGTAGCACCATCCACCACAAAACCACACACCTCTTTCGCCCGTTCAGAAAAAGGCACCTGCCAGTAACCTTTTACCAGGTCCACCTTGGTCAAGAACTTAGCCCTGCCAATCTTGTCTACACAGTCATCGACCCGGGGAAGAGGATATGGGTTGGTGGGAGTCAAGCCGTTTAGCCTGCGGTAATCAACACAGAAGCGCACCTTGCCATCCGGCTTCGGTTGCAGCGTTACGGGAGATGTCCACTTTACCGCCCCCTTCTCGATCAGTCCCTGTTGCAACATATACTCCAACTCCGCCCAGAAGGCCGGAAGTTTAATAGGGGGCACCCTATAGGGCACTGATTTGAAGGGTGGGAGGTCTCCGACGTCAACGTCGTGCACCTCATGAGTAGTGAGGCCTGGGTGTTCCGCAAATACAGTAGGGTATAAACAAAATAGGCGCTTGACAGCCCACTCTGTTGCTCAGGTAGGTGTTGCAAAGCCTCATGAGCCGCCTGTCTCGTGTTTCCCGCCCACTGATCTGCAGAAACATGATAATCCCAGTTGTCATCCACCTGCGCATGACTGTCCCGTTCTCCTTCTCCACCTTGACTGCTGAAAGTCATCACGGGGACAGTGAGAGGCTCAGGTTGGCGCCTCACATACTCCTTCATCAGGTTGACATGACATAACTGATTCCTCTTACGCCTGTCTGGAGTGGCCACCAGGTAATCTAAGTCCGAGAGCTTCTCTGCTACCCTATAAGGACCAGCGTACTTTGCGGATAAGGGGTGACCTACAAGAGGGAGTAGTATCAACACCTCCTGACCCACGTGAAACTCCCTGAGTTTCACCTTGTGGTCGTACCTGTCCTTCATGAGGGCCTGAGAGCCTACCAGATTGCGGTCAGCCAACTCCAGACTACGCAACATTCGTTCTCTACTCTCAAGTTCGACAGCACCGTCACTACACTTTAGAACCTCCGGGTCTTCTAGCTGCAATTTGCGAATATCTGAGGGAGCTAGCCTGTCTAAGTGTTTGCGAAACAACTCATGCCCTCCCCCAACATCGAACTTTGCATCCCGTTGCTCTCTCCGTGTATACCGTTGCTGCCTCTGAGTCTCTTTAAGCCCTGCCTCTACACTCTCAGTGACAGGTGGTGGTGCTTCTCCAGACTCTAATAACGGTGCTAATACTGAGTCCCCGAGAAGCGCTGCTGGTACTAGACTCTCCACCGTATCAGCTTTCAGCACCTTCTCGTGACCGTTCCTCCGCTTATTTGAAGACTGTTGGTTAGGCTGTAACTCCCTGAATGCGAGAGATCTGGTTACAACACACGCCATTGGTTGCACCTGACACTTCTCAACCCACTCCTGTTCCTCCCTACTCACATCGGCCGGCTCCTCGGCAACGACTAAGGGTGAAACCATAGAAGCAGGCACCGCAAAGTCATTGCCGAGAAGGAGGTCGACGCCCCCAACAGGCAATTTCTCCACGATTCCCACATCCAGTTCGCGAGTCACACCGTCAACTTCAAGCTCCATTCTAACAAGCGGATATGACCTAGTTGCATTAACTCCCTGAACCACAACTACCCGCGCCGCGTTTATGGGTCTACCAGTGAAATTCTTCAAGAGTGTCTGAGAGGCACCTGTGTCACGCAAAAGCTGTACCCCGTGCTTCTTGCCCCCCCACTTCATGCAGCCATGCCCTCTATGGTCGCAAAAGGCATCGCGGACAGGGTTCGAGCCTTCCGGATCCTTCTTCACTGGCGGTGCTCCATCCTCTGATCTTATGCCTCCAGCAAACACAGAAGACTTCTGGAACACCCCAATGCTGCGAGCCAATGACACAGCCGCCGTGGGAGGTCTGCTCGGACAAGCTTTTGCCATGTGCCCCTCTTTGTGACAGTGATAACACTCAAATTTCCCCTTGGACTTATACTGAGGTGTAAAAGTCCCCTGACCCTTCTTAAACGGGGCGGTGCTAGTTTTGTGATCAGTCTTGGTGTCATTGCTTTTAAATTTATGTGTGTCCATATTCCGGGGAGGGGGAGGGTAATGCTCCTTAACGCCTACATCGTTTCTCTGTGCAGAGACGCACCCCCGAATTAGTGACAACCGAAGATCAGCCATCTCTGCTGCTTCTACGAGAGTTCTTGGCTTCTTCTCTTTAAGGTTTAAAGTCAAGTCGCCGCCCGTACACTTATAAAACTGCTCTAGAAACATCAACTGTTTCATCTCATCAAACGTAGTTGTCTTCTCTGATCTGAGCCAGTTTCCCATAGAGTCGGAAGGGTCCCGGGCGTGCTCCAAGTAGGTACTGTCTCACCCTTTAGTCCCACCCCGGAACTTTAACCTATATGTCTCGGGTTGTAGCTCGTATGCCCGCAGGACAGGCTCCTTGAGCTCCTCATAAACAACGCAGGACTCCAAAGGCAGTGCATCATAAGCCTTGAGCCCCTTACCTACGAGTCTAGAGGACAAGGGCCGCCCACTTAACTTCAGGCCACTGATGCTCCCGGCACTTCTTCTCAAATCTATTGAAAAACTCTGTGACACCAGACTCGTCAAATACAGGGACCAGTTTGAGAAGGTGCGACAGAGACTCATCATGCGCACGGTTTCCAGTACCGAGTCGCTGTCCCGTCATCTCAACACGAGACTTCTCTAAATCCATGTCGGCACAGTATCTTGTAGATTCTAGTTTAGTCCTAAGCTCAGCTTCCCTCGTCTGTTGCTGCATCCTAGCCAGCTCTTTTCTCTCTCCTATCTTAGCTAGCTCTTTTCTCTCTTCCATCTTAGCTAGCTCTATCTGCTGTTGACTCTGATGTTGCATCTTTGCCATCTCGAGCTGAAAGAGCATCTCCGGGGTCAAACCTTGAGGAGGAGGAGGAGATGCAATGATGTTAGAAATACCCGGTGATCCCCCCAGGGGCAAACCACCCTGCCAGTCACTACCCACCTGCGGAAGCGTGCTCAGGGTCGGTACTCCAATAGGAGGATTGGGAGTCGAGTGAAGGGGAAGCTCGGCCAAAGGGCTCTGAGCACTCACCCTACCTCGTACGCCAGTCACCCCACCCAGCACACACGTCATCAGGTCATCCTTGGTCATGCCACTAGTACATACATAACCGATAGCTGCGGATAAGCACTGGAGACCGTACCGATTCATACCCACCAACCGGTCGGAAGTAACAGGCCATTGTAAAAAATTCCTTGCATCCTCCTCACTGTTCACCAAGTTAACAACCTGCCCATGCTGCTGCTCCTCAGCTTCTACATCACGTACTGTGTCTTCATCCTGCACTGATCCGCTATAAGACATGATGCTCACTGAAGATATTTCACTTTGATACACAAAAAAGAAGTACCCCAAACTCTTATACCACAATATTCACAATAAAAAATTCTCGGAGACAGCTTAAGTGCTATATTATTTTGCTAAAAAAATAATTCTTGCATGTCCTCAAAAAATATTCCACAAAATCAACAAATGTTCACTGCCTAAACTGTGAGAAAAATCTGCACAATAACCTGCAATTGTATGTCAGTTCACCAAATCCTGAGCTAGGTCGCCATTTGTTACGATCGGGTCTCGTATAAATCAGTGGCTCTTATACATTGGACTAGACTGGCATAAATGCAACAACGGAAACGCTAGATCCAACCCCTGATATATAATCCCGTCGAACAAAGAACACATATACCCTCCAGAGTTATATCTGCGATAGCGGGGTATCTTAACTCTCAGTATCTATGTGCTTCTACTATAGGCTGATGTTCTCTGAAACAGCCTATTACCTATAACATATAGTTGCTTAGTTATGGTACACAAGGAAAAGATAGTTAACTTAATTAAATCACAAGAGTGATCTAATGCAAACAAGAAGAAGGTTTACTTAACGTTACTTTAATCAATAATATCTGTCACTCCTTTATGAAAGAAAGTGTTGTAAAGTCCTCAAGCACCGAACAAGGAATCTTCTGAATAATGTCGGATGCTACTAAGAAGAACGTATCGGAAATGGAACCACAAAATAGCAGGAGGCAGGACAATGCACGTGTAGGCTAAATACACAAAGAGGCTGGACATATAATGCTATTGGACACAAGAATATTATAAGCGGTGCAACAGTAATAATGCTCGCCACGAAAAAGTAGTACTCCAATTAACAAAACCGGTCTATGCTGGTTGTGTCTCTCTGCAGCAACCTAGACCTCAAAATGCTTGTGTAAAAATAATGGGTATGCATAAAAGAGTATATGATCTAATCCAGCTAATGTCTACCCGGGTTAATAAAGTCTAGCTGGGATGCGCAAAGGTACAGAGTTCTGGTGGAGCAAGGCAGCTCCTAGCCTAGTGTGGACCTTGGGTCTGTGCGGCCTGATTACGTTAATATGAAGGGGTGCTCTCTTGAGGATTCTCGATCACAAGTATCGAGTATCCTCCTGGCGACCCTCAAAAGTAAAGGCAAATAGAGTTAGAACAGTGTTGGGTGGATTAGGCAAGCAGCCCTCACGCACTACACAGTGCGAGGTACACAGACAAAAGATCCACCCAGGTAACCCACAGAATCCGTAGTGTCGTGTAGCTCAAACGTAGCCTACACACAGTGAAAACACCAACAGCAAGGTACCTGATCCCTAGTCTAGCATTATTTAACCCTGTAGAAACATTAGTGATTGATGGAGAGAGTCCGAGCAATACAATCTCCCAAAAAGACAATGACTATCTCCAACCTTAACCTAGTACATAAGAAATTTGAGATCCAGCATATAATACAGTCTGGCCACCAATTCAAGGTCAAAACTATTTTGCAGAATCTCTCAGTAGATAAGGCTCCTGGTCCAGATGAAATTCCTCCAATAGTACCTAAGAATTGCTCTTTGGTGCTCGCTCCTGTATTGGCAAACAATTTCCGTCTGTGTACTCATACCTCATGCTTCCCAGTACCCTGGAAAGAAGCAAACATCCATCCAGTTCCTAAAAAAGGTGCCTCTTCAGATCCATCAAACTACAGACCAATAGCTATAACTTCCACTCTTGGCAAAGTCTTTGAAATTATATTAAATAATCACATAATTAAGCATCTGGAGAATAATAAATTAATCAGTGATAGGCAATATGGTTTTAGACGATGTCGATCAACTGCAGACATTCTTTGCCTTCTTACGCATCAAATCAACCAAGCTACAGACCAACATGGTGAAACACATACAATAGCACTGGGTATATCAAAGGCATTTGATAGAGTCTGGCATCAATCCTTATTGTCGAAGATGTCACACTACAGCCTTGCATCATTAGTTCCACTAATTTCTTCTTATCTTCATAACAGAAAAATATGTGAAATGGTAGATGGCCTTTATTCTCAATTTCACTCAATAAATGCTGGTGTTCCCCAGGGATCAGTTTTGGCCCCAACTCTGTTCCTCATTCATATCAATGATCTTATATCTACCACTCATAATCCAATACATTCCTACGCAGATGACTCAAGACTCCACAGTTCCTTCACATTTACCAATTCTTTCACCCAACCCGATCTTATAAATTCAAAAATAAACACTGCAATTTCTCTGAACCAGGACCTTTCTAGAATTAATGAATGGGGACAAGAGAATCTAGTTTCCTTTAATGCACAGAAAACCAAGTACATTCAATTTTCTAACCGACAGAATCTCACTGACTCCCATATATTTTTTAATGTAAATATTCCCACTTCCCCTAGTATTGACATTCTCGGTGTAACATTAACTACTAACTTGAGCTGGACACATTATGTTAGAAGCATTGCTAAGAATGCCTCTAAAAAAATGGGACTCCTGTACAGAGTTCGAGAATTCTTCACTGACGAGCAGTTGGCCGTAATATATAAAAGTCATGTGCGTTCTCAGATGGATTACTGTTCACCTCTGTGGGGTGGAAGTGGAGTGGTTGCATTGAGGCAGTTGGACAAAATTCAAAATAAAGCTATTGGATTAATCAATAACCCTGCAATCACACAGGACCTACCTACATTATCCATACGAAGAAACGTTGCATCCCTTGCATTATTCTACAGATATTTTCACAGCAATTGTTCCGAGGAACTTGCTTCAATTGTGCCGCCTCTCCACATCTTTCCCCGTAGAACTAGTGCAGCTGAGAACGCCCATGAATTTACACTTTCTCCTCCACAATGCAGAACTTCTGCTTATCAAAATTAATTTATCCCCAGAGCTACTACTCTTTGGAATTCACTTCCCTCGAATTGCTTTCCACAAACTTACAATCTACAAATGTTTAAATCCAGTTGTTACAAACATTTTATGAATGGAGGATGCCTTTAGGCACATGGACCTTTTTGTTTTATCTGTGTTTTTCCTTCCTCCGTTCATTGTCTCTTAAAAAAAAAAAAAAAAAAAAGTGTGGATGCAGAGAACCAGAGGGGAATTGATATTAATAAAAGGTGAGGAAGTAGTGGAAATGATAGAGGCAGTAGGAGAGAAAGATTCTAAGACAAGAGTGGAACAGTTCATGGGAGATGCTTAGAGTATGCTGTCTGGGAAGGATCTGACAAGGATATTCCCATGGACCTCCTGGCTGGAGTCCCAGTTCGCAGGAATGGCACGAGGGCGCGCGACAGCCGCCCAGTAAGCAGCCGCGTAGTAGGCAATGTTAGGCAGGAGGCAACGAATCCCACGAGGCCTATGTAAGGGGGCCAGCCACGCGCCACACTCACCACCAAGTCACACCACCTGGTCTCTCTCTCTCTCTCTCTCTCCCGCTCGCCTTCCCATCATTCAACTACTTAACACAATACTTTCAATTGACTAAATAAAATAGAAAGGATTGTGACAGACGAAAATAAAGAATACTTCTGAACTGTCTGCAACACAAGCTTTCTCTAGAAGGAAAGTACACAATGATAGGTAGACTGTAGCTATATTATCTGCCCTAGCGAGTAAGCCATGCGGTTCTGGGGGAAGCGGTGAGCGTCACACACCGATATTAAAAAAAGGCAGCAAATCCCCACCCAGTAACTATCGTCCAATTAGCTTAACCTCAGTTGTATGTAAAATGCTAGAAACGGTCATAAGAGACAGACTCGTAAATCACTTAGAGGAAAATAACATAATTAAAGATACCAACACGGCTTTCGTAAAAAACGTTCCTGTTTAACAAACCTCTTAGACTTCTTCCACGATATCCTCAACCTCTACGATGAGAGTAAAGCTGTAGATATTATATACCTTGATTTTCAAAAGGCCTTTGACAAAGTTCCCCACAAACGTTCACTGCTAAAACTAAAAGCGCATGGAATACAAGACGGTGTGTTGAAATGGATAGAAAATTGGCTCAGCAACAGAAAGCAAAGAGTAGTCATAAATGGTAAGGCATATAAATGGCCCAATGTAAGTAGCGGGGTACCCCAGGGATCGGTACTAGGACCAATTATCTTTCTAATTTACATCAACGACATAGATGAGGGTCTCACCTGTACAATCTCAATATTTGCTGACGATACAAAAATTGCAAATAGCGTACTCTCAAAAGAACAAGTTGACGATATGCAACACAATCTAGATAAATTGTCACATTGGGCCCAAATTTGGCAAATGAGTTTCAATGCGGATATATGTAAAGTACTACATATCGGATACCTAAATGAGAAAGCAAACTATTCGATGAATGGCACTCAGCTTAAGAATGTAAACAGAGAAACCGATCTGGGAGTAACAATATCGAGTAACCTAAAACCTAAATCTTACAAGAAACAAAACTCTGCACAACACAAAAAACACCCACATTTCATAATTTCACCACCATCAGACAAGACCGGGCTGTCGGCGGGAGCGGTGGACTCATCACCCTGGTACACAAAGAAATATTATACATAGTAACCAGTGTACAAACCAAATCCCTCCTCCCCCCAAATGATAACACAACAGAAATACAATCAATTAAAATACGCACTGGCAACAACTCCAACAAAACCATCGTAAACACATACATCCCTCCCCAAACATCCCCTACAGTACCAACTGAATACAGACCACACTTACAACACATCACAAACACCCCACACACCCCACACATCATCCTGGGTGGTGACTTCAACGCCAAGACGTCGGCCTGGTTTGTCGACAACCCCGACACAGACAGAGGGCTGGTACTACAAAACCAAACCGATAACCTCATCATCCTTAACGACATCCATCAACATACCCATATTCCTCACCAAGCCCTCTATAACCCATCATCTCCAGACATCACCTTTTGCTCCCCAGAACTCGCCCCCACAACATCCTGGAGGGTGGTCAGAACCTTAGGCTCTGACCACCTCCCGATCATTATCACCACCAAAACCAGACTCACCCCAGCTAGCCACAAACACACATACACCAATTATAAAAGAGCTAACTGGGAAGCATTCACAAATGAGACAGAACAACACTTCACAACTCTAAACAGTACACCCATCACTAACATCAACAATGCTGTACACATACTCAATAAAACTATCCAAAACGCTGACAAGAAACACATTCCAAGAGGTAACAGAAAAAGACACAACCCCTACTTCACACCAGAAATTCAAAACCTCATCAGACAACGCGACATACTGAAACACTCCCCAGCACCCCACACACAAGACATCACACAACAAATTCAAGCACTCAACACCCAAACTAACAACAAAATACAAGAACAACAAAAACTAAATTGGAATAACTTCCTATAAACACTTGATCACAAAACAAACCCCAAAAAACTCTACAAAACACTAAACAGCATCACACTTTCCAACAGCAACACAACACAATCACATGCTGCAATCACAACAACAGACTCTACTCCTTCATGTAAACAACAAGCAAACACTCTCATCAATCACTTCTCACATGTCAGCTACCTAAAACCTCACAAAGACGACCGACGTGTCATCCGTCGTAAGAGACAATTCCCCACAGACCCTGACTATACACCCTTCACCAATCACCAGACAAAGCATATCATCAACAATCTCAAGCACTCACCCGCCTGTGGCCTAGACAACATAAGCAACATACACCTCAGACACCTGGGACCACAAGGCATACAAGCACTCACTAACATATCAAACTACAGTTATTCACACAACACAATACCAGACATTTGGAAGCATGGTATCATCATCACATTCCCCAAACCCAACAAAGACCCCACGCTACCCTCCTCGCACCGCCCCATCACACTCCTTTGCTCCCCCTCCAAAGTCATGGAACGCCTAGTATTACAACTAATTACACCTGACCGACCCCTAGCTCCAACACAACATGGCTTTAGGCCACTGCACTCCACAAACACTCTTCTCACAGACCTTACACAAGGAGCTTTTGACGGCATCAACTCAGCTAGACCACCACACAGATCACTATTAGCCACACTCGACATTAGTAAAGCCTTCGATGCCATCCCCCGCCACAACCTAACAAATAAAATCTACAACACAAACATGCACAACAACACAAAAAGGTGGCTGACCAACTTCCTAGCAGGCAGATGTGCACACGTATCTTTTGCCGGTCAGTCATCTAAAATAAGAAACTTTCCAAACGGAGTCCCACAAGGACCTGTTCTATCGCCCGCAGTCTTCAATCTGTACATGCACGATATAACTACACCCAATACGCCCCAAATAAACTTAGCCTCCTATGCAGATGACATAACACTCACATGCACACACCATGCCCCAAAAAGAGCAACAGATCTCCTTCAACCCTATCTCAACACACTACATGGCTGGTGACTTAATCTAGCCCCAGCCAAATCCACCGCAACCCTGCTCACAAGCTGGACAGGAGAACACGAATACATCCCTCAACTCACCATAAACAACACACCCCTAACACATACACACACACCCAAAATCCTAGGAGTAACATATGATACTCATATGACATTCAAACAGCACACCACAAACATTAAAAAGAAACTGACACCCAGACTTAACGCCCTCAGGTCACTTGCTCACACAAAATTTGGACACAACAAAGAAACTACCACCACAGTATATAAACAATACATAAGATCAGTGATGGAATACGCAAGCCCAGCCTGGGCTTCTGACCTAGCTGAAACACATCATAAGACCTTACAGACTATTCAAAACAAAGCCCTGAAGATCATTACAGGCTGCACAGCTACTGCACCCACAGATCACCTACATCAAGAAACCAAAATCCTCAAAGTCAAAGACCATCTGGACATGAGAGGCACTCAATTCCTGGCAGCAGCCTCCACGAACCAAGACCACCCACTAAACTACATGGCAACACACCCACAGACACCAAGAAATATCAAAACAACACCCAGCACACGGTATCACACACAATTATTGTCCTCTCTCCCTCCCTGCCCACCCCGAACCAACTTCCAGAAGCACATCCATACTCATATCTCTCACCGATCCATCCACTCACTCACAGACAACACGCAGCTGCATGCACGACCTCCCGAAATCCATCCTTCCGAATCCTCCCTTTCTCGCGAGGACAGAGTCCACCTGGCCAGGCTGAGATGCGGACACCATCCAGCTCTCCTGAGCTATCAGAAGAGACTGGATGACTCCGTTGTCGACGCCTGCCCGGGATGTAACACAGCACCCCATACCATTAAACACATCATAGAAGACTGCATTTCACACAACCACTTACGCCAACAACACAATCTACACTCAATGAGAGCTCTGTGAGAAAGCCCGATCGTGGCCATGGCCTTCCTCAGGGATCTCGGGGCTGTTCGGCCAGGCAGCTTAGGGAACAACAACAACAACAACAACCTAAAACCGAGTCAACAATGTTCAGAAGTTGTTAAGAAGGCAAACAAAATAATTGGCTTTATAGGCAGGTCATTTGAGCATAAATCCAAAGACATTATTCTAACCCTTTACAATTCCTTAGTCCGCCCTCTTCTGGAATACTGCGTTCAATCCTGGTGCCCTTATTACCAAAAAGACATAAACAAGCTAGAACGAGTTCAACGTAGAGTTACCAAAATGATACCTAGCCTGAAGAACAAACTATACGAAGAGCGTCTTAGAGAATTAAATCTATTTCCTTTAACCCAGCGCAGATTAAGAGGTGACTTAATTCAAGTGTTCAAAATCATCAAAGGCATCGACAATATGAACTGTAGTAAGTACTTCACTATCGACCAATCTAATTACACGCGGGGAAACGGTTGCAAAATTATTGGTAAATCTTTTAACTCACACGAATCTAAGAATTTCTTCTTCAATCGAGTTGTCAACTTGTGGAATGGGCTTCCCCGAGACGTTATAGACTCCAGCACCGTTGATTCATTTAACCTCCGCCTAGACAAATATCTCGCATCAAACCCGCGACTGACTGCGTTTGTAAATAAATAACTTTATTTTATCCTCCCCTCAGTTACTAACCCATATGTCCCCTACTAACTCCTAGTCCTGCCACGAACATTAGTTCCAGGGCATTAGTTCCCTTTCCAATGTTCCCTTACCCACTCTAAACCACTGTTTGGACACTTGATCCTCAGTGTTTTGGAGGACAAGCAGCCTAGAATGGTCACTAGATCTGTTGTTGCTTGATTTCCTTTGTACTCCTTTGTACTAGTAGACAAGATAGTTGACTACCTAGAAATTCACAATTTCAATACAGATTCCCAACATGGATTCAGGCAACACCGATAATGTCTTACCAATTTGCTGGAATTTGTCCATGAAATGCTGAGTGAGTATGACAAAAGTAGAGCCATAGACATCCTTTACTTAGATTTTCAAAAAGCTTTCAAAGTGCATCATTGCAGGCTATGTCTAAAGTAAGTGCACTAGGTATCAATACAGAGGTCACAAGTTGGATAAAAAGTTGGATAACAAGTAGACAACAACGAGTGATATCAATGGTGTGTCTTCTGAGTGGACTCCAGTCACTTCTGGATTTCCACAGGTATCTGTCCTTGGCCCACTTCTGTTTATCATATATATCAATGACATCGATATTGGTCTGTTGAGTGTGTTTCCAAGTTTGCAGATTACATAAAGCTTTGAATGAATGTCAAAGACCGCAAAGGGGTTGAACAGCTCAGGATGGACCTCAACAGACTATGTGAATGGTCAGAGACATGGCAGAACCCTCTAAACTTGGAAAAGTGCAAGATGATGCATATCGGCTAAGCAAACCCCAAGTCAGGCTATTCGCTATTGGGAATGCCTCGTGAAGTGACTTGACTTGGAAAAGGATTTGGGTGTTCTGATTAGCAGTGACCTAAAGTTTTTCAAGCAGTGCACTGAAGTAGAGAAGAAAGCTCAGAAATTGTTTGGCTATATTAACACCTAACGAGCGGCATAGGCGTTAATTTATATGTACCGCCCAGCTGGGTGTTTTTACCCTAAATAGGGTTGTTTACGTGATCATTTTCATGCCTAAATAAGACCCAGAGCGTAAAACAAGTATCTATTCCTGAAAGGGCATAAACAGAGCTTTCCAATGACACCCCAACCATCCTTGTACGACCGATAGTTTTCTTGCAACGATCGCGCAACACGAGTGCAAAAACCATGTAATTAGGTACTTTCCCTACATAATTCCCTGTGTAGCGAGTGTGAGGGGGGAAGGAAGGGTGGTTTTCACTTCAGTTGGCCCACCGCGGTGGTGTGCGACGGTCATAGCCTTACTACGCTCCTCACACCACTCAGCTCTCTCTCTCTGCAACATTACGTGCTGAAAATGGCACACAACATAAGTTGTGAGCCTCCACTTAGTCGAAATTTCTTTCACACGACATAAGTTGCGCGCCGCCAATAAAGGGTTAAGAGGCAATTTAAGTATAGAAATAAGGAAATAGTGCTCACACTTTACAATGCTCTGATACGGCCTCTCCTAGAGTATGCTGTTCAATTCTGGTCTCCAGCACTCAGGAAAGATATAGAGCGACTGGAAAGAGTACAAGCAAGGGCTATAAAGCTTATTCCATCGCTTAGAAGACTGACCTATGAGAACCACTTGAGAGCTCTAGATATCTACCCGTTGGAGACACGCAGACTAGGAGATCAACTCATTGAATTTTGTATAATACTTAATGGGTTTGACAATGTGGATTATAACAAAATGTTTAGCATCAATATGACTACAACACGCAACCATGGCTGAACATTAGAATTGAAAAGGTTCAGCGCTAGTATTTGTGGAAACTTTTTCACATAGGCCTACAAGATCTGTTCTACCTGGAAAAAACTTCCCTCCGAAGTTGTCAGCAGTTCTTCAGTAGAGCAGTTCAAGGAGAGAGTAGATAGTATTTTGCACACTTTGTAAAGAGTGTAGTGCACTAAACAGTCTCTCTTTTTCTACTTCAAGTATCTCCTCGGAATGGACCGCAAGGTCTCTGAGATACTAACTATTCTTTGGAACTCCTTGCGGGATTCCGGTGAGACCCTTTCTATTTGTCAAGAGAATGAGCTAATTCTACATATATATTTCTTTATGCTCAATCTTTGATTTGTTTCATAGTACAGTATATAGAAACTGAAGTAACTCTGTAAAATCATTTGTTTCATATAGTTACGGACAAAGTTTATTTATTGTTAACATTAGTTTTATTGATTCATATTGATTAAAGATAATAACGTATGTTCCGTGTTAGGACTTGTTTCGTTACGGTACGGACAACATTTCATATTAGTTCAAATATGTTTGATCAGATATGTTGTATGAATTGGGGACAGTTTCATTAAAGGCGCGTTTTCGCGAAACAATAACCGTAGATACACCCAGGTATACCTGGGTCAGCTCAGTTTTCCTGAGTCCCTGTACCTAAAGGCCGTGTCTCACACAGTACGGCCACCGCTCGACAGCTGCCGACAGAGGACGACTTGCACTTTTTCGCCGATTGTAATCGAATCACTGGATCACTGCACGATCCTCGCAGGCACACGATTGCTGTACAACAAATCCTCGACAGTCACTCAACACACACACGTCACACACACGTCATACACGCCGGCAACACGGCCGTTGTAGAATAAATCGCTGACCGGCGACGCTACTCACTCGGCTATCACACGTTCGTCATACATTTAAAGTACGTTAAAAGCACGATAATGCCGCTTTTGGTTGACAACCATACGTTTACAGCACAACAGACGCACATACGTTGAACTATAAATACGACCGTTGTAGGCCACACACGATATTGACACGGCAAAGGAACCGCCCTATGTATATATATACTGTATATATATATATATATATTTATAAATAACACCCCGTTCTTAACATTAATCATCAATTACAAACCCCAATATACTTGAATAAAACTATAATAATACCCTGTAGTTAAGTAGTCGATAGGTGAATGTATACCTATATCATTACACGATCTGGTATACACTGGCTTTGATGCAGTATATCATTAGTTTACAAGTGGATGTATTTTAGTAAACTTGTAGATGTTTATGTTAACTATAGGCTACACACACACACACACACACGCACGCAGAGAGAGAGAGAGAGAGAGAGAGTGAGAGTGAGTGAGTGTGAGAGAACTACTCGCAGACATACAATACAGTATATAGACTAAAATAATACACACACACACACACACACACAATATATAAACTAAATAATACACAACCAACCACGCAAATGCACACACACACGCACACAATATATATAAACTAAATAATACACAACCAACTACGCAAACGCACACACACACAAACTATTCACACACATATAATATATAGACTAAAATCATACACAATCAACCATCGATCAGAGGATGACAATGAAGATATCCCAGGATTCACATACGCTCGTTGCACAACATATACACGGGCGTCACACGATCAAATTTAACGGTTTTTTAACCGTTTTTTCTGCCGATTATCAGCTAGAATTTAGTGCAGCCACTATTTTTTGGCCGATCACCGCCGACCATTTCCGCGCCACTCGACCACCCCTCGCCTACCACGACACGAGGCGATCTTTTTACACGATCACAGACGATGTCAGACAATCCCGGAAAAATTCAAATATTTTGAAAATATCGGCTGTGGTCGGCGGCTAACGTACTGTGTGAGACGCGGCCTTAAGTGTATAGACCTGGGTCGACCCAGTCCCAGTGGATGTTTTCGCGTGCCAGTGACGTCATCTGGGACTGGGTGTACCTGGGTAAAGTCAGCACTGGGGTCCGAGTTGGGCTGGGTTGTTCTGGGTCATGCTGACGTCACCTATGACAGCAAACAAGATGGCGGAAAATGTCGGGTACGGTGAAGAACTTGTTCCCAGTGATACGAGTGCTTGGCTTTTTTCACAAGATCTTGGATTTTTTGCCCTGACCATGCGATCTTGGAAGTTCAGTGGGGATCTAGGATTTATTTAAGGGAGTTAATATTTTATATTTTGAGGGGATATACCTTGTCCTTCTTTAACACATTGATGTGTTGTTATTTTTATTTAATATTGCATGTATTTAAATTATTGTTCGCATGTCATAATAATATTCAGAATAGAGCAAAATGGTAGAAAATCCTCTATCAGTGCCTCTTTATTGGAACAACCATATTGAAATATCTCAGCCAATCAGAGGGCCCTAATTCAGCCTGAGTAAAGTCAGGCTCAATTTTTCCGATCTTTAGGTCAGACCAGTCTCAAAATCGCCAAATCAGAATCAGACCTGGGTCGACCTGGATACACCCAGGTCGACTCAGGCCAATAAAAAGCTCGCAAAAACGCGCCTAAAGTTTGGCATTTGTTATACAGGGTTAATACTTTAGATTATCGATCTTTACCTGGTGTTTGTTTATATCAATTTCCATATGTAAGGAGTTTGAAGCAGTTCTTTAACAGTATAATGGATTATATTAGTTTTGTTCGTGATGTGATAAAAGTATATTAGTCAGTGCTTCATAGTCGATATTCATGACTTCTAGTCTCAGAGGCATGAGGGGTACAGGCTCAGAGGTGATGGGAATTCTTTAGAGGGTGGATGGGATTCCAAGACGTCGTTGTCCAGAATACCTGTTCTGATGATGACATGGAGGGTGAGGAGTATGGGCAACGCATTGACGGTAGCTGTCTTATCGTTGCCGTCCGGTGTATAGGTGCTGGTTCTGCTGCGAGGGGTACTAGGGGTGTTGGGAGACTATTTCGACTCTGCTTAACAAGTAAAAAAATGTGAATGATACAGCAGAAGACGTAATACAAAGCACAGTATATGAAAGATAGTTATATCCTGTGAGAGATAGATTAGGTTTCGAGGGGAGATTTAGTGAAGTATTCATTTGTGTGTGAACGACATGTGGGTTGGAGGCATTTATTTTAAATGAATATATGCATATATTTATAGCGTTAGCAGACTCGTCAAGCGGGATTTAAGATATTTATATATTAGACAAGTGGCAAGGATAGTTGGGTCTTGTTTTGGGTTTTTACATTAAGTAGGATCCCTACTTAAGGAAGAAGAGGAACAAATATTATACTATGGTAACTTGATTACTGAAACCTTAGCATTAACCTGGGGGTGGCAGCTGGCAGATAAACTACGGGGGTACATCTATACTTTTGCTGGGGTAAGAATAAGGGGGTCAAGGATTGGTAATGGTCTGTTTTCTTCTTTCTTCTTTGAACTACAACCGGGAATAGTGTCTTCTTCTTCTCATCACAGACATGGAGGGTGTGGCTGACATCACAGGCCGATGTTCTTGAGGTGTGTTTCCTTGAGGTGTGTTTGGTATCACAGACCACTCCGGTTAGTAACACTGGCCGTTGAGGATAGGACGCGACTGGTATCACAAGTCGCTGTCTTGGTGAGGTGTGGTTGGTATCGCAGATTACTCTACTGTAATCACAGGCCAATGCTCAAAATTGTTTATTGGTATCACAAACCATTTCAGCTGGTATCACAGTTCATTGACCATAGGAAATGTGGCTCGTATTGCAAGCCATCTCGGCTGATATCAGAAACCGAGGGGATTGGTGTACAGATTCCATTTCCTTTCTCCCTCTGAAAGAGCTGCTGAATAATTCCCTCATCTGCTCTACCTTGGATTTCTTGTTCTTTTTGCTGGTCTTGGTGGTGAGAGCAAGAATATCACTTTTACCTGGCTTGGTAATGGGGTTGTTGTGTCTTTGTTGCCGGACTTGGCAGGCTCAGATAGGTGAGATCTGGCTGGCTGAGGGCGGCAGATAGGTGAGGTCTTCGGGCAGGATTCCATTTTCCTTCTTAGGCGGGCAGTCTTGGTGAGTGGGTGTGAAAATTGCTCTTTCTTTCGTTTCCTTTGTTGTGGGAGAAAACTTATTCTGATGGTGAATTCCTATATGTTGTCCTGGAGCGATGGTTAGAGATACCAATCTGGTAGATTAGGGCATAACTCTTTTCATCTTATGACTAAACATGTAATGTAGTGGTTACTGGACTGGTAATCTTAATGTCCCTGGGTCAAATCATGATGTGTACATTGGAAGATATTATTAGGATAGAATTTCTGCAGTAATTAGTTTCGGTACATCACCACAAAGCTCACCAACACGCCATACAAAATACCCTTGATGTGTTAACCCATAACTGTCGGGGCGCAACATAAGTCGAGTATAATAAATCTGGACTATCTGGCGGCGCTCGACATAGGTCGTGTGGCAATTTCAGCACGTAATGTTGCTGAGAGAGAGAGACAAGTGGTGGCAGGAGAGTAGCGAGCGTATGACTGCTCCAGACCACCGCGGCGAACCTACTAACACGAATCCCACCTCCTCCCTCCCTCTCTCACTCGCTATATACGGAATTGTATGGGGAAAGTGCCGAATTACATGCTTTTTGCACTCGCGTTGCGCGGTTGTTGCAAGAAAACTAGCCATCATAAAAGGATCGTTATGGTGTCATTGGAAAGCTCTGTTTATGCCCTTTCAGGGATAGATACTTGTTTTACGCTCTGGGTCTTATTTAGGCATGAAAATGATCACGTAAACAGCCCTATTTTGGCTAAAAACACCCCGCTGGTGGCTACATATTATATACCGCCTAGGCCGCTCGTAAGGTGTTAAATACATTAGCATTGTATGAATATTCCCATATTCAAAATATGCTATGGGAGCACTGCCTAGTGAATGAGAAGCTCGTTAGGTGACGTGGAAGAGAGAGACTGGTCTTAGATTGCGAGATGAGATGGCGAGACAATGCCGAGGTGAGTTCTAGACATCAGAGCTGCATCTATACATTTTCCCTTCACCCTAAAACCAAATGCAATTGGAAGAGAGGTAAAATCACATATGGGTAAGGAGAGGTGAGCTATCCTCGGGTCACCCTTGACACAACCTGAGATAATATTAATTAATCTCTCTCTCTCTCTTTCTATATATATATATATATATATATATATATATATATATATATATATATATATGGTATATATGTGTGTGTGTGTTATATAATACCTTACCTCAAATTTTATATGGATGTCGTTCGTTTCGCTTCCTATTTTCTTCAGCTCCCAAGCAGCTTTTTCAACCTATGGGAAAACGAAAAATGTAATATTCAATCCTTTCAGTACAAGATGGCACCACTTACCTTATGCTTGCTAGTACTACAATATTTTGTTAACTTCAGGGAACACCACTCATAATCAAGGGCTTAAAGTATGTATCATACATTCGTAGTTATCGTAATAAAAAGGGAAACTGCTTTCTAAAAAAATATATATATATGTTTAGGACACTGTTTTCTAAAAATTAAAGATATGTATAGGAAACTGCTTTCTAACAAATAAAGATATATATTATAATTATATGGTATAATTATGTGATAGATATGGGGGGAGTATATAATTATATATATTTTGTTTTCTTCATAATAATATGGTGTTCTGACAAGTCTGTAGTTGGTTTAAAACAAAAATAATTAAAGTCTCGGCTGGATAGCTGTTCAAATAACCACCATTACACCTGACTTATATAGTAGGGTAGTGATTGAGAGAGTGAGAGTGAGAACGGAGAAATGGATAGGCGACGAGCAGGGAGGTTTTAGGAAGGGAAGAGGATGTGTAGATCAGATTTTTACCCTGAATTGTGTTGTGAAGAAATATCTGGAGAAGAAACAAAAGGTGTATGTTGCCTTTATGGACTTGGAGAAGGCCTATGACAGAGTGGATAGAGAAGGTTTATGGAAAGTACTTAGAATATACGGAGTAGAGGGCAAGTTGCTGAAAGCAGTGACGAGCATGTATGAGGGTGCAAAGGTGGCAGTACGTGTGGAGAGTGAGCAGAGCGAGTTCTTTGACCTGAATGTTGGTTTGAAACTGGGGTGTGTGATGTCCCCATGGTTGTTTACTGTATATATGGATGGAGTCATGACACAAATACTATCAAGAGCAGTGGATGTTGGTGTATCGCTGAAAAGGGAGGGAATTGAGTGGAAGCTACCTATACTGCTGTTTGCGGATGATACAGTTCTGATGAGTGATAATGAATGGGAGTTGCAGGGTCTGGTAAATGAGTTTGGAACAGTGTGCGAAAAACGGAATTTGAAGGTAAATGCGGGGAAGAGCAAGGTTATGGTCTTCGGAAGGGGTGAAGTCACAGAGTGTGAGGTGAAGCTGAACGGTCAGGCTATGGAGATCGTCAACTCTTTTAAGTATCTGGGCAGTGTGTTGAGTAAAGATGGGACTATGGATGAAGAAGTGCGGGAGAGGGTACAACAGGGGAAGAGGGTTGTAGGAACGCTAAAAGCAGTAACAAGAAATAGGGTGGTCAGTATGGAAGTGAAGAAGTCCTTGCATGACAGTGTGGTAATCCCGACACTGACTTACGGAAGCGAAGCATGGACGTTGGTTGAGAGACTCGGACCAAGAGTGAGAGCAGTGGAAATGAATTACTTAAGGAGTCCGTGCGGAGTTACATGGAGGGACAGACAGACTAATGAGGAAGTAAGAAGGAGGTGTGGTGTGGAGGTAGATGTGCTGGAAAGTGTGAAAAGGAACAACTTGAGATGGTTCGGCCATATGGAACGTATGGAAAGCGAGAGAATGACTAAGAGGGTGTACGAGAGCGAGGTGGAGGGACATAGAGGGAGGGGAAGACCGAATGAGAGGTGGAAGGATGGAGTGAGGAAGTACATCAACGAAGGCGGTGCTGGTTGGGGGGAGGGGCGTCGACTGATTGGGGACAGAGGTACATGGGGGCGGTTCGTTCGTGGCCACCCCTTCGGGGATCACGGCGTCAGGCAATAGATAGATAGATAGACACCTGACTTACTGATGATGTGATGTAACTTTATAATTTCTGACATTGGATGATGTACTGATTTCACACCATACTGTAAGCATTAACAGGCATAGCATAAAGTATGGGCATAACAACAAACCCTTAATATACAATAATTTAGGTTACCTATAATATATTTATCATGCATATTTTCTCACTCCATAAATAACAATTTGATTATTAAAAAGAAAAAAAATAATGCTGCTTAATAGTGATCTTTTGTAGATCTCCCAATAAATCTAACTGAACTGGGCATCTGTGCATTTCTGTGTACTGTATACAAATGTTAGGAATATAGCATATTTCTTGGAATAATCCCATGTTTCTTCTATTATAGCTCATATTTATATAATGGAGGTAATACAAATTTGAACTTAGGAGGATAATAATTAAATATATTCATTTCACTCCAATGATTCCAATCCTTATCCTTGTTGTCATCAGCTCAATCCCACAGTCTCGCTCTCTCCGTTCATTACTCTTCTCTTTCTCGCTAATGTGCATTTGTGTCATATTTTGAAGAGCCAATAATTTTAGGCTCTAAACTACGATTCCTTGGCTGGTTGAATATAAAACGCTGGAGCTATACACGAAATATGGTGTATTTGTACAAACAGAAAACAAATTAAAACAATAACAATAAGGCAAGAATACAACAGAAAACATATTCAACAATCAGGTTTCCAGGAGATGGTACCAGCTATCAGCTGACTAAGCACTTCTACCGTGGAACACTTGAGCTCCAAACTCGAGTCGAGTGGTGGCTGTGGCAGGCTATAAGTCTTGTTATAATTATGCTCTTCTTCGTAGAATGAGTTGTCAGCCCAATCGTCTAACCCTTTCTCTAAACAACCTCTATTCTTGCCAGTACTGTCCACCAGTCTAGCCTGGATACCTGGAATACATTTGTCCTTCGGTAGGTGAATTGGAGAGTTGAGTTTAGTGCGAGTCTCAAGGGGAGGGGGAAATCTGAGCTCGGCAGGAGTCTCAAATTTTCTAACTTCCAGCTCCAGAATCCAGGGTTCATAAGTCCCAGCCCAGAATCCTGGAGCCTCGTTTGTCATTCCAGCTGCCCTCGTAATGGTGGCTGGTAGTGTCCTGGGGCCAATTATAGAAATGGTAGTGCTCACTGGTTGTCTCCTGGTTTTGAAAGGATTAGTAAGCTTGTGGTACAGTAATATTCAAGGGAGACTTGAGGAAGGTGTTGGGTTGCCAGTCAAGCTAGGTAAAATCTTGGGCAGAGTAGGGAATGTTCTGAGCAAAGGTGTTGGCCTGTGGACCAATCATATATAAGATATATCTCGCAAATGTATGTGAGCTAATAAATGTTTTATATACTCCCAGCCCGATTCGAAACTCCGACATTCAGAACTAGTGTCCAAGCTATTATTCCACTACACCACGGCGTGATTAACTCCAAAAAGCGGGCATGCTTGTTTACATGACCGTAGTGTTGGGCAGGTATATTTACCAAAAACGAGCCTCATTCCATGCTCTTTTTCATGCATTGTAAAACGCATATCACACTCAAATATATATGCAAGTAAACTAGACTCAATCACTTATGTCCACCCTACGTTCCATAAGCATTATATAAAGGACTGAATATATCTATATATATATGTATGTAGTATACCCCATAATATGTAATCCACTGTAACCCATTAACCCTTTAGTAAATCACATATATCACTACACATTAAATATTCACCAAGTCAATCTCATCATTGAGATATAACTATATATATTGTTTATTCTTACAAAGTATAAACAACTTATGGTAAACACCTTCCGTCTTAGACACCACTAAATATGCCAGATTAAGCATACAACGATGGCACAGGATGTAAACAATACACATCAAACCTACACATGACCCAGCTAATGAATGCTGTGTCAGCAACTCCTCCTTACCTCTAACACAGAGGTAAGTTCATAGTTCACTCTACCCAAGGCACTGAAGCAGAGAAGATATAGACACCTTCTTCTGCATTCACCCTTCCCTATCACTTACTCCCTCCATCATTCACTTTGGTTAGGACCAGACACTCTGCCCTAATCCTACTTCATTCCACACCTTGGTTAGGATCAGACACTCTGTCCTAAGCCTACTCACTCTACACCAGGATCTCAGTCAGGGAAGAGATAGACGCCTTCTCCTGCACACGCCCCTTTCACCTTTTACCTTAAGCACTTACCACTCAATACTAATACTATAACCACTTAGTATTTATATTTAACTGTATTACTATCTTAATATATAAAGTATAGCTTAACCAGTGTCTTTACTCCCCCTTATATATAATGTTATCTTTATAGTATTAAACGAAACACTATATAAACACATGGTGTTCCATGGCGACCTTGCAAAAGAACAATCACTTGGAATTATAACAAACACTTGGTATTACATGCAAACACATGGTGTTACATGGCGACCAAAATCTTCTGAAACCTGAAACCTACAACATACCAGGCCTTACCTCGCTAAAACAAGCAAATCTTCAAGCAACACATGAACGACGCCTTGCCTGTCTTCAATCAACCTTCCAATAAAGAGAGGACAAGCAAAACAACTAAGCAACCATCAACTTCAAGCTGTCAAATTAATCTGCACTTCCCTACATCACCAACTGTCAAAAATTGATTGAGAGGACAACAAACAAACGACGCCCTGCCTGTCTACAATCAACCTTCCAGTCAAGAAAGGACAAGCAATCAATTCCAATACTCCCGTTCTTCCCATCTTCTGGATACTACAATCAACCAAAACTTCACCCAGTCTTCAATACTCCAACCTTGACCGAGTCATCGTACCAGACTGTCATCACTACACCACCGCCCCACCCAGCTTCCTGTATAAACAACCCGCCTCATCACTGTCTTAAGCTGTCTCAAGCTGTCAACTCCCACTACACGCAATCGTCAACTTCAACTGTCAACTCCTGTCTACATGATTGGTGGAAAGAAAGTTAGGAGATCAACTAACAAGCAACAAGCAACAAGCAATAACACTCAGAAGCCTTGAGTGAAACCAGACAACGCGACACCACTGAGTGCCTACTACCAGCTGAGGCTGCTGAGCTCTCAACCTCACCACCACCACCAACACAACGCCCCTGGCTGCCTGACGTATGACGGTGATCATCTCTACACACCAGCTACAAGCATCATCTACTGTTAAAGAATACATTAGGTATGCGTGCTCTACTCTTAATAATTTAAACACACACAACACAGTGAAAAATATAAGTGAACACACACACAAACAAAGTACCAAAACTGTTGTACACCACCCCGTCTTCCCTGTTGTATATGGTCAAGCGCCGATCACACCATAGAGTACATATTATGACCTAGAGGCCAAATAAGACGTCACAAATCTGTAAATAGGGATCCGCGCGTTCGAGAGATGGCAGCACGATCACAAAGGACAATGGGAAGGGAGGGTCCCCACAAAGACATTATAATATTGACTATCCTTGGTCCCATTAATTCGTAATAATCCCTACCTTGTACTAATAACGCTATTAATAATCAATTGAACGTTATCCAGAGACTCTGTAGACATGACATAGTTAAATAGACATAAGTAGAGGCTACTGTAAAGGCCAGTCATCGCGTAATTGTCATCATTATGAGGAGGTACACAAGCAGACTCCTCCAACACCCGCCATTGTTGATGTGAGATTTGGGAGTTGCCAACGTCAATGGTGGGACAAAATATCCCTAGATGTCATAAGAATAAATGTCCAGTTTTAGTGCTACTTTGCAAATTAACATCTACATAACATGTAACATAATAATATATATTCAAAATGACATTTTAATGTTGTTGTGTTGCTTCAAGGTATACACATTGCATCATGTATGAGTATGTGTTATAGTGTATAATGTATATGTATACTTAATGTTTTCATCTTGCTTATATATATCTAATTTATATTAAATAATTTACAAGTGTTTTTACCAACATTAATTAACTCTTAAATACGTTCCCTCTTTAATCTATTGCTCCCTCGTTTTGCGGATATTCCCTTAACTTTGGTAACACTACAGCAAGCTAGCTGGCAGGCGTGCGCGGCGCACAGACTATCTATAATAAGGACAAGCCACTGAGGTGCTTTGGTTGTTATACCATACAACAGAGCTGCCACCAAATCCCTAGGACGCGCTGCAAAATAACCGTGTGACGTCACGCTTTTGCCTCTAGGTCATATGTACTCTATGGACCACACCCTCCTCCCTGTGGTATACCCCACTAGACAACCCAAACACGACCGCTGTTTTGTCGCTCTCAGTTTGCACTAAGATCTTCACCTCTCCTCCACCCAATATACGCACGTTTACCCCACGTCACGCAACACTATGAACCCCCTTTTTAACCATCAAATGTGTTCACAACATTGCCTTTATGCACCCCCATCTTCAGGGTGGAATCACCCTACCACACAAACTAGATATACACCTGTGTATGCTAGAAACATACACACACACCCATACTGTGCTACAACCCATCACCCTAGACATTACCCCCCACACCCCACCGCACATTATGCAAAACATGTGTTCAAATACACACCACAATGCATATCCTACACCTGTAATGGAACAAACACCACCTATGTGACGACCTAATTCAGGTGAATCACAGTAACTGTGTTTGTACAGCATATCACCAACCGGTGGCACACAATGTACAAACATGCCCTCATAGAGGAATAAACGCTAACCCTGTATATACCGGGATCAATCTTGTCACAGAGGTTAACCCCATGCAAAACGCTGCAAACACAAGTTCTGCCGATTTGAATGGCATTTCTCTAAACGCACGTGAAACACCCCACACCATCACAGAGGTTAACCCCATGCAAAACACTGCGAACACAAGTACAGCCTATTTGAATGGCATCCCTCAAAACTACATCAACAGCATCACAAACATCACAAATCCTTCCGATGATGAATCTATCTCAACCAACGATGGAGTATAATACAACTCTTCACAGAGTTCGACTGCTGTCGAAGGTGCGGAAGGTCAAGTCACTACTGCCGACACTTACTCTACCCCTGGACTAGATGATTATCACGTTCATAAAATCAAGGAAGAGCTACTGGAGGAAATCGCACCTTCGGTAGAGAGTGTCACACAGGCTCTTCAAAGTCTTCACGATACCTTAGGATGTTAGATATCAAATCTACCCTCCAAAACATAACAAGACTCACTCCTGAGAGAGCTAGGCGCATGCTTGGTTTAATTCATGACGCTGTCAAGATTAGGGAACACACTTGGAAAGCAATCAGTCGCACAACAGTTGTTAACCCGGGAACTGCGGGGAGACTCTTAAGAGTTCCCGCCGGGGGAACTCTTAAGAGTCAGAGAAAAAAAAATCAACTTTTGACATCGAATTTTTTTTTTTTTTTTTTTGGCCCATGGGCCATGCAAAATCTCAGTCCTCTACCTCCCCTCCTTCCCCACTTTCCTCCTCTCCTTCAGTTATCACCTATTTTCCCTGTTATTCCCTTATTCTGAGGTATATTTTCGTGCTAACATTAGCGAGTTGCAAGCAGGGCGTTGTCATCACTGATAGCAAGCGAGTGCAAGAGAGAGAGAGAGAGAGTATCGATCGACTGTGTCTCAGTGGCCTTGGGGGAAATTGGTGGGAAAGCAGCTTGCCTCACCCATACATTATACAACTCGCGGGCTATATCTCCGATTTTGACCATCCAAACGCTGTTTTCACTAGTTTTGTTGTTGTTTCAGGTTAATACCTTTATAATCAACCCATAATAGGCGTGTATGGATAAGTATTAATGCTATTTATGGTAAAATGAATATTTTAGTGACGGAAACACCTCAAATACATGCGCACAGGGAGAGGTGTCTAATTACCCCCATGCGCACTTGTTAGGTTAAGGGTGAAATTGAGGATTTCATTATCATCATTGACAGACAGTTTAAATTATGATGTGCCTGACACACCTGTAAATAAATTTTACACTCTAAACACATTTAGTTACTCAAATTCACCTCAAGCATTTAAAACCATCATTTATAATTATTTAACTAGATTTTCACAGCTAGTATTCAAAATAAATAATTAGTACTATCTCAACCCCTTGAAGCTCTGACACGTTTTAGCAGTTTATTTTGGCTATCATTAGACGGTTTCATCCAGCTTAGGAAGGATATGTGGATATTAAAACGGTCAAGACTATCTCAATCAACTCTCTGACTTCCACATACCCTTCCTAATCTGAATAAAATCGTCTAATAATTACCAGAAAGCAGAAAAGAAATGCGTATTGGAGCTTGAAAGGGTTAAGTGATTAGTGTGTGTATAATTGACTACATTCACCGACAAGTGTTCAATGTGTATTGATAGTCATTAATTATGAAACTAATCATTTCCACTCAATTATTAAAATTATAAAACCTGCACCATACATTGCGATGCATAAGAATGTATAATTATTAATTCATTTGTGTTTAACTATATTTAACATCAAAATTTTAACCCTCTCAAATAGTTAACCATTTGAAAAAATTCTCATTCACCCAAAATGTGAAATTAACTGTGTATACACTTGCACATTCTTTGATATTACAAAAGTAATATTCATTAAGCACTCCTTACATAACAAATTATAAAACCTACACCATACATTGCGATGTATAAGAATTTATAATTATTCATTCATCTGTGTTTAACTATAATTCAAATAGTTGACCATTTGAACACACTTAATTGTGCACTCTTTGATATTACAAAAGTAATATTCATTAAGCACTCATAACTTAACTAATTATAAAACCTGCACCATACCTTGCGATGTATAAGGATGTTTAATTAATCATGCATTGTTTAACTATAGTTAACCCTCTCATATAGTTAACCAAAGGCTTGGGCCCTGAAGCACTTCCGAGACATCATCCTTGGATATCGTATAAACCTCTACACAGACAACAGGGCTGTAAAGAAGGCATTCAAGAGAGGAAAGAATCTCACTGGCAGGTTAGTGTGATGGTACGAGACAGTGCTACTAAATAATCAGGTCATATTCAACATCAAAGGGCAAGCAAATAATTATGTTGGCAGATGCACTCTCAAGAAACATACAAGTAGGCCCTGTGATCTCAATATCTGCACTAAGAAAGTGAAAGAAGAACAAAGGAAAGATCCTCTGTGGTATAAGCTGAATTACTTCCTTGAATCGGGAGATGACTTGAGGTTCCAGTGCATTATACGCAATTCCTATTACAGGATGGGACACCTTTTTTAGTTCTACCCAATACTGATGCTTTATAATCACATGTAATAATTCCTGACACCCTCACAGAACTCGTCTTTCAACAACTAGGCTACAGGACACTCTTAAAGCTAGTCATCCAGGAAGGGACAAAACATTAAAGGCTCAACGAAGGTATTACTGGAAGACCATCAGAATGGATTTTGAACAACTTTTATCCAACTGCCTCTCCTGTACCAATACACAAATCCATCTACAGTATTTGCATGGTCTTATTAAAATTGCCAAGGAGTCATCAAAGTTGGCATTATCTCCTAGCATGTGTTGATATCTTCTTAAGATTTGGGGTACTATCTCAGCCTCAAATGAACTCTCTCACGCTTGCTCAAGTTTCTTGGAAATTTACTACCCCTACCGTTCACTCTCATACGCTAATTTCACTACCGCAACATGAAACGCTTATGTTATCACTTTGTTTTAACCCTCAATAATCGCCTCTACATGCGATGTATAATACATCAAAATATAAAGCAAAACCCATATTTTCATACAACCAAAATAAATATCCCATAAGATTCAATTTTCACATTGAAAATCGATATACTGTAAACAAATAATTAATTGGTTTACCGAGTTAAACCAACACAATTTTGTAGTAAGCTGACCAATATATCATGTTTATATGAAGTTTGAAGCGTTTTTCACACTCATTTCAAATGTGTCATCATAATTTATTTATTATCAACAGTTTATTTTATATGAATAATATCAAAATTGATACTTAGTGAACAAAAATTATGCATGGGTAACCAAAATATTCATTTTACATACATTACCAATTACAAGAAATACGTTTACTACAAATTATTTTATCTCAAGGCAAAGGAAAAAGGCCATAAGACTCGCAAAAAATAATGAACATTGATAAAAGTTATGTAGAGTTAAATTTGTTTATGTTTATCCATCATCATTTGACATCGCACCATCATAGATCAGAACTATCAGCGACGACAACAGAATTATATACAGTATATGAAATGACAGGTATTTTCCAAGCACTTTTCAAAAATGCAATTGTGACGCATGTCCAGTGTGAGCATGCTGTACAGAACGCCTAGTCATGCCCCACTCTCGCTAGGATCGTCAGGGCAGGAACTTTGGCTGTAGTCTATGTAGAGTTTCCTAACTTAGTTCCTGTGAGCCGTTGTACTATAAGTAATATGAATATGTATTTTGTTTTCATCTGAGTCAACGAGTTCTATTTTATATCATTAGTTATAAGTATTGTGTGTAAAACTTATTTGTAATGATGGGAGAAGCGGCAGCCACAGTTGGGGGTCAGTGGGTGCGCCATGCGGGAGGTGGGCCTAACTCACTAGCACTCCCCCCCCCCCCCTCCCCCCTCCCCTCAGTGCTAGGAAAGCCTTTGTCTATCCCAGAGGAGAGAGAGAAATTACGTAATGATTGTCAGTGGGCGGTCCTTAGTAGTTCACGTTGGGCTCACTAGAGGGCCGAGTATAAAAAGGGAAGTCTAGCCATTTTTTGATCAGAACTCATTAGGCAGAGCGACTTCTCATTTCCCTTGCTAACTATATATATTCTTCTGACTGATGTGAACTTTCTCTACTACCTTACATTCTTATCTCCTCTTTTCCCTACCCTTTTTAACTTCCATGGTCCCGTTGGTGCAGAGCTAGTCAGCCAACGTATTATCGCTTGAGTTCTCATGAGATACATGCCTATTAGATAGCCTATTTTGGAAGGGTTAACTTAGAATAGGATTGATTTATGTTTGTTGCACTTGTATATGCATTTCCCTGTGTGTTATTATTATTATTCCTGTTTTCTGCTAGTCTAGGTAATGCTAGACTGGGGTAAGGCTTTTCTGTGTTACGAGTTGTTGTTTGATGCAGTGGTTAAGCGATAAACCTGCATACTCGTTTCGGTTCAGTGAAGCCTAGGTTGTCTTCGCGGCTGACTGTGTTGAGTTAATAATTTACAGTGCGTGAGGGCAAGAGCCTAACCACCCTGTATTTTATTAACAGCTTGTTTTTACTTTGTCAAGGAGCCGGGAGAAAACCAGATACAAGGGATCTGGATTTCTCAAAGTGCACTTGTTAGTGTTAACGTAATACTTTAAACAGTTGTGAGGACTTCGCTAGGCTACGAGCCGTTTTTGCTCAGTCACTGCTACCTTTTGCCCACAGTACCCCAGCTAGACTTTACTCGATTAGTAGATACAGAATAGTATTGAAGCTTTCCTTATGTATGATATTGTTTATGCACTATTGATTTCATGTGTTGCAAGCTTGGCTACTTTAGTGATTAGTGGCCCACGAGCACAATCCGAGTAGGCTATTGCCGTTGCATTTGCGGAGTACTTCTTTTTAATGTTTGCCATTTACTATTGCATATTCTTTTAATTATTCTTATGCCAATTTAAACCTTTAATAGTATTTAATTGCCAGTGTTTTTCTTATTGAATTACTGTTCAAAATCCGATACGTACTTCTTACGAGCATCCGAGAAGCATCTAACTTTTTTCAGAAGATTCCTTGCTCGATGCTTAAGGACTATTAATTAACGTAACGTAATAGTGCCGATCCGAAGTAGAGGGTGGAGGACTTCTTAAGTTCTTAGTCAAGGGTGGATTACTTCGGCTTCGGCCAACACTATTCTTTGGTGTTGTTGTTTCTTACTTCTTTGTTTGATTGTTGACCAGACTAGAGAATTCCTGTCTCTTTATTAGACTGTTGTTGAACACTAGTACCGAGTTCTTGTATACCCCGTTATAGCAGATTGAACTCTGGAGGGTATTGGTGTTTTTTGTTCGGCTGGCAGTACTCAGGGGTTGGGATCGTGTGTTTCCGTTGTGGCAGCGAGCCGTATTCGAGTCCTGATTGAGAGCCCTTGTGTACCCGAGTGCCAGGTCGTAACAAATGGCGACCTTGCTTAGGATTTTGTGAACAGTATACATTTTTGCAGAGTTGTACAACATTTGTTTGTTTGTATTTTAGCGTGCATATTGAAGAATATTTTTTTTTGTATGGCAATTAGTAAAGCATTTAAGAGACTCCAGTTAATTTAGTAATTAGTGCTTGCATTGGAAGTTTAACACTTTTGTCTCGAGAATTTTTTTGTGGACTTCAGTATGTCGTGCATTAGCACTGACGATGAGCGAGAGATGCCATTTGAAGGTGTGCCGTTAGTAACCAGTGAGGAGGATGCTAGAGTTTTTGTGAGTAAGCGGTACCACGTGACGGAGGAGAGGCTGACTGGGGTGGATGTTTGTGGCTTGCACCTAATAGCCAAGGTTTTGGGCATTTCCAATGTAGTAGGGATGTCCAAGGGGGAGCTGATTTCCTGGGTGTTGCGTGGGCGACATGGGGTTTCGGAGGAGAGGGCGTTTGGGGGGGTTCCTCCCCAGATCCCCTCTCACTCGACTCCCACAGTGCCGTCCACTCAGTTACCGGAGGTTAGCACTCTCCCACAGAGGGATGAGAATTGGCAGATTGGAGTGCCCTCGGGTGGTGCACATGGTGGTTCCCCAGTTTTTGCCCCCCCTCCTTCAGTAGTGGCAGCTCCCTCTTCCTGCCTGTCTCCAGATATGGTATTTAGACTTGAGCTTGCTAAGATAGAGGCTAGGAAGCAGGAGGATGAGACCAGGAGGCAGGAGTAGAAAGGGAGTACAAAGGAAATCAAGCAACAACAGATCCAGTGACCCTTCTAGGTTGCTTGTCCTCCAAAACACTGAGGATCAAGTGTCCAAACAGTGGTTTAGAGTGGGTAAGGGAACATTGGAAAGGGAATTACTGCCCTGGAACTAATGTCCGTGGCAGGATTAGGAAGTTAGTAGGGGACAGATGGGTTAGTAACTGAGGGGGGGATAAAATAAAGTTATTCATTTACAAACGCAGTCAGTCGCGGGTTTGATGCGAGATATTTGTCTAGGCGGAGTTTAAATGAATCAACGGTGATGCAGTCTATAACGTTTCGGGGAAGCCCATTCCACAAGTTGACAACTCGATTGAAGAAGAAATTCTTAGATTCGTGCGAGTTAAAAGATTTACCAATAATTTGCAACCGTTTCCCCGCGTGTAATTAGATTGGTCGATAGTGAAGTACTTACTACAGTTCATATTGTCGATGCCTTTGATGATTTTGAACACTTGAATTAAGTCGCCTCTTAATCTGCGCTGGGTTAAAGGAAATAGATTTAATTCTCTAAGACGCTCTTCGTATGGTTTGTTCTTTAGGCTAGGTATCATTTTGGTAACTCTACGTTGAACTCGTTCTAGCTTGTTTATATCTTTTTGGTAATAAGGGCACCAGGATTGAACGCAGTATTCCAGAAGAGGGCGGACTAAGGAATTGTAAAGGGTTAGGATAACTTCTTGGATTTATGCTCAAATGACCTGCCTATAAAGCCAATTATTTTGTTTGCCTTAACAACTCTGAACATTGTTGACTCGGTTTTAGGTTACTCGATATTGTTACTCCCAGATCGGTTTCTCTGTTTACATTCTTAAGCTGAGTGCCATTCATCGAATAGTTTGCTTTCTCATTTAGGTATCCGATATGTAGTACTTTACATTTATCCGCATTGAAACTCATTTGCCAAATTTGGGCCCAACATGACAATTTATCTAGATTGTGTTGCATATCGTCAACTTGTTCTTTTGAGAGTACGCTATTTGCAATTTTTGTATCGTCAGCAAATTTTGAGATTGTACAGGTGAGACCCTCATCTATGTCGTTGATGTAAATTAGAAAGAGAATTGGTCCTAGTACCGATCCCTGGGGTACCCCGCTACTTACATTGGTCCATTTTGATGCCTTACCGTTTATGACTACTCTTTGCTTTCTGTCGCTGAGCCAATTTTCTATCCATTTCAACACACTCAGGAGAATGAGACCAGGAGGCAGGAGGATGAGACGAGGAGGCATGAGATTGAGGTTATGAGGCTGAGCTTAGGTACGACTCGGAGAAATATTGTGCTAAATTAGATTTAGATAAGTCTCGTGCAGAGTCGACAGGGACTTGGATGGGCCGTGAGGGCCAAGTAAGAGAACAGTCCTTGGCCCAATTAGTCAAATTGGTGCCGGTATTTAGTGAAACTGAAGTCACAGAATTTTTTAATCGTTTTGAGAAGAAATGTAGGGAGCATAATTGGCCTGAAGAGAAGTGGGCAGCTCTAGTCTCCTCAAGACTTACGGGTAAGGGTCTGAAGGCTTATGATGCACTGCCTTTAGAGTCTTGCATTGACTACCCAGAATTGAAGAGAGCTGTCCTACGGGCATACGAGTTGCAACCGGAAACATATCGATTGAAGTTTCGGGGTGTTACAAAGACTAGGGAGGCGACCTTTCTTGAACATGCCCGGGACTTAAAAGATGCACTTAAAACTGGACACGTTCTGAGAAAGCTGAGACGGCCGAACAGTTGACTGAGCTGTTTCTGCTCGAGCAGTTTTATAAGTGTACTGGTGCAGAAATGACTTTAACTATTAAAGAAAAGAACCCAAAAACTCTACAGGAGGCAGCTGAGATGGCTGACCTCCGGCTATCACTAATTCGTGGGTGCGGGTCTGCCCAGCGTAGTGAGGCAGGTAACAAGGGGCGTGACGCCCCACCCCCCCGAGTTAGTGATATACCTTATGCAAACAAGTACAAGAGCCATGATACCAAGACTGACCACAAGACTAGCACCGTCCCATTTAAGAAGGGGCCGGGCCCTTCCCAGTACCAAGGGAAGCCCAAAGGGGAGTTGGAGTGTTATCATTGTCATAAAAAGGGGCACTTTGCAAGAGTCTGTCCTAGCAAACCACCTACAGCAGCTGTGTCTTTGGCCTGCAACATTGGTGTGTCTCCGAAGTCATCTGAGTTTGCCTGGGGCAGTTCGTCAGAGGCTGAGGCACAGCCAATGCAGAAGCACCTGGGAGGCTCGAACCCTGCTCAGGATGTTTTTTGCGACCATAGAGGGCGGGGTTGCGTGATGTGGGCGGGGCGCAAGCATGGAGTAGAGGTCTTGCGTGATACAGGTGCTTCCCAGACTCTGATGAAAAACTTGACTGGCTACCCTATAAATGCGGCTCGGGTGGTAGTGGTGCAGGTTATTAATGCAACTCGGTCATACCCGCTGGTGCGGTTGGAGTTGGAGGTGGATGGTGTGGCACGTGAATTGGATGTCGGGATTGTGGAGAAACTGCCAGTGGAGGGCGTCGACCTTCTTCTCGGCAAAGACTTTGCAATGCCCGCTTCTGAGGTTCTACCCTTAGTCGTTGCCGAGAGGCCGGCCGACGTGAGTAGGGAAGAGCAAGAGTGGGTCGAGCGGTGCCAGACACAACCCATGGCGTGTGTTGTCACCCGAGCTCGGGCAGCTAAAGTGTCACAGCCTAGTCCTCCGTCTTCAGACCAGCGGAGGAACGATCAACAGGAGGAGGCTAAAGCTGGAGTTGGTTTTAAGAGTTTTGACTCGGCGGCTCTCCTGGGTGATTCAGTATTAGCACCATTACTTAATTCTGGAGTAGCCCCTGGGCCTGTCATCGAGAGTGACGAGGCTGGGCATGACGAGTCTCCACGACAGCAACGTTATGTACATCGAGAGAGAACAGAGGGAGCAGCCCAGTATCGGGGAAGGTCATGCATTGCTCCGGGAGCAGTTAGATCGCTTGGCACCCTCAGATATACGTCGGTTGCAACTAGAGGACCCTGAGCTCCAAACGTGTGCTAATGGAGCTGTAGAGCTCGACGAGGACGGCGATGCACAGCCAGGAGATTTTTTTTTATTTAGAAGGCATCCTTTATAGGCGTTTTCAAGACCCTAAACGTAGTTGGCAAAAGGGGTCCGGAGTAGTGGACCAGTTGGTGGTGCCACGGGAGTGCAGGGATAGCCTACTGAGGTTGGCGCATGACACACCTCTGGCAGGACATCTAGGGGTGAGAAAAACGGTGGCGGCTTTGGGGAAATTGTTTTGGTGGCCGGGGATGAAGTCTCATGTGCAGTCATGGATAAACTCCTGTGATATTTGTCAACGTGTCGGGAAACCGAACCAAGTTATTCCTAAGGCTCCGTTACACCCTATTCCTGTGATTGGGCCACCCTTTAGTAAAATTATTGTTGACATGGTTGGTCCACTCCCTCCCACTAAGGCGGGATATAAATTTTTGTTAACCATAATGGATGTTGCCACTAGATACCCCGATGCATACCCTATGAAAAATGGAATGGCTAAGACGGTAGTCAGTAACTTGTTGTGGTACTTCTCAAGGTACGGGTACCCGGAGGAGATTCAGTCTGATCAGGGATCTAATTTCACCTCCAACATGTTCAAGCAAACAATGCAACAGCATGGGATACGAGCAGTAGTATCGTCAGCGTATCACCCTGAGAGTCAAGGGGTGCTTGAGCGGTGGCATGCTACACTTAAAAGCATGCTCAGGTGTTATTGTGCTGACAACGGTATGGATTGGGATCTTGGATTGCCTTATGTGCTGTTTGCTGCTCGGGAGGTACCTGGTGAGAGCCTGGGATTTAGTCCAAACGAGCTGATTTTTGGACACCGTGTCAGGTGCTGAAAGAAATTTGGGAGGGGACTGTGCAGCCTTGTCCATTATTAAAGTATGTGCTTGAAAGCCGTGAGCGCATGCTTAAGAGTCTGGAGATGGCAGGTAGAAATTTGACAGAATCACAAGCTTTGATGAAGGACAGGTATGATCGCAAAGTGAGGCTCCGGAAGTTCACTGTAGGACAAGAGGTATTAATTTTGTTGCCTTTGGTTGGTAACCCCCTCTCTGCGAAGTACACTGGACCTTATAAAATTGTAGAAAAAATTTCACTTAGATTACCTTGTTGCCACTCCAGACAGGAGGAAAAAGAACCAGTTATGTCACGTGAACCTTATTAAAGAGTATGTGAGGCGCCCCTCTGAGCCTCTCACTGTCCCTGTGTTGGCTTGTTGCGGCCGTGGTGGAGAAGGAGAGGGGGACAGTCAAGCTTCAGAGGAGGATAGCTGGGATCAACATGTTTCAGCGGATCAGTGGGCGGGGAACTCGAGCCTAAGGGCTGACGAGGCTATAGCTCATTTGCCTGAGCCGCAGTTTGATGCTATCCGTCAGTTGTTCGGTTCATACCCCACTGTATTTGCTGAACACCCAGGCCTCACTACTCAGGCTATGCATGATGTTGACGTGGGGGACCATCTACCCTTTAAGTCAATCCCGTACCGTGTGCCCCCCATAAAACTACCAGCTCTGAGGGATGAGTTGGAGTATATGCTCGGTAGAGGGTTGATAGAGAAAGGCACAGTTAAGTGGACTTCCCCTGTAACACTGCAGCCTAAGCCAGATGGCAAGGTACGCTTTTGTATTGATTTCCGTAGGTTAAACGGTTTGACTCCAACTAACCCATATCCTCTTCCTCGGGTTGATGATAGTGTTGACAAAATTGGTAATGCTCGTTTTTTGTCTAAAGTAGATTTAGTAAAAGGTTACTGGCAAGTACCTTTGTCCGAGCGTGCTAAAGAGGTATGTGGTTTTGTTGTGGACGGGAGTACCTACCGGTGCAATGTTATGCCTTACGGACTTAAGAATGCACCAGCAACGTTTCAGAACCTGATGAATGAAATTGTAAAGGACATTCCAAATTGCACCGTATATTTGGACGATGTAATCATTTATGATGACGACTTTGAGAGCCATTGTGAGCACCTTGAGACCTTGTTCCGGAAACTTAGTGAAGCAGGTCTGGTAGTAAATTTGGCAAAGTGTGACTTCGTAAAAGCCACTGTGCAGTACCTTGGGTTTGTAGTGGGAAGGGGACAGGTGTGCCCTCCTCAGAACAAGGTACAGGCTATCAATAAATTTCCGCACCCAACAACCAAGAAGCAGATTATGAGATTCTTGGGTATGATAGGCTACTACAGACGCTTCATAAAAGGTTACTCAACGGTGTTGGCACCTCTCACAGATTTGTTATCTAAAGACAAAAAGTTTTTGTGGGCACCTGAGTGTGAAAAGGCTTTCACTTTGGTGAAACATTTGCTATGTACTCACCCGATACTCAGGGCCCCAGACTTTAACAGGCCTTTTCAGCTGGCAACAGATGCTAGTGGTGTAGGGGCTGGTGCCGTCTTGCTACAGACAGACAATGAAGGTGTGGAACACCCAGTAAGTTTCTTTTCTAAGAAGTTCAATGCTGCACAAAAGAACTATTCTACAATAGAAAAGGAATTACTGGCGATTGTGCTGTCGCTCAGGCACTTCGAGGTGTATGTTCCAGCCTATGGCCCAGTCGTGGTTATCTACACTGATCATCACCCTTTGAGATTCCTGAATCAATTTCACAATCGCAATATGAGACTGACCAGGTGGTCTTTGATGTTGCAGGAGTATAACCTGGACATCCGTCATATTGCTGGATGTGACAATGTGATCGCGGATTGTTTATCAAGGGTGGATGATCAGTCGTAGGCTATCACAGGTGTGTGGGTTTGAGTGGAGGAAAATAGGCTGCCCTTATAGTGCAGCCGGGAAAAACATATTAAAATATAAAAATCATATAAAAAACTCTATTTCTTTTGATATAGGTAATCGTATAAGTTTGTCATAGCCTATAGAGTTTGAGTAGTCCACGAACTATCAAACGGCTGAGCTGCTGTAAGCTCGCTCTGGGAGCATGATATTGTGTCTTTTTGCTATTGTTGGGAGGAGTTATAAAATGTGAATTTTTGGTTAATAATAAGATGTGTTTTGGTGATAAACTCCGCTTTGTTTTAGTGCCATGCGGTCGCTGGGCGTGAGGGGCTTGATGGGGTTCTGTGTTTGTCAGATTTTAGCTCAGGGTTGAGCAAGTAAAATCTTGGGGGAGGTGTGACGCATGTCCAGTGTGAGCATGCTGTACAGAACGCCTAGTCATGCCCCACTCTCGCTAGGATCGTCAGGGCAGGAACTTTGGCTGTAGTCTATGTAGAGTTTCCTAACTTAGTTCATGTGAGCCGTTGTACTATAAGTAATATGAATATGTATTTTGTTTTCATCTGAGTCAACGAGTTCTATTTTATATCATTAGTTATAAGTATTGTGTGTAAAACTTATTTGTAATGATGGGAGAAGCGGCAGCCACAGTTGGGGGTCAGTGGGTGCGGGGAGGTGGGCCTAACTCACTAGCACTCCCCCCCCTCCCCCCTCCCCTCAGTGCTAGGAAAGCCTTTGTCTATCCCAGAGGAGAGAGAGAAATTACGTAATGATTGTCAGTGGGCGGTCCTTAGTAGTTCACGTTGGGCTCACTAGAGGGCCGAGTATAAAAAGGGAAGTCTAGCCATTTTTTGATCAGAACTCATTAGGCAGAGCGACTTCTCATTTCCCTTGCTAACTATATATTCTTCTGACTGATGTGAACTTTCTCTACTACCTTACATTCTTATCTCCTCTTTTCCCTACCCTTTTTAACTTCCATGGTCCCGTTGGTGCAGAGCTAGTCAGCCAACGTATTATCGCTTGAGTTCTCATGAGATACATGCCTATTAGATAGCCTATTTTGGAAGGGTTAACTTAGAATAGGATTGATTTATGTTTGTTGCACTTGTCTATGCATTTCCCTGTGTGTTATTATTATTATTCCTGTTTTCTGCTAGTCTAGGTAATGCTAGACTGGGGTAAGGCTTTTCTGTGTTACGAGTTGTTGTTTGATGCAGTGGTTAAGCGATAAACCTGCATACTCGTTTCGGTTCAGTGAAGCCTAGGTTGTCTTCGCGGCTGACTGTGTTGAGTTAATAATTTACAGTGCGTGAGGGCAAGAGCCTAACCACCCTGTATTTTATTAACAGCTTGTTTTTACTTTGTCAAGGAGCCGGGAGAAAACCAGATACAAGGGATCTGGATTTCTCAAAGTGCACTTGTTAGTGTTAACGTAATACTTTAAACAGTTGTGAGGACTTCGCTAGGCTACGAGCCGTTTTTGCTCAGTCACTGCTACCTTTTGCCCACAGTACCCCAGCTAGACTTTACTCGATTAGTAGATACAGAATAGTATTGAAGCTTTCCTTATGTATGATATTGTTTATGCACTATTGATTTCATGTGTTGCAAGCTTGGCTACTTTAGTGATTAGTGGCCCACGAGCACAATCCGAGTAGGCTATTGCCGTTGCATTTGCGGAGTACTTCTTTTTAATGTTTACCATTTACTATTGCATATTCTTTTAATTATTCTTATGCCAATTTAAACCTTTAATAGTATTTAATTGCCAGTGTTTTTCTTATTGAATTACTGTTCAAAATCCGATACGTACTTCTTACGAGCATCCGAGAAGCATCTAACTTTTTTCAGAAGATTCCTTGCTCGATGCTTAAGGACTATTAATTAACGTAACGTAATAGTGCCGATCCGAAGTAGAGGGTGGAGGACTTCTTAAGTTCTTAGTCAAGGGTGGATTACTTCGGCTTCGGCCAACACTATTCTTTGGTGTTGTTGTTTCTTACTTCTTTGTTTGATTGTTGACCAGACTAGAGAATTCCTGTCTCTTTATTAGTCTGTTGTTGAACACTAGTACCGAGTTCTTGTATACCCCGTTATAGCAGATTGAACTCTGGAGGGTATTGGTGTTTTTTGTTCGGCTGGCAGTACTCAGGGGTTGGGATCGTGTGTTTCCGTTGTGGCAGCGAGCCGTATTCGAGTCCTGATTGAGAGCCCTTGTGTACCCGAGTGCCAGGTCGTAACACAATCAGAATTTGTCTATCATCAACAGTTTGTTTTATATTAATGCTTCTTGGACTCACTCGTATACAGTAGCAAAAAAAATTCTTGGTTTATTTTGTTATTGGGTGTTTTAGAGATAGTATCTTAGTGTGTTATTTATAGCCCATGGTATGAGGAAGAGAATAAAATAAACTTGATATCACTACTCCTAATATTCAATTTTATATTAATATTTATATATAGTCATTTGTCGGACATGAATAATAGCACTCTTAACCCGTTCAGTACCAGTGACGGCTCTCTGCCGTCAGTAGATAAATCACTCCCCCAGTCCCAGCGACGGCAGAGATATTCTTTCCTTGTAACTGCCAGTATCAGGCAGTGCCTGGTACCACGAACGTTTGAGCACTGCCCTAGAGTTGGCAACACTTCTCAGCTTATATCCAAGCCTCTACAGGCTGGGAGAGCCAGTATTCCTCCATCTTTTGAGGGGGGAGGTTGTTATATCTTGCCATTTTGGTCACATTGCTTGGGACTGGGGGGGACTTTTATTACTGCACCCTATGGTACAGTAGGGGTTAACGGTTTCATATTCAAACATATTGTACACGGCTTTCAAGTCAAAACGGCCACACTCCGAAATGGCCACAACCAAAATGGCCACACTCCGAAATGGCCACACTCCGAAATGGCCACAAACCGAAATGGCCACACGGGAGAGGCTGTCACCCGCGCGCGCGGGTAGTGACTGGTTGAGGCCAGCCACCAAAGCTCACACTGGTTCTATCCTAAGATATACAGTATATCTTAGTTTAATCCACAACTTAGATTGACAGATTTTTGTCATCTATTGAACTGTATATATTAACCCTTAAAGATCGGGGCCCGACTTGAGTCCGAATCGAGAAAATTGGACTAAATGGCGGGGCCCGCCTTAAGTCCGCGGGCGTATTCCCGCCCTAATTTAGGTGGAAAGTGAAACCTGGTGGTCAGGCGGTGTACTACAAGGTCCCACCCACACATCCCCACTGCGTGACCATGACTCAGTAACCCTCAAGCAGCCGTAATGGAAAGTCAAGATTTGCCAGTGTCCGATTCAGTAGACGCCACCTCTAGTGCGTCGCGCCACCCTACTCATCACGCCCGGCTCACCGCCCAGGAACTAGATATCATGCTGAACTCTTCAGAACTTTCTAATAGGCTGTTGAATGAAACCATGGAAGGTCTGGGTGAGAGTTTTGATAGTGTGGATGACTCGGAAGACGAAAATATGCCGATCATAGGCTTTCACCCCAAGCATAATTTGCGTGTCGCAAATGTTGTGGTTGATGTTGCACAGACCGTTGAGCAAAATGGAGACGTTCCTGACGAAGAACATACTGGTGTGGGTGTTGGTAAGTACAATTTACATTTTAATTTGCTTGAATATTTGATTGCAAGCATTTCATCACCTCACGAGCGGGTGGTGGAGTATATTTCACTGTGCCGCCCGGCTTTCTTTTTTTTTACCATAAATGGGGTTGTTTCCGTGCTCTTTTTCATGCATAAACAAGACCCAGAGCGTAATACAAGTATGTATTCCTGAAAGGGCGTAAATTGAGCTTTCCAATGACACCCGAACCATCCTTCTACGATCACTGGTTGTCTTGCAACGATCGTGCAACCGAAGGGCAAAATCGCTAAAATATGGTAATTTCTTTATATAATTACGTATGTAGCGAGGGAGTGAGGGTGGATGTAAGTGGAGTACATCTCAGTTGGTCCACAGCGGCCGTGGCGAGCGGTCATGATATGATTGTGGGGAACATATGTACCGTATATATTATTTTATCATATATATTATTATGATACATATGTAAAATTGTTATATTATCACGACACTCTCTCTCTGTCTCTCTGTCTCTCTCACTCTCTTTGTCTGATATAGGCCAGGGCACTCCCTAACTAATCTTCCCCCCCAGGGGAAATCACACCTAGCAGATGTTCTTGACCTCCTCCTCCTCTCTCTTCCTCTCTGGGTCTACCTATACATTTATAATTGCATGTGACCTTGAAATTGCTTGAGAGTTTGATTGCAAGCATTTTATAGCGTATTATTTGCAGGCGTTCGGCAAATTTCTCACGATAACCAGGGTGTACGGTACATTTCTCACGATAATACAAGCAACAACGAAGCTTGGCGAAGATTGTGGTCTACAATATACCTTTTTTATAATTAGATGTGACCGGAAAGAAGGTGTGCCACGTCTGCAGTCACACGACAAGGAGGCCCCAACATAGGAGGGAAGTCGCGTCCAAGTGTAGTCGGTGTGATGTGGGAGTCTGTCCTATTCCTTGCTACACCGAGTACCACACACTGGAACACTTCTAACCTCCTCCCTTCTTGCCAATCATTCATAACTTCATTCAATCATTCATTCATCTATTTCAAAGTACCTCATGAATTCATGTCATTCATATCTTCATTCATTCATCTATTTCAAAGTACCTCATGAATTCATGTCATTCATAACTTCATTCAATCATTCATTCATCTATTTCAAAGTACCTCATGAATTCATGTCATTCATAACATCATTCATTCATCTATTTCAAATTACCTCATGAATTCATGTCATTCAATCATTCATATGGTGGAATAGTACACTACCCAAACACAAGTGCATTCATCATCATCAGCAACATCACCCATTACATCCATAAGTTTCGAATCTCAGCCATCCATCTGGTTCTTGGTCCACCTCATACATCCATGTTATTAATTCATACATAAATTTTTTCATACACTCGCTATAGGCAGTTCTGCCTTTTGTCTACCTCAATCACATTCATACACTCGCTATAGGCAGTTCTGCCTTTTGTCTACCTCAATCACATTCATACACTCGCTATAGGCAGTTCTGCCTTTTCCCTACCTCAATCACATAACTGCCTTTTACCTACCTCAATCACATAACTGCCTTTTGCCTACCTCAATCACTTGTGGATTACACCTCCTGGGAACACCACAACAACAAAAAAAATAGTCGTCAACACTACCCCATAGGGTGATTTGGAAATGTGTTGAAATAATATTATATATAAAACAACAAAATATTTCCTGCAAAGCAAGCGAAACAGAGAGAGAGAGAGAGAGAGAGAGAATGCAGAAACTGAACTGAAGAAAGAGTGAAAAAGATATAATAATACAGAAATATTACAAGCAAATAAAGAAAGAGGGATTAGAGAAAATTATAATGAGAATTCATATATGGATGAGGAAGAGAGAGAGAGAGAGAAAGAGAGAATACAGAAACTGAACTGAAGAAAGAGTGAAAAAGATATAATAATACAGAAATATTACAAGCAAATAAATTAAATAGAGGGATTAGTTAGAGAAAATAATAATGAGAATTACATCTACGGATGAGGAAGAGAGAAAGGGAGACAGAAAGAGACAGAGCGCGCGAGAGAGGGAAAGCGAGCGAGCCAGAGAGAGAGAGAGATTTGATTTTGATTTTGCCCCGAGGGGCGAGTTTATTGAGCAGCGCCCCCCATCCTGTGAGGGGACAACCACTAGTAAGGCGATACATACTGCTCAAAGAGCCATTATTCCACTGAAACAACAGCATCGTCGTCTGGTTACATTCATATTTGTGTTTATAAGTCAGGTTGGCATTATTCAGATGCGTTATTATAGTTTCCTCATTTAATTGTCACATGGTCTGTATATACGTATTTCATTTAAAAAAAAAAAAAAAAAAAAAAAAAAAAAAAGCAAGCAAGCAAGCAAGCTTGTAGTGACTGAATTATTAATTGACAGGTTGTAAATAATAGCACTACAGAACTAGTGCAATCGTATGAGGAGACTATTCATATTTTCATTACATCAATGATTATTGAGATCATAGTTAGCTGAATGCAATTATTACAAAAATAGGCAATGGTATAAATCAACATAATACATAATTTAATACAGGCGGACATAATCATGATCGGGTTCGTTGTGCACTGGGAGCTAAGGTGTCTTGAGATCGCCTCGTACCCACACACAACGAACGTATTATAGTCTGCATGGTTGGTATCTAATTGAATATACTTAGTGGGTATTTCAAGAATGTCAGGGGGTAAGGAAATGTGATTTGTATATTAGAAGACTGTGATTAACGAGGACGTGTAACATGTGGAGGGAGGTGGTAGAAAGAGAGGGATCTCGTTGGGGGTGGAAGTTTCGCTCACAGGAATTTTCGTTCCTGTGGTATTTCAATAATAATAATAAAATAATAATAATAATAAGGGGACAACCACTGGTAAGGCAATACATACTGCTCAAAGAGCATTATTCTACTGTAGCAACAGTATCGTCGTCTGGTGTTATTATAGTTTCCTCATTTGATTGCCACATATGCTGTATATACGTGCTCATGAAAAAAAAAAAAAAAAAAAAAAAAATGACTGAATTATTAATTGACAGGTAAATAATAGCACTACAAAACTAGTGCAATCATATGAGGAGGCTATTCATGTTTTCTTACATCAATGGTTATTGAGATCATAGGTAGCTGAATACAATTATTACATACAAGATGTGACTAATATTTCGAACTACATTAATTATTATGCAATAATAGTACCACAAATATATTACAATCATATGAGGGACACTTCACATTCTTCATTACATCACTTATTGAGGTCATAGTTAGCTGAATACAAGAGTCACATACATAATGTGACTAATATTACCAACTACCGAAGTTATAATGGAATTATAGTAATACAAATATTTTACAAAGATGAGTTACATGGTTCAAATTCTTATTACAATAATGGTTATTGAGGGGATAGTTAGCGCAATATGACCAGTGGAGAAGTTTACATGCCGATAGTAATATAATATTTAGTAGGGTGTGTGGTTATGAGAGAGAGGGAGGGGGGTTGTAGGAGGTAGAGGAATGGGTGGGAGAGTAGGGGGGGGGGGGGGGGGAGGAGGAGGAGGTAAGGTACTCCAGGGAGGAGGAAAGTGTGAGAGGGGAGGTGTGTGAGTGTGTATGTCCCTTCTTAAACATCCTAGAGGGACCCTACCCGTCGTGACCCAGTCACCAGACCCCAGCCAATGCCTTCTCTATACATAATTATGTATAGAGAAGGCATTGCCCCAGCACCCAAAACACACAGCCACACAGATTCAGATTCATATTCAAATTATTTTATTTCCATAAAATAATATTCGGAGGGAAGGTGCAAGTGGTCCTCCGGGAGGGACAGTGCCGCATATCCGGAGGTACTTGAGAGAGAGAGAGATAGACAGACAGGAGTGAGAGAGAGAGAAAGAAAGAAAGAGAGAGAGAGAGAGAGAGAGAGAATACAGAGAATACAGAAATAAGGAGAAATAAGAGAAAAATAAGACCGATTACCAAAGGAATAGTAGACGCGCGGGAGGCCAAAGTCAGGGCAAAGCGAACGCATCCGAACGCGCCCGGGAAATAGACCAAAGAGTACCTCCTTTTCTCACCTCTTCCCACCCTCAACACTCGCTCCTAACATCCATAATAGACTTATATGGGGAGACGAAGAGTTGCTCTTTCCAAAAATGATCGTTTTGTTCGCATTGGAGCCATAGTAACGGCGCTAGGGCGAGTGAAAGTGAGCGAATATTTCGGGATTATGCCCGCTGGGCGGCAAGGTGTAAAATACCTTACCACCCGCTAAATAAGGGTTAACACGGTCTTAGATAATAAACAAAATAATATATAAAACGCACATACAGTACCGGTATATATAAAAAATAAATACAAAATAATAAATAAAGTTGTAATATGAAATACTGCATTTATATAAAAAAAATATATATATAAGTTGATGGTTTAATCACCAAACATATGTATTGCATAAAAACTTTAGCAAAAAGGTATAGCATCACTACGTTTCATTAGCGAGAGAGAGAGAAAGAGATTCCCACATCTGTGACCTGAAGTCATGGGCTAAAGATCTCCTGCCTTTAAGAACATAAGAACATAAGAAAATGGGAGTCTGCAGAAAGCCGATTGGCCTAAGCAAGGCAGATCCCTGTCCCACACAACCCCAATTACAAAGCCCAATTATAGGCTCAACACTCTAATACCCTGAGGATCATCTTACCAAAACGGTTAGAGATTAACGCAGGATTACGGGGGTCTGCAGAGCGCTGATTGGCCCAACCCTGCTGATCCCCCTTCACACCCAACCCTTCTCGTCCATATGCTTATCCAATTTTATCTTAAAGCTCCCTATCGTTTTTAATCCCACTATAGCACTTGGTAGTCCATTCCACCCATCTACAACTCTGTTACCAAACCAATATTTGCCTATATCTTTTCTGAAACGAAATTTATCTAATTTGAAACCATTGGTACGAGTTCTTTCGCTATCACTGAGCTTTAGTACATTTGTCATGTCCCCTTTGTTAATCCCACTAACCCACTTGAACACCTCTATCATATCCCCTCTAACTCTGCGTCTCTCTAACGAATGTAAGCCTAATTTCTTCAACCTTTCTTTATACGGAAGATTTCTAATATTATGGATCATTTTTGTCATCTACGTTGTACTCTCTCCAATGAATCTATGTCCATTCTGTAATAAGGACACCAAAATTGAACAGCATAATCCATATGGGGTCTCACTAATGACAAGTAAAGTTTTAAGATAACATCAGCAGTTCTGTTACTCACACTCCTTGAGATGAACCCGAGAATCCTGTTTGCCTTGTTTCGAACGCTTATACACTGTTGTCTAGGCTTCAAATCATTGCTAACAAACACACCTAGATCTTTCTCACAATTCGAGTTTTCTAATTCCACATTAGCTAGTTTATATTTAACATTTGTATGCATCTTCCCTATCTTTAATACCTTGCATTTGTCAATGTTAAACTTCATCTGCCAATTTACTGACCATTCGTGTAAGGTATCTAGTTCCCTTTGGAGGCACTCTATATCTCTATCTGAATCAATTGATCTCCCCATCTTGGTATCGTCTGCAAATTTACTTATCCTACTAGTTATACCTAAATCAAGGTCATTTATGTATATAACAAACAACAGAGGACCTAATACAGATCCCTGGGGGACACCACTTTTGACTGCTCCCCATTCTGACTTCGTACCATTTATGCTGACTCTCTGCTTCCTACCAATTAGCCATGACCTAATCCATCCCAACAACGCCCCACCTATTCCATGCGCCTCAACCTTTCTCATCAATCTCTCGTGGGGGACTCTGTCGAAAGCTTTACTGAAATCTAAATATATTATTCCATATGACTTGTCATTATCTACTGCTTCATATACCTCTGAGAAAAAACTAAGCAAATTAGTAAGGCAAGAAACGTCCCTGAGTGAATCCATGCTGAGAAGAATTTATTAAATTAAATGTATCTAAGTGGTTTCTAATTTTACTAGCAATAATTGACTCTAGTAGCTTTCCTATGATTGATGTAAGACTAATGGGACGGTAATTGGATGCTATTGATTTGTCACCTTTTTTGAAGATCGGAACTACGTTTGCAAGCTTCCAAGCTTCTGGAACTATACCTGTCTCCAATGACTTGTTAAATAAAAAATGTTAATGGGTAACTTAACTCATCCCTACATTCTTTTAATACTCTAGCATATACCTCATCAGGACCAGGCGATTTATGAGGTTTCAGTCTGTCAATTTCCTTAAGCACATCATTTCTACTTATAGTAACCGTACTTAACCTATTTTCTATACTATCGCTATATACCTTACGGACTTCTGGAAACTGTGCCAAATTTTCATTAGTGAAAACGGAAAGAAATTGACCATTTAATGTACTGCACATTTCTAAATCATTTTCTGTCATTTCTCCTATCGAAGTTTTAAGGGGACCAATTACATCTCTAACCTTGGATTTATATAGTTGGTAAAAAGCTTTAGGATTATTTTTTGAGTCATTGGCAACCTTAATTTCATAATTTCTTTTTTCTTTCCTAATATCCTTTTTACCTGTCTTGATAGATTCTGATAGTAAGCAAGTAGGTGAATTTCGCCTTTTCTAATTTTTCTATATATTCCTCTCTTTTGTCCTAGAAGATCTAATAGTCTATTATTCATCCATTTGGGTTGGTTCTGTGTTGATCTAAATTTTCTTTTGGGGATGTATTTATTTTGTGCATTGAATACTGACTTGATAAAATTATCGTATGTATCTACCAAGGTTGACGTCTCTTCCTGACTTAAGATGACAGGTGCCTGAGAAGGGGTACACTCATTTGGACACCTGGATCGACTTAATTTTTTGACCATAGGGTCCGCTAATAGGGCTCTTCTTAACCCACCATAATTGGCTTTTCTAAAGTCAGGTATTAATGTTGTATTCTCTCTGGTATTACCTTTCCATTGTATATTAAAATACACAGAATTGTGGTCACTATTTCCTAGGTGGTCCCCTATCTCTACATTATTTACCATATGTTCATTGTTACTTTAGTTTGGGTTAGGGGCGGAGTTAACACTTACTTGTCAAATATTTTGTTCACAATTACCTACCTATAGTCTCTCTCTCTCTCTCTATATATATATATATATATATATATATATATATATAATATATAATATATATATATATCCTTTCTCCCCTCTCTCTCTCTATCTCTATATCTATATATCTATATATGTATCTATCTATCTATATATCTCTCTCTCCCTATCTATCTCTCTCTCTCTCAGAATGTATATCTTTATTTTGAAAACAATTCTCAACCATGGCTGGAAGTTATAACTGAAGAGGTTCAGAGCTAGTATTTGTGAAAACCTTTTCACATAAGGTCTGTCCTACCTGGAACAAACTTCCCTCAGAAATTGTAAGCAGTTCTTCATTAGAGCAGTTCAAGAAGAGAGTAGATAGTAATTTACACACTGAAATGGGTGTAGTGAACTAAACGGTCTACCTTCTTCCACTTCCAGTATCTCCTCGGAATGGACAGCAAGGTCTCTGAGATTGTAACTATTCCTTGTAACTCTCTCTCTCTCTCTCCTTGTTCCTGGAAAATCAATGACTTTGCTTATACAATTATTGACATTTCCATTTAACCCCGCACCTTTAGAAATAACACAAGAAGAGTTGATTTGTATTCTACTAGAAATAGGCTACCGTTCTAACAAAACAATTGAACTTTTTGTATTTGGTAAACATTTAGAAAGTATTTTCATGTAATGCAGTTGGTTAATATTTGACAACCCCCCTCCCCCCATATTAGGAAAGAAAAATCAATTATGAAATCAAGGTTGCCATTGACTCAAAAAATAATCCTAAAGCTTTTTACCAACTATATAAATCCAAGGTTAGAGATGTAATTGGTCCCCTTAAAACTTCGATAGGAGAAATGACAGACAATTATTTAGAAATGTGCAGTACATTAAATAGTAAATTTCTTTCCGTTTTCACTAATGAAAATTTGGCACAGTTTCCAGAAGTCCGTAAGGTATATAGCGATAGTATATAAAATAGGTTAAGTACGGTTACTATAAGTAGAAATTATGTGCTTAAGGAAATTGACAGAGTGAAACCTCATAAATCGCTTGGTCATGATGAGGTATATGTCAGAGTATTAAAAGAATGCAGAGATGATTGAAGTTACCCATTAACATTTCTATTTAACAAGTCATCAGAGACAGGCTTAGTTCCAGAAGCTTGGAAGCTTGCAAATGTTGTTTCGATCTTCAAACAAGGTAATAAATCAATAGCATACAATTACCGTCCCATTAGTCTTACATCAATCATAGGAAAGCTACTAGAGTCAATTATTGCTAGTAAAAATAGAAACTACTTAGAAACATTTAATTTAATAAATTCTTCTCAGCATGGATGCACTCATGGACGTTCTTGCCTTACTAATTTGCTTATTTTTTTTCTCAGAGGTATATGAAGCAGTAAATAATGACAAGTCATATGATAAAATATATTTAGATTTCAGTAAAGCTTTCGACAGTCCCCATGAGAGATTGATGAGAAAGGGTGAGGCGCATGGAATAGGTGAATTGTTTGGATGGATTTGGTCATGGCTACTTGATAGGAAGCATAAATGGTACCAAGTCAGAATGGGGAGCAGTCAAACGTGGTGTCCCCCAGGGATCTGTATTAGGTCCTCTGTTGTTTGTTATTTACGTAAATTACCTAAATTTAGGTATAACTAGTAGGATAAGTAAATTTGCAGACGATACCAAAATGGGGAGAACAATTGATTCAGATAGAGATATAGAGTGCCTCCAAAGGGATCAAGATACCTTACACGAATGGTCAGTAAATTGGCAGATGAAGTTTAACATTGACAAATGCAAGGTATTAAAGATAGGGAAGATGCATACAAATGTTAAATATAAACTAGCTAATATGGAATTAGAAAACTCAGATTGTGAGAAAGATCTAGGTGTTTGTTAGCAATAATTTGAAGCCTAGAACACAGTGTAAAAGCGTTCGTAACAAGGCAAACAGGATTCTCGGGTTCATCTCTAGGAGTGTGAATAACAGAACTGCTGACGTTATCTTAAAACTTTACTTGTCATTAGTGAGACCCCATATGGATTATGCTGTTCAATTTTGGTGTCCTTATTACAGAATAGATATAGATTCATTGGAGAGAGTACAATGTAGAATGACAAAAATTATCCATAATATTAGAAATCTTCCGTAAGAAGAAAAATTTAAGAAATTAGGCTTACATTCGTTAGAGAGACGCAGAGTTAGAGGGGACAATGATAGAGGTGTTCAATTGGGTTAGTGGGATTAATAAAGGGGACATGGAAAATGTACTAAAGCTCAGTGATAGCAAAAGAACTCGAACAAATGGTTTCAAATTAGATACATTTCGTTTCAGAAAGGATATAAGCAAATATTGGTTTGGTAACAGAGTTGTAGATGGGTGGAATAGGCTACCAAGTGATATAGTGTGATCAAGAATGATAAGGAGCTTTAAGATAAAATTAGATAGGCATATGGACGAGATGGGTTGGGTGTGAGGGGGATTGTCAGATGTGGACCAATCGGCGCTCTGTAGACCCCCGTTTTCTGACCTCTAACGGTTTCGGTGAGGTCAGTCCGAATGGTGTTAGTGAGCTGGACTTGATAAGCCCAGCTTGTAAGGCCTTATAACGGGGCAACCCTGCCTACACGCTTGCAACCCTGATAATAGATCAGAAGGTTAAGCAACGTAGGATCTGGTCAGTAGTTGGATGGGTGACCGCGCCTGTTGGGTGATTGCACCCGGTACCGACATTGACCAGATGTTGCCCTAGGGGTGGGTGAAATTTCCCTGGCTTGCCACCAGGGTTCAAGTAGCCCAGGAGTGTTGAACAAACTCCATTCCCTGTCAGTTCCGTCTCACTCAGACGAAAATGAGTACCTGGATTCATGGTGGCTAAAATGAATTCAGGGGCCTGATTGGTGGCTTCCTACAACCAATCAACACACGAGACTGAGAACTTGGTTAGCCACCAGGATTGCTCAGTGGCCATTGGGCAGGCCTTCTCTCGTGTTCGCCTCGTCCCACCCATACGTTAAACTGGGTACCTGGAGTGTAAAATCGGCCTTGGCGTAGGTCGTATCACTAGGGTAAATTTGATTACTTGCCTCACCTTTACTATATACTTCCGTTCCGCCTTATAACTAGGGTTAGGTGTGAGAGGGATCTGCCTTGTTTGGGCCAATCGGCTTTCTGCAGACTCTCATTTTCTTATGTTCTTTTGCTATGTTCATTCCACCATCCCAACCCCCTTCAGATGGGTTGGGTTCGAAACGGATCTGCCTTGTGTGGACCAATCGGCTCTCTGCAGACTCCCGTTTTCTTATGTTCTTATAAATATATATATATATACGGTATATATATACAGTATATATATATATATACACACAGTAATTACGGGTGGAAATGAGGCGAGAGGGCTGATCGACTTCAATTTTATCAGCCAAACCAAACCTGCCCCACATGGCAAACACATTTGGTCACAGGATTATTCGTGGACAGCTTACAGTGAGGTGGCGTGAAACCTGGAATACTTATGTAAGGCGTTCACTGTACAATAGTGATAGGAGTAGAAAAGGAAAATATTTGCCTTCTCATGAATCAAAGGACTCAAGACACAACATAAAAGTATACGAAACAACCTTCATGTTAACCTGTCAATGTTGTCTAGGTCCAAGTCATCATTGTAGATACACCTCATTGTATGGTGACCATTTCTGGCTGTAGGGACAACTCAATTATATGGTGATCATGTTTGGCGGTAGTGTCATGATAATAGTGTGCCTTTGGTTGGCTTATCTAAGACTTTGGAATGTACATTTTAGGGGCAATTTGATGAAACCTGCTACTCCAGAGAGCACACCAAATATATATATATATATAACAAAAGGAAGAATAGAGATAGAGAGCTGCGCCATACACCATGTTTATTACTCGAATTTTCGGCATCAACAAGGTGCCATCTTCAGGTTATACAGACTGATCCTAAAAATATACAAAATAAGTATTTTACTATTAGAAAGAAAATGGATCTAATGTAATACATTTTATCACTTAATAAGCTGAAATATACTTAGTGAAAAAGCTCCCAAATACATACAAAACAACATTAATCATAACCCACTAGCCTCAAACTCCATCCTGTAAACAATGAACATCAAACAAAAAAGCTAAAATGCTTTGATAATTGATAAGCACATAATCACAAAAATACAAAAAACACCCATGTACAGTACCTCAAAAACCTAAGCACATCGAAAGAGATCCACACCCCATGATAGCTAAGGGACAACTAAACTAACCCAACTCAACCAAACACAACTGTTCATACAACCAATCCCCAAGTTTCGGACACTAATTGCAGAGAATGATATAAAATAAAACATTATGAATTGTGTGAAACGTTAAGTTCAGGATTGATCTTTTTAATTAGTAATTTTTCACCAATAAGTGCTTCATAGTGGCTCCGAAATTTGGCAACTATTTGAAAATCCTCAGGAGTGTAGGCATGGTTTTGTTCTCTAGCATGATTACGAATGGCCGAAAAATATTTTTTTTGCAAAAATTGACCTGATCGATGACTTTTACCAATGTGCTCGAACATGGCGTATGGCGCAGCTCTATCTCTATTCTTCCTCTTGTTATGGAAATTGCGGTGCCCTCGGCCCCCTACTGATGTCTTATATATATATATATATATATATTATACTGTATATATATATAAATTATCTTTAGTTCGTATGCAACACACTGCATATGGGTGCCAACATATTCAGGTAACCTGAATATGTGGGTTAGTGGGATTAAGAAAGGGGACATGAAAAATGTACTAAAGCTCAGTGATAGCCAAAGAACTCGAACAAATGGTTTCATATTAGATAAATTTAGTTTCAGAAAAGATATAGGCACATATTGGTTTAGTAACAGAGTTGTAGGTAGGTGGAATAGGCTACCAAGTGCTATAGTAGGATCAAGAACGATAGGGAGCTTTAAGATAAAATTAAATAGGCATATAGACGAGATGGGTTGGGTGTGAGGGGGATCGGTCAGGTGTGGGCCAATCGGCACTCTGACCTCTGACCATTTTGGTGAGGTCAGTCCTAATGGTGTTAGTGAGCTGGGGTTATAATTAGGGTTAGGTGTGAGAGGGATCTGCCTTGTGTGGGCCAATCGGCTTTCTGCAAACTCCCATTTTCGTATGTTTTTATGTGCTAACCTATAGCCTATATTATGTGAAGGTGTGATTAAATTTAATTCAGCAAAGGTTTCTTTATAGTTTAAAGACCAGCATGACTTTTTCATTATTCCTAAACTGTTATTAAGTGTGAGTAATATATTTTACCATTTGTGGTATATCCTCAACAACCCTTGTACCATGCTCACCTGTGTCACCTGTATGTTGCGGAAACATTTATTCTGTCAATAATCTAAGAACCAATAGAGGTCTTTATTATATTATCAATGTATTCTTAGTCGATATGATTGTAGCCCTACATTGTATGAATAACTTACTCAAAACTATATAACTTGTGCATAATATTCGTATATAATAAAGACGACTTGTATGAAAATAAACACGAAAATCTCCAGAGATTCTACAGGCCCCCACTAAGCAGTTCCCTTTCACACCTAACCAATATCATCTGTGACGCATGTCCAGTGTGAGCATGCTGTACAGAACGCCTAGTCATGCCCCACTCTCGCTAGGATCGTCAGGGCAGGAACTTTGTCTGTAGTCTATGTAGAGTTTCCTAACTTAGTTCATGTGAGCCGTTGTACTATAAGTAATATGAATATGTATTTTGTTTTCATCTGAGTCAACGAGTTCTATTTTATATCATTAGTTATAAGTATTGTGTGTAAAACTTATTTGTAATGATGGGAGAGGCAGCCACAGTTGGGGGTCAGTGGGTGCGCCATGCGGGAGGTGGGCCTAACTCACTAGCACTCCCCCCCCCTCCCCCCTCCCCTCAGTGCTAGGAAAGCCTTTGTCTATCCCAGAGGAGAGAGAGAGAAATTACGTAATGATTGTCAGTGGGCGGTCCTTAGTAGTTCACGTTGGGCTCACTAGAGGGCCGGGTATATAAAAAGGGAAGTCTAGCCATTTTTTTCATCAGAACTCGTTAGGCAGAGCGACTTCTCATTTCCCTTGCTAACTATATATATTCTTCTGACTGATGTGAACTTTCTCTACTACCTTACATTCTTATCTCCTCTTTTCCCTACCCTTTTTAACTTCCATGGTCCCGTTGGTGCAGAGCTAGTCAGCCAACGTATTATCGCTTGAGTTCTCATGAGATACATGCCTATTAGATAGCCTATTTTGGAAGGGTTAACTTAGAATAGGATTGATTTATGTTTGTTGCACTTGTATATGCATTTCCCTGTGTGTTATTATTATTATTCCTGTTTTCTGCTGGTCTAGGTAATGCTAGACTGGGGTAAGGCTTTTCTGTGTTACGAGTTGTTGTTTGATGCAGTGGTTAAGCGATAAACCTGCATACTCGTTTCGGTTCAGTGAAGCCTAGGTTGTCTTCGCGGCTGACTGTGTTGAGTTAATAATTTACAGTGCGTGAGGGCAAGAGCCTAACCACCCTGTATTTTATTAACAGTTTGTTTTTACCTTGTCAAGGAGCCGGGAGAAAACCAGATACAAGGGATCTGGATTTCTCAAAGTGCACTTGTTAGTTTTAACGTAATACTTTAAACAGTTGTGAGGACTTCGCTAGGCTACGAGCCGTTTTTGCTCAGTCACTGCTACCTTTTGCCCACAGTACCCCAGCTAGACTTTACTCGATTAGTAGATACAGAATAGTATTGAAGCTTTCTTTATGTATGATATTGTTTATGCACTATTGATTTCATGTGTTGCACGCTTGGCTACTTTAGTGATTAGTGGCCCACGATCACAATCCGAGTAGGCTATTGCCGTTGCATTTGCGGAGTACTTCTTTTTAATGTTTGCCATTTACTATTGCATATTCTTTTAATTATTCTTATGCCAATTTAAACCTTTAATAGTATTTAATTGCCAGTGTTTTTCTTATTGAATTACTGTTCAAAATCCGATACGTACTTCTTACGAGCATCCGAGAAGCATCTAACTTTTTTCAGAAGATTCCTTGCTCGATGCTTAAGGACTATTAATTAACGTAACGTAATAGTGCCGATCCGAAGTAGAGGGTGGAGGACTTCTTAAGTTCTTAGTCAAGGGTGGATTACTTCGGCTTCGGCCAACACTATTCTTTGGTGTTGTTGTTTCTTACTTCATTGTTTGATTGTTGACCAGACTAGAGAATTCCTGTCTCTTTATTAGTCTGTTGTTGAACACTAGTACCGAGTTCTTGTATACCCCGTTATAGCAGATTGAACTCTGGAGGGTATTGGTGTTTTTTGTTCGGCTGGCAGTACTCAGGGGTTGGGATCGTGTGTTTCCGTTGTGGCAGCGAGCCGTACTCGAGTCCTGATTGGGAGCCCTTGTGTACCCGAGTGCCAGGTCGTAACACATCCATAATTACGTTTGACACTTTCCATCGTTACTTAACTGATTAAAGTACTAGGCTATCTATTCCACACTATTCACAACCCTATTTCCAAAGCAAACGCAGAAGTAGTGTAGTTAGAAACCATTTGTATAGGCTATTTCGCAATCATTCAGTTTTTATACTTTACTTTCGCTTGAGGTTATGCTCTCAGCTCTCTTAAACACCTCTATCATATCTACTCTACATTATCGTCTTTCTAATGAATGTAAGCCGAGGGTTTTCACCTCTTCTCATACGATAAATATCAAATATTGTGGATAATTTGTTGTCATTATACGTTGGCTTGCCTCTAGAAAGTTTACCTACATTCTCTAACAAGGGCACTATATATGAACGGCACAATCCATAATTATGGTCTCACTAAGTGACATTTCAAGATAACGTCAACAGTTTGTGTTACTCACATTCCGAAAGATGAATCCGATAATCCTGTTTTCCTTGTTTTGTAGGCTTCAGATCATTGCTAAGAAACATAAGAACATAAGAAAATGGGAGTCTGCATAAAGACATTGGCCACACAAGGCAGATCCCTCACACCCAACCCTAATTATAAAGCCTAATTATAGGCCCAACTTACTAACACCATGAGGACCGACCTCACCGAAACGGTCAGAGGACAACATAAGAAAAGAAAACGGGGGTCTGCAGAGCGTAGATTGGCCCACACCCGGCAGATCCCCCTAACACCCAACCCATCTCGTCCATATGCCTATCTAATTTTATCTGAATGCTCTCTATCGTTCTTGAACCCACTATAGTACTTGGTAGCCTATTCCACCTATCTACAACTCTGTTACCAAACCAATATTTGCTTATATCTTTTCTGAATCGAAATTTGTTTAATTTGAAAACATTTGATCGAGTTCTTTCGCAATAACTGAGCTTTAGTACATCTTTCATGTCCCCTTTATCAATCTCACTAACCCACTTGAACACCTCTATCATATCCTCCTCTAACTCTGCGTCTCTCTAACGAACGTAAGCCTAATTTCTTCAACCTTTCTTCATATGGAAGATTTCTAATATTTTGGATAATTTTGGCCATTCGACGTTGTACTCTCTCCGAGAAATCTATGTCCATTCAGTAATAGGGACACCAAAAGTGGACAGCGTAATCCATATGTGGTCTTACTAACGCTAGTTTTATTTTATGATTACGTCTGCTGTTCTATTACTCACACTTCTAGATATAAATCCTAGAACTCTAATTGCCTTATTTCGAGCACCAATGTATTAATTTCTAGGTTTCAAATCACAGTTGACGATCACTACCAAATTTGTTTCATTATCTGAGTTTCTTATATTCACATTCATCCTGCATTGTCTATCGATTTCCCAAATTGTACTACACTGTATTTATCTACATTGAACTTCATCTGCCAATTAACTGCCCATTCGTGTAGTGGCAGAGAAGCTAGATGGTGTCATGGAAGCGAGTGGGGAGGACCCCATCATCTTCCTCAACGCAGGGAGCAACGACATTTGGAAATACAGGACCGAGGAGTTGCTCACCACGTACCAGGAAATGTTGGAGAGGATCAAGGAGAAGGGTGGAGTTCCTGTGGTACACAGTATCCTACCAAGAAGAGGGGTAAGGAAGGAATGGTCCTCCAGGGCTATTGGTGTAAATAGCCGGCTGGAAAAGTATTGCAAGGCAAATACTATTCCATTCCTGGATAACTGGACCCTCTTCTATGGTAAGGATGAACTGTATGCCCAGGATGGAGTTCATCTCTCTCGACTAGGAGTTTCGACCTTAGCCAGCTCACTCGACAAGTTTGTTGTGGGTTTTGTTAATAAACCATAGGTGTGTAAGTAAAATAGAATCCCAACCACATGAAATTGATAGTAATGACGATAATTCTGATAGCGTAGATTTTCCGTCTAGGTCTAGTAGTTCAACAGGTAAATATTAATTAGTGAAAAACAATAGAAAAATAGTTGCAACTATAAGTAATAGGTTGAGGGTTTATTATACAAATTGTAGGAGTTTATGTAACAAAATGAACGAACTTAGAGCACTTGTTAGCAAATAAAATATAGACATAATAGCGCTAACTGAAACATGGATTAATACAGAAACCAGGCATTTTTGAGCAGAGTTTGATATACCGGGATATAGTGTGTTTAAATATGACCGAACAAGTAGGAGGGGCGGCGGTATAGCAGTGTTTGTCAGGAGTTCATTAACAAGTTGTATTAAATCAGGTATTAGAGTAAATAATGATAATGAAAGTGTTTGGGTAGAGGTTAACGAAGGTAGTGAGACCTTAGTTGTTGGAGTTATGTATAGACCGCCAAATATGATTAGAAGTGGCGGAACGTCATTGTGGGAGGAAATTGAAATAGCATCAAGGTTTAGCAATGTGTGCATTATGGGGGATTTTAATTTTCCGAATATAGATTGGCAGCAACAAATAGGCGACTCTGATTCAAAGGAGTTTATTGAGGTAATACAAGATAGTTTTTATCTCAATTCATAGATACGCCGACTAGAGGTGATAATATTCTCGATTTAGTTTTCAGTAACAATGAACATATGATAAATAGTGTAGAATAATGCAAGGGATGCAATGATAAATAGTGTAGAAATCGGGGACCACAATTCTTTGTATTTTAATATACAATGGAAAGGTAATTCCAGAGAGAATATGACATTAATACCTGACTTTAGAAAAGCCAATTATGGTAGGTTAAGAAGGGCCCTATTAGCGGACTCTATGGTAAAACAATTAAGTCTATCCAGGTGTCCAAATGAGTGTATCCCTTACCCCTAGCTTATGTCAGGAAGGAACATCAAACTTGGTAAATACATACGATAATTTTATCAAGTCAGTATTCATTGTGCAAAATAAATATATCCCCAAAAGAAAATTTAGATCAACACAGAACCAACCCCAATGGATGAATAATAGACTATTAGACATTCTAGAAAAAAAAGAGAGGAATATATAGAAAAATTAAGAAAGGCGAAATTCACCTACTTGCTTACTATCAAAATGTATCAAGACAGGTAAAACAGGATATTGGAAGGAAAAGAGAAATTATCAAATCAAGGTTGCAAATGACTCAACAAATAATCCTAAAGCTTTTTACCAACTATATAAATCCAAAGTTAGAGATGTAATTGGTCCCCTTAAAACTTCGATAGGAGAAATGACAGAAAATTACTTAAAAATGTGCAGTACATTAAAAAATCAATTTCTTTCCGTTTTCACTAATGAAAATTTGGCACAGTTTCCAGAAGTCCGTAAGGTGTATAGCGATAGTATAGAAAATAGGTCAAGTACGGTTACTATAAGTAGAAATGATGTGCTTAAGGAAATTGACAGACTGAAACCTCATAAATCTACTGGTCCGGATGAGGTATATGCTAGAGTATTAAAAGAATGCAGAGATGAGGTTAAGTTACCCATTAACATTTCTATTTAACAAGTCATTAGAAACCGGTGTAGTTCCAGAAGCTTGGAAGCTTGCAAATGTAGTTCCAATATTTTAAAAAGGTGATAAATCAATAGCATCCAATTACCGTCCCATTAGTCTCACATCAATCATAGGAAAGCTACTAGAGTCAATTATTGCTACGAAAATTAGAAACCACTTAGAAAAATTGAATTTAATAAATTCTTCTCAGCATGGATTCACTCAGGGACGTTCTTGCCTTACTAATGTGCTTAGTTTTTTCTCAGAGGTGTATGAAGCGGTAGATATGACAAGTCATATGATATAATATATTTAGATTTCAGTAAAGCTTTTGACAGAGTCCCGCATGAGAGATTGATGAGAAAAGTTGAGGCGCATGGAATAGGTGGGTCGTTGTTGGGATGGATTAGGTCATGGCTAATTGGTAGGAAGCAGAGAGTCAGCATAAATGGTACTAAGTCAGAGTGGGGATCAGTCAAGAGTGGTGTCCCCCAGGGATCTGTATTGGGTCCTCTTTTGTTTATTATATACATAAATGACCTTGATTTAGGTATAACTAGTAGGATAAGTAAATTCGCAGACGATACCAACATAGGGAGAGCAATAGATTCAGATAGCGACATAGAGTGCCTCCAAAGGGATCTAGATACCTTACACGAATGGTCAGTAAATTGGCAGATGAATTTTAACATTGCCAAATGCAAAGTATTAAAGATAGGGAAGACGAATACTAATGCAAAATATAAACTAGCAAATACGGAATTAGAAAACTCAGACTGCGAGAAAGATTTGGGTGTGTTTGTTAGCAACGATTTGAAGCCTAGAAAACAGTGTATAAGCGTTCGCAACAAGGCAAACAGGATTCTAGGGTTCATCTCAAGGAGTGTAAGTAACAGAACTGCCGATGTTATCTTGAAACTTTACTTGTCATTAGTGAGACCTCATATGGTTTATGCTGTCCAATTTTGGTGTCCTTATTATATAATGGACATAGGTTCGTTGAAGAGAGTAAAGCGAAAAATGACAAAAAATATTCATAATATTAGAAATCTACTATATGCAGAAAGGTTGAACAAATTAGGCTTACATTCGTTAGAAAGACGCAGAGTTACAGGGGATATGATAGAACTGTTCAAGTGGGTTAGTGGGATAAATAAAGGAGACATGACAAATGTACTGAAGCTCAGTGATAGCGAAAGAACTCGAACAAATAGTTTCAAATTAGATAAATTTCGTTTCAGAAAAGATATAGGCAAATATTGGTTTGGTAACAGAGTTGTAGATGGGTGGAATAGGCTACCAAGTGATAGATTGGGATCAAGAACGATAGGGAGATTTAAGATAAAATTAGATAGGCATATGGACGAGATGGGTTGGGTGTGAGGGGGATCTGCCGGGTGTTGGCAAATCGGCGCTCAGCAGACCCCGTAATCTTGTGTTAATTCCTGACCGTTTTGGTGGGGTCAGTGCTCAAGGTATTAGTGAGTTGGGCCTTGTAATTGGTGTTGGGTGTGACAGGGATCTGCCTTGATCGGCTTTTTGCAGACTCCCATTTTCTTATGTTCTTATGTATCAGCTATCTTTGGAGAACAAACATATCTCAGTTTGTATAATCCGTACTAGATATGATTATATATATACAGTATATACATAAAATAACCAATGAATATGGTTCATGAATATACATATTATACATATATATATCCCTTCCCCATGTTTTGCACTAGGCCATCATGGTTGCCATCGGGGCTGCGATATGTCCACTACACCATGAGGTGCGATATGTCCCATCCATAACGCACAAAATGCGTTATAGATGGGAAAATAGCCTTATGCAAAATATATCTATTTTCTGTAGAGAATTATAATTCATAATGGTTGATGACCTCATTGTGTAGTGAGTTGTAACCGAGACGTCAACCCTGATGTTCAACATATACTGTACATATAATGTATAGAGGCTAAAAATTCACCATTTTATAAAAAAAGAAAAAAAAAGAAAAATGAAATAAATAAAGCCAATGCTAGATAGGAAGATTGAAAGCGTCCTAAAATTGTTATGAATTATAAACCAAACAAAACAGGAAACATATAATAATAAAATGCACAAAGTTTGACATTGGAGACAAATATTTATGACAATAGGTCTGGGTGTCAGGTCGGCATCCTTTAACCCTTAACTGGCGGGGCCCGCCTTAAGTCGGGCTCAAATTTGCAGCAAGTTAGGAGCATTATTAAGGCTTTTAAAGGATTAAAATTGAGTGCAAATGGCCGGGAGCGCAGCAGGCCACCCAGATCCAGGGCTTACCGCCGCCCACTGACTCACGCTCCCTCTGTTCTCGAGAGGCCGGCAGTATTGCCAGTAGTGAGCGTAGCGGGAAAAAATATGCCGCTATATGCTAAACTCCCATGTTAGTGGTACCACTGCGTGAGAACGACGAGTGCTACGTAGCTCGTTCTGGTCTCATTTTGAAGCTTTTAGCGCCTAGTTTTTTGCTGAATACATTCATTTTCATGCAGATACTTAATTGATCATTCAGGAGGGCTTGAATATGCCCAAAATAGCCCAAAATGGCCCAAAACCCCCCGCTAGATAAGGGTTAAGAGGATTAGTAACCTCCGCCCCAAACCCTTCCCCTGCCCTCCTATACTATGCTCCTATACACACCTATAGATCTAGAAGAACAGATACTGGGAGATATTTCAACACTAACCCTCATCATGAAATCTAACTAGTACGTTCCTTAGCTTTAACTAAAACGATTATGTTTATTTATGAACATTGACTCTACTGATCTGCACTTTTTAAAGTCACTATATATTATGAATACTTTACTGGCTCCCCAGTATAGAATTGTACATAATTTGCTCTCTCTCTCTCTCTCTCTCTCCAGATAATACAGTTGAACATATGAAATTGTATCCACTGAGTGACTTTATGTATGGAAAGAAAAACAGTATGATTATATTAAGGGTGTAGTTCCTTATACTGTAGTTTATTTATATGACCAAGTAGCGGGTTTGTTACAAATTAGTTGTGTAAGTCAATCATGATAGTCTTCCTTCCATATATAGCACAATGAGTGGATAGTTTTGTGTGGCCAACTGTACATACCTGACCACGGTCGCCTAATTAAATATGACCTTTACCTGCCCCTTCCGGGAAATACCATTTATTCACAGATAGGCTCAATAACAATGAATAGAGTATTGCCTCAATGGTCTTATGTAGCTGGTGGGACTTTGACATAGTAGTCTAGTCATTCTGGCGCAAATTTGGGCAAACCCGTCACTAATTGCAAAAGAAACGAAACCAGTTTTATTTGGTGGACTGAGGAGTTAGAAATAACATATCAAAAATCCCACTTAGTCCAAATATTGGAACATGCTAAATTTTACCATTGAAAATTGTATAGCCTATCTATGAGCCAGTTTTCCTGCATACGTCATGACGCAACTCGGCCAATTTTCACAGTAAGAATCTAAAATTGGTACCTACACCTATGTTTTCATAGCTAATCTTTCATAAAAAACATGATTTCGAATGGATGCAGTCATATTTAAGGCCACTTTTAGAGGTTAGCCCATGGTTTTAACCCTTTACCCACCAGCACGATAACCTAAGTCAACATGTCAACATGTCAGATGAGTGGCTTCATCACTAGCCCGTCTATAAGTTTATAATAAGACGGATAACTGTGACTGCAAGTGATATATCCCAGGTTGGGAAGATTGATATTCGACACTATGTGGCCCCAACGAATGGAATGAAAAAGCTTGAGTACAGGAAAATCCTGTTATCTGGGATGAAGTCACAAGAGGAACTGGCCCATGTGGATCTGTTGTGGAAAACAACCTTTCCAGTCAGACCACAGAGACCAGGCTGGTCAGGTTTCATGCAACTAGTCTCCAAAGGAGACCATCCTGGTGTATCATCGGTAAGGTTATTGCCAATGATTGACATGGATCCCGGAGACCTGACGTGTATATACTCCACTTTGTGTTTTGTGCTTGAGCACTCCAGTCGTTATGATGTTACTCCAGTGATCACCTTCGATCAGCCACTCTGGTGGAAGGCTACTACCATTCTGGAAAACGAGAGGGAAGGAAGTCCACTCCAATCAATTATACTGAGACTCGGAGGCTTCCACTAACACGCTCATGAGCTACTTGGGCTGCATTGCTATTTTAAGACGTTTATCCCCATCTAGGTGTCGATTTCTTCCTGGCGAGCGATAGCAAGCCAGCATTATATGAAGAAATCCGGCTTCGCCGTAGACATTTTTCTATCGAAAAATGTACAAATTTAGCCTGTTGTCAAAATAAAATAAAAAATATGCTGGCTCGCTACCGCTCATCAGTAAACAAATTGACACCTGGATGGGGATAAACGTCTTAAAACAGTAGGCTGAATGGGGCCAAATGGATACAAGCCAGAGAAAGAGAGAAAAGGACAGACATAACAAAAAGCAGGTGACCCCCCTTAAACCCCTCGCGGAATGTGAGTATAGTCGGTTTTAATTCAGCTGGCGGTAAATTCAATGTTTTAGCAGCTGATTTATCGATTCTTAATGGAAGTATACACCTTACTATGTACCTGCGTCAAATTACAGTTTTCATCATTAACAACATATTTCGCAAACAAATCTGCGAACAAGGGGAGTAAACACGATCGGAACATGACCATTAACCTATTGTAACTAAAGAAAATGGGTTGTGAATTTCCACTATTTCCTGCTTGACTCTTCCCAAAATGTTACACATATCAGTTTTATAGTTCGAGTCCTTTAAGAGTTATACGATACTAAGAGTCAAGACTTCAAGCCTAATTATACTGATGTGACCATAATTATATAATTATAACTTCACCACATTCACATCCAGAATTCGATGAACATTATGCATCGAGCCATTTATCCAGCTGTAGCTGTTAACGACATATATGTCCTTATTAACAAATGACTAATTCGTTCATTAGATTACATATTCATTTATGTGTGGCTATGAATCACACAGGTCTGAAACGTAGTTTAGAACAAGATACATTACAGTGATACATTTTCAAATAGTAAGCTAAAAGACATATTCTACCCTTATACAGTCGGCCAAATAAGTGATGTCTCGGCAACATGTATATTTTTATCAGAAATTTGTATCAGCAATATCTGAACCGCAATATCTTCATTTCGAGTGAGATATACAAACGCGTTCCTACACTTCCCCACCATAATCAACATCTGACAGACATTATTACAGTACACAGCGATCCAAACGTAATGACAGCTATACAAACATGTTCCTACACTTCCCCACCATAATCAACATCTGACAGACATTATTACAGCACACAGCGATCCAAACGTAATGACAGCCGAGCCATGACTTATTAGCGCGACTGTACAACCTCTCTTTCTCTTTACATCTACATTTTCTTCTACATCCTAAAATACACTGTTATCTGTATTTTGTATTTATTTGTTCTGTCAGTGCAAACAACCTCTTTATTTTCCAAGCATTTTACACTTCATTCCACATCTCTTTCTAGTTGTTGTCTAAATAAATTATATATATACCGGTATATATATACCGGTATATATATTTTGTTCTGCATTTCGCTACAATCTCTAGTTCTCTTTCCGTAGGTTTATTGTACCTGTATTTATTCTGTACAGCTGATCCTTCTAATTTTCGTATTTACTTTCTATCTTATGTCTCCTTTATCGTCCTCCTGCTTATTCCTCCATTCTCTAAAAAAATCCCCCTTAGCGCTGACCCCTACATTAGGATATCTCGTAAAAGTTTAAATGAAAATCTGAACCCGTAACTACCTCGTTATGGCAATTGCTCACATCCAATTACAGGCGATTACCTCTTAATGACGGTAATTTGGCGTCCCTCCTCCCTACCCCTATCCCTTCCCTGTACCCTCCACCCCTCCTTCTCCCTCCACCTCCCTGTCTCCTCCTCCCTCCACTTCCCATGCTTGGAAGGACTCCTTGTGCACACGACTTAGGTTAGGATATTGTTACATGTGGGAACTTGGTGTTCCTAAAGGAGAACACGAAATATGTTGTCAACTATGTAAAAAACCAAGAAGTCATACCTTAAATCATTATATACTGCACTGCCAACACCTAGCGAAATATAGAAACAATGTCATAGATAAGGTCGATGAACAAATTATATGGATGTTCAATCATAATATGATTACTCAAATAATAGCCAAATGCAAAAAAATACAATACATCGTAAGGTAAATCTACATAAAACAAAGTTTAGGATTTAGTGTTATGATTAGTATGTAATTGATAGCCTCATTATATCATTATTGTTATTATAATAATAAATGTGTATGTATACACTGTATATTGTGAAATTTGTGTGTTATTGTATGAATTATTGTGTGTATAGGTATGTATGTAGGTATATGTACATGCATGTGTGTGTGTGTGTGTGTATGTATGTATGTATATGTATGTATATGTGTATATATATATGTATATACTGTATATGTATTTATGTGTGTATGGGTGTATGTATGTGTGTGTATATGTAGGCATGTATTAAACTGGAGTGGGAGGGTCATTCTATGACATTAAGGAAAGTAGAAGGATTATAGCAAACCCACGCTAAGCCTAAGCCCAGCTTAGCTAAGGGTCCTTCTTAAACAGTTAGGGACAACTGGTTTGCTAACAAGTATAGAGATAAAAACTTACTAAATGTTGTATTCATGTCTGTGTTGATATTGTACATGTATAATATGAGTAGGGTAAAAGACTGTTTTATCACCTTTGCCCTTTTGAGACGTGTAATTATGTATTCCCATGTATTTATGCTTTCTCAATAAAGAATCAATCAATCAATCCACTTCCCAGTCTCCTCCCCCCAAAGACGAAGTACAAATGAGCAATGCCCTCAATACCTTCTTTGCATCAGTTTTTACAACAGAAGACCTTAGTGATATCCCTACACCATCGCCGATTCAGATTAATAATTCAGATGTTCTAAGCAATATAACCGTTACAGAGAGAGAAGTATTGAACTGTTTAGATAAACTCAAGGTAAATAAAACGCCTGGACCTGATACAATCTCGCCTAGAGTTCTAAAGGAAGCTAAGGATGAGCTCTCCAAAACACTGACATTGCTATTCAATAAATCCTTGCAGTCTGGAACTATGCCTGATCAGTGGAAGCTAGCCAACGTAACACCGATATTAAAAAAAGGCAGCAAATCCCAACCCTGTAACTATCGTCCAATTAGCTTAACCTCAGTTGTATGTAAAATGCTAGAAACGGTCATAAGAGACAGACTCGTAAATCACTTAAGAGGAAAATAACATACTTAAAGACACTCAACACGGCTTTCGTAAAAAACGTTCCTGTTTAACAAACCTCTTAGACTTCTTCCACGATATCCTCAACCTCTACGATGAGAGTAAAGCTGTAGATATTATATAACTTGATTTTCAAAAGGCCTTTGACAAAGTTCCCCACAAACATTTACTGCTAAAACTAAAAGCTCATGGAATACAAGACGGTGTGTTGAAATGGATAGAAAATTGGCTCAGCGACAGAAAGCAAAGAGTTGTCATAAACGGCAAGGCATCTAAATGGACCAATGTAAGTAGAGGGGTACCCCAGGGATCGGTACTAGGACCAATTTTCTTTCTAATTTACATCAACGACATATATGAGGGTCTCACCTGTACAATCTCAAAATTTGCTGACGATACAAAAATTGCAAATAGCGTACTCTCAAAAGAACAAGTTGACGATATGCAACACAATCTAGATAAATTGTCATGTTGGGCCCAAATTTGGCAAATGAGTTTCAATGCGATAAATGTAAAGTACTACATATCGGATACCTAAATGAGAAAGCAAACTATTCGATGAATGGCACTCAGCTTAAAAATTTAAACAGAGAAACCGATCTGGGAGTAACAATATCGAGTAACCTAAAACCGAGTCAACATTGTTCAGAAGTTGTTAAGAAGGCAAACAAAATAATTGGCTTTATAGGCAGGTCATTTGAGCATAAATCCAAAGAAGTTATCCTAACCCTTTACAATTCCTTAGTCCGCCCTCTTCTGGAATACTGCGTTCAATCCTGGTGCCCTTATTACCAACAAGATATAAACAAGCTAGAACGAGTTCAACGTAGAGTTACCAAAATGATACCTAGCCTAAAGAACAAACCATACGAAGAGCGTCTTAGAGAATTAAATCTATTTCCTTTAACCCAGCGCAGATTAAGAGGTGACTTAATTCAAGTGTTCAAAATCATCAAAGGCATCGACAATATGAACTGTAGTAAGTACTTCACTATCGGCCAATCTAATTACACACGGGGAAACGGTTGCAAAATTATTGGTAAATCTTTTAACTCACACGAACCTAAGAATTTCTTCTTCAATCGAGTTGTCAACTTGTGGAATGGGCTTCCCCGAGACGTTATAGATGCAGCACCGTTGATTCATTTAAACTTTGCCTAGACAAATATCTCGCATCAAACCCGCGACTGACTGCGTTTGTAAATAAAATAACTTTATTTTATCCTCCTCTCAGTTACTAACCCCTCTGTCCCCTACTAACTTCCTAATCCTGCCACGGACATTAGTTCCCTTTCCAATGTTCCCTTACCCACTCTAAACCACTGTTTGGACACTTGATCCTCAGTGTTTTGGAGGACAAGCAGCCTAGAAGGGTCACTAGAACTGTTGTTGCTTGATTTCCTTTGTACTCCTTTGTATTCCCCTCCACTTCCCTGTCTCCTCCCCCTCCACTTCCCTGTCTCCTCCTCCCTCCACCTCCCTGTCTCAACCTCCCTCCACCTCCCTGTCTCCTGGGCACCCTTCTCCCTTTAGTTTTGAGATTTTAAGACCATTCGCCCCATTAGTTTGGCAAATTTAAGACCATTCGTGCCATTAGGCGTCGAATTTTTCCTGGCGAACGATAGCGAGCCTGCAATTTAGAAGATCTCGAAGGGGGGTCGTGGGGTATTCTTTTAAGTATGATGTAAGTCTAGGAAGAAAACTAAAATAATACATACCGGTATATATATATATATATAAGTAAAAAGGTCCCCTAAAGTTATGGTTAGCTCTGAACTTTGGCAATGGATGGTACCTTGATGGAGGCCTAGAGAGCAAACTAACTTTAACTCTCTCTCTCTCTCTCTCTCTCCCAAAGGGAATCCGAAATTGATTATTTACCGATTCCTAACTGGCATATGTCTCCGGGAGGCACTCGATACAGGCAGTTCTGCGTTTTGTCTCCCTCACTCACATAGAACAAAAAAATACCGACCTTTTCCGAACCATCACTATATTTCCCCTCTCTCTACTACTCTCCCCCCCCCCCCCCTTCTCTCTCCCTTCTATCTTCACTAGCCCCTCCCCCCCCCTTCTCTCTTTCTCCACTAGCACCTCCCCCTCTTCTCTCTCTCTCCACTAGCCCCTCCCCCCCCTTCTCTCTTACTAGCCCCTCCCCCCCCCCTTCTCACTCCACCAGCACCCCCCTTTCTCTCTCCACTAGCCCCTCCCCCCTTTCTCTCTCCACTAGCCCCTATCCCTCCTCTCTCCACTAGCCCCTCCCCCCTTCTCTCTCCACTAGCCCCACCCCCTCCCTTCTCACTCCACCAGCACCCCCCCCTTTCTCTCTCCACTAGCCCCTCCCCCCCCTTTCTCTCTCCACTAGCCCCTCCTCTCTCTCCACTAGCCCCTCCCTTTATCTCTCTCTTCACCAGCACCCCCACCCCCATTCTCTCTCCACTAGCCCCTCCCCCCTTCTCTCTCTCCACCAGTCCCCCCCTTCTCTCTCCACTAGCCCCCCTCCTTCTCTCTCTCTCTCTCCCCCCCCCCTCCCCCCCTTCCCTCCCCCGCTCTCAAGTCTATCTATCTATCTATCTACTGTATATGCTCAGGCCCAAGAAACTCGCTAAATTTATGGTTATTTGGTGTATTATATTACACCAGATGCTTATTGACCTTATGTTTTGATATAAATTAATGAGCTACCCATAGTTATCATAAAAAAAAAAAAAAAAAAATATATATATATATATATATATATATATATACGGAAAAATACAATTACTGTACATCCAACTACATGTATAGCATCACTATCAATAAGTCAAATGTCCTACCCAACAGTCACACATTTGAGTATTTATGAAAGCCTATTTGAAAGCTAAACTATATTAACACACACACACCCTCATCAATTCGGTTCACCCTACAAAACTACCATATTTCAAAGGAACGGTGAACATGGCACAAAAACCGACTAGAAAAACCACCCTAGACAAACAGTAATCAGAGTCATACGAATTGTGTCATCTCTATCCTAGATAAACAGTAAATCAACTCACAAGCTTTCAGAGAACACTTTAAAAATGTACCACTATTATCTCGACTCGAAAATCATCGGCAAACAAATTAAATCATATCTAATTGATCAAATACCGGTAGCTCTTGTGCAATCTCTTACTTTGGTCCATATTGTATTATATAAGAAGGATCTGTCATAGTAAAAAAAAAGTTAAGTTAGATAGTTCGAAGCCTGTTAATTACTGAAACTAATCATCTAACAATAGCCAGAATAAAGTTAATAGGACGTCACCGGTACAGAATGGGTTAAAGGGGGATTAGTTTGCTCCCTAGAACTATATTAAGTTTAAAAAAAACACTCCCAAGACTCCCTTTCGAGATAAATTTGTACAATTTTCCGTAGAAAATGGGTTCTTCTTACATTACAGGCTCACTATCGCTCGTCAGGATAAAATCGACACCTCGATGGCACTAAAGGTTTCCCTTGCATTGTTTCTCTCATCTTTCAATGGCCTCGGCGAGAACTGGTCTCCCGAGGGCTAAATATTGTCAAAACATGGGGCGAAAGGTCTTAAAATCGCTAAAGTAATAAGGCAAACGTCTTAAAATCTCAAAAGTCAAGGGGCTAAACATGCAGGAGAAGAGGGTCCAGTAAAAAAACACAAAAATCTTTACTAAAATGACTGACAGTTATTAATGTTTTTATTTTATTTTATTGTCTGTGGTAATTTAGATTGGGGCTGTTCTTGTGGCTGTATGGGAGAGTGGGCGTATGGACTGGTGTGGTATATGGGCGTACGAGGGGGTAGGGGGGGTCAGGGATCAGAGGTCAGCACAGGGGGGTAGGGGAGGGGAGGGGTAGGTGTTGTAGACCAGGGTAGGGTAAGACCGTATATATTCATGACTAGCTTCTGGTAATGAGGGTGTGGTGGTGTGGTGGTCCCCATATATACTGTATACCTTTTTTTTTTTGTAAAGACCTCCGTCTACGTATTGTGAAAAACCTGTTATACCTGTATACCTATATACTGTAAACTCACTTCCTGCCCCACCTCATCTCTGGCTTATTGGTTTGTCTGATCTGTCTGTCTGTCTGGTTGGTCCTTATGGTTGGTCTATATGTCATCTGATGGATGGATCTGGATTGAAGGAAATCCTGGAACAAGTGTTTGCCAGCAACACTGTCACTCACATCATGAGTGGTAAAGCTGTTGCCAGGGCTTTGAGGGGACATTTCCTTGTGGATACTGCCCTCCATGCAATCCTACTGGCAGATTCACTTGGCTTCAAACTGACTTCAAGCTCCCTTTCCATGGTACCTCTAGAGACCGAGGATGAATGTGGCGATGATCAGGAATCGGACGAGGAGGGACCCCTGCCATCAGTGGTCACAGATGGTTCACAGGCGGAGGAATCAGCTGATAGTGATCAAGCTGAGGAATCAGCTGATACGGATCAAGGGGTACATGTCCCAGACATTATGCAGGACGTTGCGAAGATGCTCGATCAACTGATTTCAGGAGAGATATCCATGTCGGAGGTTGAATCGTCACCAACACTGAATGAAATACAAGCCTTGATTTCCAATGCGACCGACACACCCAAAGAAAGAAGGAACACTTGTCAGCTGTGGATGATGTACATGATGATGCTTGACATCATTCGATAGTTTCTACGATCAGAAAGGACTGAGAACTGTGCTCCATCTTGAAGCAATGAAGGAGATGTTACCATACCTTGCAGCTTCGGGACACAGCTTGTACACAAAGTCATTGCATATCTACTTGCAGAAGATGTCTGACCTCGAGACCAGAAATGAGGGACTTTTCAATAAGTTCAAAGATGGACTTCATGTTGTTCGAAGGTCTGACAGATTCTTGGGTGGGTTGTCCCCTGACCTAGTAATATAACAGGTCCTAATGAGAAGCCTCAAAGAGGAGCCTTAGCAGGGGACGCGGATTGACAGAAACATAAAAGAATGTGTGGTGCATGTCCAGTCCGGTGTGTGCAGAAGTGACCCAAGCTATGCAGGACCTTACCAATGTAGCATTTGTCAGTAGTGAACAGCACAAAGATCTGTCCACAGCCCATCAGAAGAAGGATTCTGCTGATGTGAACAAACTGATTGAATTCCTCCAAGATTGGAGACCATTCGAGAAAGAAGGTGGTCTGAGGAATCTGGTGACTGGTGTACTTGCAGCAGAGAAAGTGAATGTGACTCAGGCGAAAGAAGTTGGGGAGAGCATTCTGTATGGGATGTGTGGGAAACAGGTTTGCAATTACACATATCGGAAGAAAGATCGAGCAGTTACTATGGAATCCAAGTCAAAAGTCAAGATTGATGGTGATGACGTGCATATTGACCCACAACTACTATTCCAAAGGCTGGTTATTATTGGTACGCATAAGGACAAACTCAATGAGGCATTTTGTTATGAACTGTGTGGATTCCCTCCAGCTCTTTCTGATAGACGGGACGTCCTCTTGAAGGCCAATAAGCCAGCGCTGGCAAATGCCATTTGGGAATTAGCACCTACGATCTCTGATAAAGAGCAAGAGGAACTCTAATCTAGCCATATTACACTGTCATCGACGGAGGCGCATTGCTACATAGGATAATTTGGGAGAATGGAGAGACATATGATGCCATCTGTCAAAGATATGCGGCATACGTAAAGCAGAAATACAAACAACCCGTCATTGTCTTTGACGGGTATGAAGGTGGACCAGCGCTAAAGGATGGCACCCAATTCAGAAGAACAGGATCGGCAGTAGTCAGAGATGTTCATGTGTCCCTGGGTATGCAACTCCAAATGAAGAAAGATGACTCCTTGGCCAGCAAAACCAACAAACAGAAGGTCATTAACATGCTGGGTAGTACCATGGAGAAATCAGGTTGTGTAGTTCACCATGCAGATGGCGATGCTGACATAGTTATTGTTTCCCATGCTCTGAAGGTTGCTGAGACATGTGACACTATCATTGTTGGAGATGACCCTGACCTTATGATACTATTGTGCCATCATGCCACTAGGAACCACAGGAGACTCTACTTCCATCCAGAGGCAAAGTCCGGACAACAGCACAGGTGTGTCGAGACTTGATGTTTGTCCATGCAATGTTAGGCTGCGACACTACTTCGAAAGCGTTTGGTATTGGTAAAGCTGTAGGATTGAAGCTGATCCATACAAATGAGACATTCATCCAGCAGGCAGTTGTCTTTAACAGAACAGGATGCACACAGAGTGAGATTGCTGCTGCTGGAGAAAAAGCTATCCTCTGTGTGTACAAGGCAAATGCCAAGATCAGTGACTTGAATGAACTGCGGCATCAGACGTTCCTTCAACTGGTGAAGACAAGTAAAAAGGCAGTCCAACCTAAAAGTTTACCACCGACTTCAGCAGCCGCATAGTACCACAGTCACCGTGGATATCATCAGGTCCAAGCATAGAAAGAAGTACAGCTGGATGCTGATGAGTGGGGTTGGAAAATAGTTGACAGGCGAATGATTCCAGTTCAAACATAGTCAGAATATTGCACCCAAGGAACTACTGGAGTTTGTCAGATGCCAGTGCAAGACTGGATGCAGCACCAATCACTGTGGGTGCAAAAAGGCGGAATAACCATGCACTACTGCATGTGGAGAGTGCAGAGGTGTGTGTGAGAATGGAGGAGATGGTGAAGGGACTGAAATGAGTGCAGATGAGAATGGCACCCAGTAGTGAGGACAACTGGGAAAAAACTATGGTCTGAACGTCGGTCTCAATGTCTCATGGTATGGGTGATAACTTGATCAGTCTGTTGTAAACCTGGTGTCCTACGATATTTGGAGGTCAATGATGTATCTCTGTATGTCCTGTCTCATGAGGTTGGCAGATATTTATTCAGCAGGAAGAACCAAACACATTCAAATGAAGGTAGAAACTGTGGGTGACATTAGAGGTCAATGGACGGGGTAGGCCTATTCATGGTACTAGTGATTATCAACTGAAAACATAAACTTTTTCCCTCTTCTTAAGGAGAAACTGTATACCACATCAGCAATTCAACAATTTATGTCATTAGTTACAGATTTATAGTAATTATATGTACTTTTATATGTGTGTCCTAATGTCGCCAGGGCCTTAACTGTGAAATATTTTTGAATGCAAAATAAACACTGTTCCAATACTTCGATTAATTGGGATTTTTAATATGTTATTTAGTACAGACCAAGCCCCTAAATAAAGTTGGTTTTGTTTCTTTTGCAATTAGTGGTGGGTGAAACCCTAAGTTGACTGTACTATAGGCCTCCAGTATTTTTTCTTTCAGTAAATGTATGTGAGTGTGCATGTATGTGTGTGTGTGTGTGTGTGTGTGTGTGTGAATAAATACAGGAGTATTATATATATACATATACAGTATATAATATATATATATATATATATATATATATATATATATATATATATGTACCGGTATATATATATATATATATATATATATATATATATATATATATATATATGTATATATATATATATAGATATATACATACACATATACAGTTTCAAGACAGCATTAGCAGTTCTGTTACACTCCTAAAGATGAACCTGAGAATCCTGTTTGCTTTTTTACGAATGCTTATACATTGTTTCCTACCCTTCAGTTCATTGCTAACAAACACACCCAGATATTTCTCACATTCTGAGATTTGTAATTCCGTATTAGCTAGTAGGCCTATATATATTTTGAATTTATATTCACCGTCCATGTTAAATGTCACATGCCAATTTACTAACCATTCATGTAAAGTATCTAGTTTACTTTAGAGGTACTCTATATCACTATCCGAATCTACTTGTCTCCTCAATCTGGTATCGTCTACAAAATATATATATATATATATATACCGTATATACAGTATATATATATATATATATTTTTTTTTAGATGGTCATAACGTTAGTGGTCATAGCGCTAGTGATCATAATAATGTGTATAGAGTCATCATTATTATTTTCCTTTGGTCGGGTTCGTGTGTGACCCTCGGAGGTATTAAGACATGGTGGGAATAAATTGTGTGACGCATGTCCAGTGTGAGCATGCTGTACAGAACGCCTAGTCATGCCCCACTCTCGCTAGGATCGTCAGGGCAGGAACTTTGGCTGTAGTCTATGTAGAGTTTCCTAACTTAGTTCATGTGAGCCGTTGTACTATAAGTAATATGAATATGTATTTTGTTTTCATCTGAGTCAACGAGTTCTATTTTATATCATTAGTTATAAGTATTGTGTGTAAAACTTATTTGTAATGATGGGAGTAGCAGCAGCCACCGTTGGGGGTCAGTGGGTGCGCCATGCGGGAGGTGGGCCTAACTCACTAGCACTCCCCCCTTCCCCCTCCCCTCGGTGCTAGGGGAGCCTTCGTCTATCCCAGAGGAGAGAGAAAAATTACGTAATGATTGTCAGTGGGCGGTCCTTAGTAGTTCACGTTGGGCTCACTAGAGGGCCGGGTATAAAAAGGGAAGTCTAGCCATTTTGTTATCAGAACTCATTAGGCAGAGCGACTTCTCATTTCCCTTGCTAACTATATATATTCTTCTGACTGATGTGAACTTTCTCTACTACCTTACATTCTTATCTCCTCTTTTCCCTGCCTGTTTAACTTCCATGGTCCCGTTGGTGCAGAGCTAGTCAGCCAACGTATTATCGCTTGAGTTCTCAGAGATACTTGCCTATTAGATAGCCTATTTTTGGAAGGGTTAACTTAGAATAGGATTGATGTATGTATGTTGCACTTGTATATGCATTTCCCTGTGTGTTATTATTATTATTCCTGTTTTCTGCTAGTCTAGGTAATGCTAGACTGGGGTAAGGCTTTTCTGTGTTACGAGTTGTTTGATGCAGTGGTTAAGCGATAAACCTGCATACTCGTTTCGGTTCAGTGAAGCCTAGGTTGTCTTCGCGGCTGACTGTGTTGAGTTAATAATTTACAGTGCGTGAGGGCAAGAGCCTAACCACCCTGTATTTTATTAACAGTTTGTTTTTACCTTGTCAAGGAGCCGGGAGAAAACCAGATACAAGGGATCTGGATTTCTCAAAGTGCACTTGTTAGTTTTAACGTAATACTTTAAACAGTTGTGAGGACTTCGCTAGGCTACGAGCCGTTTTTTGCTCAGTCACTGTTACCTTTTGCCCACAGTACCCCAGCTAGACTTTACTCGATTAGTAGATACAGAATAGTATTGAAGCTTTCCTTATGTATGATATTGTTTATGCACTATTGATTTCATGTGTTGCAAAGCTTGGCTACTTTAGTGATTAGTGGCCCACGAGCACAATCCGAGTAGGCTATTGCCGTTGCATTTGCGGAGTACTTCTTTTTAATGTTTGCCATTTACTATTGCATATTCTTTTAATTATTCTTATGCCAATTTAAACCTTTAATAGTATTTAATTGCCAGTGTTTTGCTTATTGAATTACTGTTCAAAATCCGATACGTACTTCTTACGAGCATCCGAGAAGCATCTAACTTTTTTCAGAAGATTCCTTGCTCGATGCTTAAGGACTATTAATTAACGTAACGTAATAGTGCCGATCCGAAGTAGAGGGTGGAGGACTTCTTAAGTTCTTAGTCAAGGTTGGATTACTTCGGCTTCGGCCAACACTATTCTTTGGTGTTGTTGTTTCTTACTTCTTTGTTTGATTGTTGACCAGACTAGATAATTCCTGTCTCTTTATTAGTCTGTTGTTGAACACTAGTACCGAGTTCTTGTATACCCCGTTATAGCAGATTGAACTCTGGAGGGTATTGGTGTTTTTTGTTCGGCTGGGGTTGGGATCGTGTGTTTCCGTTGTGGCAGCGAGCCGTATTCGAGTCCTGATTGAGAGCCCTTGTGTACCCGAGTGCCAGGTCGTAACAAATGGCGACCTTGCTTAGGATTTTGTGAACAGTATACATTTTTGCAGAGTTGTACAACATTTGTTTGTTTGTATTTTAGCGTGCATATTGAAGAATATTTTTTTTGTATGGCAATTAGTAAAGCATTTAAGAGACTCCAGTTAATTTAGTAATTAGTGCTTGCATAGGAAGTTTAACACTTTTGTCTCGAGATTTTTTTTGTGGACTTCAGTATGTCGTGCATTAGCACTGACGATGAGCGAGAGATGCCATTTGAAGGTGTGCCGTTAGTAACCAGTGAGGAGGATGCTAGAGTTTTTGTGAGTAAGCGGTACCACGTGACGGAGGAGAGGCTGACTGGGGTGGATGTTTGTGGCTTGCACCTGATAGCCAAGGTTTTGGGCATTTCCAATGTAGTAGGGATGTCCAAGGGGGAGCTGATTTCCTGGGTGTTGCGTGGGCGACATGGGGTTTCGGAGGAGAGGGCGTTTGGGGGGGTTCCTCCCCAGATCCCCTCTCACTCGACTCCCACAGTGCCGTCCACTCAGTTACCGGAGGTTAGCACTCTCCCACAGAGGGATGAGAATTGGCAGATTGGAGTGCCCTCGGGTGGTGCACATGGTGGTTCACCAGTTTTGGCCCCCCCCTCCTTCAGTAGTGGCAGCTCCCTCTTCCTGCCTGTCTCCAGATATGGTATTTAGACTTGAGCTTGCTAAGATTGAGGCTAGGAAGCAGGAGATTGAGGCTAGGAAGCAGGAGAATGAGACTAGGAGGCATGAGATTGAAGTTAGGAGGCAAGAGGATGAGACCAGGAGGCATGAGGCTGAGCTTAGGTACGACTCAGAGAAATATTGTGCTAAATTAGATTTAGATAAGACTCGTGCAGAGTCGACAGGGACTCGGATGGGCCGTGAGGGCCAAGTAAGAGAACAGTCCTTGGCCCAATTAGTCAAATTGGTGCCGGTATTTAGTGAAACTGAAGTCACAGAATTTTTTAATCGTTTTGAGAAGAAGTGTAGGGAGCATAATTGGCCTGAAGAGAAGTGGGCAGCTCTAGTCTCCTCAAGACTTACGGGTAAGGGTCTGAAGGCTTATGATGCACTGCCTTTAGAGTCTTGCATTGACTACCCAGAATTGAAGAGAGCTGTCCTACGGGCATACGAGTTGCAACCGGAAACCTATCGATTGAAGTTTCGGGGTGTTACAAAGACTAGGGAGGCGACCTTTCTTGAACATGCCCGGGACTTAACTCGTGGAGCCCCGGCTAGTTTTGTAATGTTTGCGCACCAGAACCCGGCCGGTTTTCAAAAAATGGTTTTATTCCAGAAACAATAGCGAATGGGTTAGGAATGAAGGAAAAACCACGAAAAACCGCTCAAAAAGCTTAAAAAATTGTCCTACAGAGCCCCCGAAAACGGATTTTACAAGAGTAAAAAATTGAAGGCAATTATCCCAAAAAAACAGGTTATTGCGCGCTCGCGCGCACGCACGTGGACTTTGAGAGTTTTCAACCATCGGCACGGTTGCGTGGGATACATACACAGTTCCCATACAAATCTGAGCCCTCTTGAGTGGCTACACCTGAGGTTACGGTCGGCGCAATTAGGGTGACGCGCCAGGCGCGTCTCTGGGGCTGTGCGTTACATACATCGCCGACGCGTCAGGCGCGTCGCTGGGGCTGTACGGGTTAAAAGATGCACTTAAAAACTGGACACGTTCTGAGAAAGCTGAGACGGCCGAACAGTTGACTGAGCTGTTTCTGCTCGAGCAGTTTTATAAGTGTACTGGTGCAGAAATGACTTTAACTATTAAAGAAAAGAACCCAAAAACTCTACAGGAGGCAGCTGAGATGGCTGACCTCCGGCTATCACTAATTCGTGGGTGCGGGTTTGCCCAGCGTAGTGAGGCAGGTAACAAGGGGCGTGACGCCCCACCCCCCCGAGTTAGTGATATACCTTATGCAAACCAGTACAAGAGCCATGATACCAAGACTGACCACAAGACTAGCACCGTCCCATTTAAGAAGGGGCCGGGCCCTTCCCAGTACCAAGGGAAGCCCAAAGGGGAGTTGGAGTGTTATCAATGTCATAAAAAGGGGCACTTTGCAAGAGTCTGTCCTAGCAAACCACCTACAGCAGCTGTGTCTTTGGCCTGCAACATTGGTGTGTCTCCGAAGTCATCTGAGTTTGCCCGGGGCAGTTCGTCAGAGGCTGAGGCACAGCCAATGCAGAAGCACCTGGGAGGCTCGAACCCTGCTCAGGATGTTTTTTGCGACCATAGAGGGCGGGGTTGCGTGATGTGGGCGGGGCGCAAGCATGGAGTAGAGGTCTTGCGTGATACAGGTGCTTCCCAGACTCTGATGAAAAACTTGACTGGCTACCCTATAAACGCGGCTCGGGTGGTAGTGGTGCAGGGTATTAATGCAACTCGGTCATACCCGCTGGTGCGGTTGGAGTTGGAGGTGGATGGTGTGGCACGTGAATTGGATGTCGGGATTGTGGAGAAACTGCCAGTGGAGGGCGTCGACCTTCTTCTCGGCAACGACTTTGCAATGCCCGCTTCTGAGGTTCTACCCTTGGTCGTTGCCGAGAGGCCGGCCGACGTGAGTAGGGAAGAGCAAGAGTGGGTCGAGCGGTGCCAGACACAACCCATGGCGTGTGTTGTCACCCGAGCTCGGGCAGCTAAAGTGTCACAGCCTAGTCCTCCGTCTTCAGACCAGCGGAGGAACGATCAACAGGAGGAGGCTAAAGCTGGAGTTGGTTTTAAGAGTTTTGACTCGGCGGCTCTCCTGGGTGATTCAGTATTAGCACCATTACTTAATTCTGGAGTAGCCCCTGGGCCTGTCATCGAGAGTGACGAGGCTGGGCATGACGAGTCTCCACGACAGCAACGTTATGTACATCGAGAGAGACAGAGGGAGCAGCCCAGTATCGGGGAAGGTCATGCATTGCTCCGGGAGCAGTTAGATCGCTTGGCACCCTCAGATATACGTTGGTTTGCAACTAGAGGACCCTGAGCTCCAAACGTGTGCTAATGGAGCTGTAGAGCTCGACGAGGACGGCGATGCACAGCCAGGAGATTTTTTTATTTAGAAGGCATCCTCTATAGGCGTTTTCAAGACCCTAAACGTAGTTGGCAAAAGGGGTCCGGAGTAGTGGACCAGTTGGTGGTGCCCCGGGAGTGCAGGGATAGCCTACTGAGGTTGGCGCATGACACACCACTGGCAGGACATCTAGGGGTGAGAAAAACGGTGGCGGCTTTGGGGAAATTGTTTTGGTGGCCGGGGATGAAGTCTCATATGCAGTCATGGATAAACTCATGTGATATTTGTCAACGTGTCGGGAAACCGAACCAAGTTATTCCTAAGGCTCCGTTACACCCTATTCCTGTGATTGGGCCACCCTTTAGTAAAATTATTGTTGACATGGTTGGTCCACTCCCTCCCACTAAGGCTGGAAATAAATTTTTGTTAACCATAATGGATGTTGCCACTAGATACCCCGATGGATACCCTATGAAAAATGGAATGGCTAAGACGGTAGTCAGTAACTTGTTGTGGTACTTCTCAAGGTACGGGTACCCGGAGGAGATTCAGTCTGATCAGGGATCTAATTTCACCTCCAACATGTTCAAGCAAACAATGCAACACCATGGGATACGAGCAGTAGTATCGTCAGCGTATCACCCTGAGAGTCAAGGGGTGCTTGAGCGGTGGCATGCTACACTTAAAAGCATGCTCAGGTGTTATTGTGCTGACAACGGTATGGATTGGGATCTTGGATTGCCTTATGTGCTGTTTGCTGCTCGGGAGGTACCTGGTGAGAGCCTGGCATTTAGTCCAAACGAGCTGATTTTTGGACACCGTGTCAGGGGCCCCCTTAACATGCTGAAAGAAATTTGGGAGGGGACTGTGCAGCCTTGTCCATTATTAAAGTATGTGCTTGAAAGCCGTGAGTGCATGCTTAAGAGTCTGGAGATGGCAGGTAGAAATTTGACAGAATCACAAGCTTTGATGAAGGACAGGTATGATCGCAAAGTGAGGCTCCGGAAGTTCACTGTAGGACAAGAGGTATTAATTTTGTTGCCTTTGGTTGGTAACCCCCTCTCTGCGAAGTACACTGGACCTTATAAAATTGTAGAAAAAATTTCAGACTTAGATTACCTTGTTGCCACTCCAGACAGGAGGAAAAAGAACCAGTTATGTCACGTGAACCTTATTAAAGAGTATGTGAGGCGCCCCTCTGAGCCTCTCCCTGTCCCTGTGTTGGCTTGTTGCGGCCGTGGTGGAGAAGGAGAGGGGGACAGTCAAGCTTCAGAGGAGGATAGCTGGGATCAACATGTTTCAGCGGATCAGTGGGCGGGGAACTCGAGCCTTAGGGCTGACGAGGCTATAGCTCATTTGCCTGAGCCGCAGTTTGATGCTATCCGTCAGTTGGTCGGTTCATACCCCACTGTATTTGCTGAACACCCAGGCCTCACTACTCAGGCTATGCATGATGTTGACGTGGGGGACCATCTAACCTTTTAAGTCAATCCCGTACCGTGTGCCCCCCATAAAACTACCAGCTCTGAGGGATGAGTTGGAGTATATGCTCGGTAGAGGGTTGATAGAGAAAGGCACAGTTAAGTGGACTTGCCCCGTAACACTGCAGCCTAAGCCAGATGGCAAGGTACGCTTTTGTATTGATTTCCGTAGGTTAAACGGTTTGACTCCAACTAACCCATATCCTCTTCCTCGGGTTGATGATAGTGTTGACAAAATTGGTAATGCTCGTTTTTTGTCTAAAGTAGATTTAGTGAAAGGTTACTGGCAAGTACCTTTGTCCGAGCGTGCTAAAGAGGTATGTGGTTTTGTTGTGGACGGGAGTACTTGCCAGTGTAATGTTATGCCTTACGGACTTAAGAATGCACCAGCAACGTTTCAGAACCTGATGAATGAAATTGTAAAGGACATTCCAAATTGCACCGTATATTTGGACGATGTAATCATTTATGATGACGACTTTGAGAGCCATTGTGAGCACCTTGAGACCTTGTTCCGGAAACTTAGTGAAGCAGGTCTGGTAGTAAATTTGGCAAAGTGTGACTTCGTAAAAGCCACTGTGCAGTACCTTGGGTTTGTAGTGGGAAGGGGACAGGTGTGCCCTCCTCAGAACAAGGTACAGGCTATCAATAAATTTCCGCACCCAACAACCAAGAAGCAGATTATGAGATTCTTGGGTATGATAGGCTACTACAGACGCTTCATAAAAGGTTACTCAACGGTGTTGGCACCTCTCACAGATTTGTTATCTAAAGACAAAAAGTTTTTGTGGGCACCTGAGTGTGAAAAGGCTTTCACTTTGGTGAAACATTTGCTATGTACTCACCCGATACTCAGGGCCCCAGACTTTAACAGGCCTTTTCAGCTGGCAACAGATGCTAGTGGTGTAGGGGCTGGGGCCGTCTTGCTACAGACAGACAATGAAGGCGTGGAACACCCAGTAAGTTTCTTTTCTAAGAAGTTCAATGCTGCACAAAAGAACTATTCTACAATAGAAAAGGAATTACTGGCGATTGTGCTGTCGCTCAGGCACTTCGAGGTGTATGTTCCAGCCTATGGCCCAGTCGTGGTTATCTACACTGATCATCACCCTTTGAGATTCCTGAATCAATTTCACTATCGCAATATGAGACTGACCAGGTGGTCTTTGATGTTGCAGGAGTATAACCTGGACATCAGTCATATTGCTGGATGTGACAATGTGATCGCGGATTGTTTATCAAGGGTGGATGATCAGTCGTAGGCTATCACAGGTGTGTGGGTTTGAGTGGAGGAAAATAGGCTGCCCTTATAGTGCAGCCGGGGAAAACATATTAAAATATAAAAATCATATAAAAACTCTTTCTTTTGATATAGATAATCGTATAAGTTTGTCATAGCCTATAGAGTTTGAGTAGTCCATGAACTATCAAACGGCTGAGCTGCTGTAAGCTCGCTCTGGGAGCATGATATTGTGTCTTTTTGCTATTGTTGGGAGGAGTTATAAAATGTGAATTTTTTTTTTATAATAAGATGTGTTTTGGTGATAAACTCAGCTTTGTTTTAGTGCCATGCGGTCGCTGGGTGTGAGGGGCTTGATGGGGTTCTGTGTTTGTCAGATTTTAGCTCAGGGTTGAGCAAGTAAAATCTTAGGGGAGGTGTGACGCATGTCCAGTGTGAGCATGCTGTACAGAACGCCTAGTCATGCCCCACTCTCGCTAGGATCGTCAGGGCAGGAACTTTGGCTGTAGTCTATGTAGAGTTTCCTAACTTAGTTCATGTGAGCCGTTGTACTATAAGTAATATGAATATGCATTTTGTTTTCATCTGAGTCAACGAGTTCTATTTTATATCATTAGTTATAAGTATTGTGTGTAAAACTTATTTGTAATGATGGGAGAAGCAGCAGCCACCGTTGGGGGTCAGTGGGTGCGCCATGCGGGAGGTGGGCCTAACTCACTAGCACTTCCCCCTCCCCTCAGTGCTAGGGGAGCCTTCGTCTATCCTTATTACATTGGATAGGAGATTATTTATTTGGAAGGAAGGCGCAGGTGTGGTATCAAGGGGCTCATTCTGAGGAAAGGAAACTTGACCTGGGTACACCACAAGGCGGGGTATTAAGTCCATTCCTCTTTAATGTCCTAATGAATAGGATAGCTCAAGATATGCTAGGTCCAGGTGTTAAAATAACAATATACGCAGACGATATAATGCTGCAAAGCAGTAGCGTTGAGAATATGCAATTGGCCCTCAACAAATTTGGGCAATTAACCCAGAAGCTAGGGCTAGTAATTAATGAAGAAAAAACTAAATTTCAGTGTCGTGCTATGGGCGATAAACAATTAGCTGTGAATGAAAAAAAATATTGATAGGGTTAGGAGCTATAAGTATCTAGGCATCTTACACTTACACTTACACTTAGTTGTATTCCGTCCGTTAGTGACACAGTTGAGCTGGGGCTCCACTGCGACCAGGCAGCTCCCTTTCTTCCACTCTCCATTCCAGAAGTCGGTTGGAGTTGGTGCTGGGGTATCCTGGTGTTGGTGGCCGGTCCGGTATTTTGGCCAGCCACATGTCCAAGTGTTTCTTGAAGGTGTCTGGAGACACCCCGGTTATGTTCCTGAGAGGGGCTGGTATACAGTTGAACAGTCTGGTTCCATTGTATGTAAAGCTGTGATGGATCAGGGATTTGATTTTTTGTGTTGATCCCGGCGTAGTCCTCACATAGCACAGCCTCCCTCGCCTTTGGTGCTGAGTCTCTTGGATGTTTGGGTTTGGTACCTTTTTTCCAAAATCTTCCAGACGTAGATGATGATGTATCTCTCCCTACGTCTTTGAAGTGAGTACAGCTGCAGCTCCTTAAGTCTCTCCCAGTAGTTAAAGTGTTGAAACCCATGGATTTTACTGGTGAATGTCCTCTGGGTGGCTTCAATTTCTGTTATTTCTCCTACTTTTTGGGGAGACCAGAGCTGGGAGCAGTACTCCAGTCGTGGTAGGACCAGTGACTTCCACAATGTTAGCATACACCTCTCATTTCTTGTGTGGAAGGTTCTCAGGATCCAGCCTGCTATTTGTTTTGCTGTTGTTGTGGCTTTGGTAATATGCTGGGAAAAGTGGCGTCACTGCTCATATTTACTCCCAAGTCCTTCACTGTGTCCTTGGCGGTAATTTCTTGCTGTCCGCTTTTGTAGTTGGTGTCGTTTTGTAGTGCTCTCTTGTTCCCGTACCTTAGAAGCTCGAACTTGTCTCCGTTTAGGGCCATGTTGTTTTCTTCTGCCCACTTCAGGATTTTGTCCAAGTCTTGTTGTAGTAGCTGAGCATCATGTTGTGAGGTGATTTTCTTCATGAGTCTGGTGTCGTCTGCAAACGATGTGGCTGTTGAGTGTTCCAGGTCCCTGTCGATGTCTCCTATCATGATGAGGAATAGGAGAGGTCCCAGTACTGATCCTTGTGGTACTCCGCTGATGACCCCACCTGCTTCTGATAGGCTTCCTTGAACCGTGACTCTTTGTTTTCTGTTGGTGATGAAGCTATGGAGCCATCTTCCAAGGTCTCCCCCTATTCCCAGTGATTTGAGTTTATGTAGAAGGATCCCATGGTCCACCTTGTCAAAAGCTTTGGCGAAATCTAGATATATGACGCCTACATTTTCTCCGTCTTGAATATCCTGTAGGATTTTGTCGTAGTGTGATAGTAGTTGTGAGAGGCAGGAGCGGCCTTTTCTAAAGCCATGTTGCCCCTCGTTGAACGCCTCATTATCTTCCAGGAAGCTGACCATCTTAGCTCTTATTGTTCTTTCTATGATTTTAATAAGGTGTGACGTCAGCACCACTGGTCTGTAATTTTTGGCTATGCCTTTACTACCCCCTTTGTGTATTGGTGTGACATTACCTTCTTTTAGGGATTGTGGTACATATCCAGTTTGGAGGGACTTGCTCCACAGCAGTTTTAGAGGCAGGGCTAGCTGATGTTTGCAGTTTTTTAGCAGTTGGGCATGAAAGCCGTCTGGTCCTGCTGCAGAGTTTGGTCCAATCTTGTCGATGGCTGCTATTATGTCCTCTGTTGATACTGTTACCGAGGAGAGTTGATGTGGTGTCTCTGGAGCGTTGCCAAAGAAAGTCGTTGCATTCTCGATTTTCTTGTCTTCATTGGACGGGCTGAAAACACTTTCATACTGCTGTTTGAGTATCTTGGCCATTTCGGTTGGGTCACTCTCAAGTTCGCCCGTAGGTTTTGCAAGTGGTCCTATTGTTGTGGTGTTCCTGAGTCTCCTTTTTGCATATGCATAGAAGAATTTGCTATTTACTCGTATGTTTGCAACTGCTTGTAGTTCTTCGCGTGTTCTTTGCTCTTGGTGTGACTGGATGAGTTTACGTTCCACTTCATCAAGCTCTTCTTGTAGTTTGGTGATATTGTGCGCATAGCTGGTCTTCCTTTGCTTGGCTCTCAAGTACGTCCTTTCTTCATTAGTATTTTTCTATCTCTGGGAATCTGCTTGATCTGCTTCCTGCTTGATTTGGGTGGTATGGTGTTTTTACAGGTCTCCAGGCATTGTTGCTGGAGGATACTGAGAGTTTCGTCGACGTTTTTATCTTCGAATAGTGCCCTCCAATCAGTTCCTGCCAGTTCTGCTCTCAGTCTGTCCCAGTCTATATCTTTGCTGTAGAAGTTGAGATCTTTCAGAGAGGTGCAGGGTATTTGGCTTGATTCCTGTTGACATCTTCTTGGTGGTGTGGCGGTTGGTGTGGGGGTTCTAACTTTGATGAGGCTGTGGTCGGACATTATAGTTTTTACAGTTTCATACGAGTGTACCAGGTCGAAGTTGTTGCCAAATAGTAAGTCCAGTGTGTTGTTGCCTCTTGTAGGTTCCTCGATGTATTGCTTCATGTATGCAGTGTCCATGATAGTCATTAGCTCCTTGGCTTGCTGTTTTTCCTCCCTGGTTCCTCCATCTATTTTCATGGTTGCCCAATTGATGATGGGCAGGTTGAAGTCTCCTGTGATGATGACATCTGTAGCGGGAGTTGGAAGATTTTGTAGGAGTGATTGTATTTTCTCTGTGACCTCCTTGAAAATTTCCCCTGTGGTGTTTGGAGGTCGATACAAAATTATGATGAGCATGTCGGTTTGTCTTATGTGTACTGCTAGTAGCTCTGTTGTGCCGTTTGAGAATGCAACTAAAGTTTCGGTATTTGCAGCCATATCCTCCCTTAGGTAGAGTGCTACTCCTCCGTGGCTTCTGTCCTCTCTGTCGGCTCTGAATAGAGTGAAATTATGGATATTGATCTCTGCATCCAAAATGTTTTCGTTCAGGTGTGTTTCTGTGAGGGCTAGAAAAATTGAGTTGTCTTCCTCTGCAATTTCTCCCAACATAGGGACTTTACATTGATTGTTTCGTGGGTAAAGTCCTCTGATGTTGCCCACAACAAAACTAGTTAGTGGTAGTTGCACCTTCCTCTGTGGTTCGTGTCTGGCCCCTCGGTTTGGGCTAGGAATCTCTCCATAATCACTTGAGACCGTTTTTCCACTTCCAGAAGACGTCCCATTACTACCTCTAAAAAAGCACCTTGGTCGGGCATAGCCGTGTGTACCGCTGCTGGTCTGGCCTTGTGAGTTTGCTGGATGGTTGGCCAGCTTCTGAGGGCATTGCGTTGACTTTCTATTTTTTCCTCATATGTTGGTGTGTAAGCAAATTCCCTTTGAATGTGTCCTGTAGCGTGTTCCCTTGGTCTGTTGACGTTGTTTCTTGGCGTCAGTATTTTGGTTCCCTTGATGTGTGGAAGATTGCAGTCTCTCATAGTACATGCCCTTTTGTTGAGTGTATCTATATAGGATATACATCAGACAGTAAAGATGCCGAGTTACATCATATACAAACACAATGTAAGGCACGTATGGCACCCTTGAAATCCCTAGCTTGGAGTGGTACAGGTGTTGGTGTACAGGTACTGCGGATGATGTACCTCACCACTATTAGGTCAGTGGTGGAATATGCCAGCCCCGTTCTCTCTTGCCTTGGTGAAGGAAGGTTGGATAAAATAGAAACTATCCAAAATGAGGCTATGCGGGTTATATTAAACTGCCCCAAAAATGCGATGGTAGCTGCTATGAGATTAGAATTAAATTTAACAACCTTGCGACACAGAATAGAGGAAGTAAACCTAGTATCGGCAATGAGACATATACAGTCAGGTAGTGGTGAAAAATTGGCACAAGACGTCAACGATGGCATACGTAAAATTCGAACCTTCAGGAGGCAAGGCAAGAGGGGATACCTAAAAGAACTAATACATAAAGTAGAGAAATTTGACCTAATAAATTTCTTTCTGGTCGAAGAGAGGGCACAAAAACCTCCACCCTGGGAAGATAAAGGCGTGGATATAAATATTATCAAGCTGGGGAAAAAGAAAAGTATGTACGAGACTGGGGAACTTAAAATAATTGTTGAAGAAAAGATAAATGAATTAAAAGATGATAATGTTGCGCAAGTATACTGCGATGGCTCTGTCACAGAAAATGGGAGAGCAGGATGTGGGATACTGGTGAGTGACGATGTAGGTAACGACAACATATACAGTGAATATTATTATAGAATAAGTAACAACGTGTCCTCTACGCAGGCAGAAATATGTGCTATGTTATACGGGTTAAATAAAATAAGAGGGGGAGAAGGTGATGTGTGCTTTTTCGTAGACAGTCGAAGTGCTTTGGAATCTATGAACAGCAAAAAACCCGTGTATGAAAAGCTGGTATCTCAGTGTAAGGTTATTATAGATGAACTACGCAATTATGGGAGAATGGTAAAATTTACGTGGATACCTTCACATGTTGGGATAATAAATAATGAAAGAGCAGACGAACTTGCTAAATTAGGAACGGAGAAAGACACAATAGATTACGAGTGCATTCAATCTTTAAGACAAATTAAATCAACAATTAGAAAAAAACAAAAGGATGCGGAACTTTTTATGATACAAGAAAAACACGCGAATAGTGCAACATTCTATAACTATAATAACGTTGCACGGCGAACTAGCTTCATATACGGAAACTTAAGAAGTGCTTGGAAGGACTCCTTGTGCACACGACTTAGGTTAGGATATTGTTACATGTGGGAACTTGGTGTTCCTAAAGGAGAACACGAAATATGTTGTCAACTATGTAAAAAACCAAGAAGTCATACCTTAAATCATTATATACTGCACTGCCAACACCTAGCGAAATATAGAAACAATGTCATAGATAAGGTCGATGAACAAATTATATGGATGTTCAATCATAATATGATTACTCAAATAATAGCCAAATGCAAAAAAATACAATACATCGTAAGGTAAATATACATAAAACAAAGTTTAGGATTTAGTGTTATGATTATTATGTAATTGATAGCCTCATTATATCATTATTGTTATTATAATAATAAATGTGTATGTATACACTGTATATTGTGAAATTTGTGTGTTATTGTATGAATTATTGTGTGTATAGGTATGTATGTAGGTATATGTACATGCATGTCTGTTTGTGTGTATGTATATGTGTATATATATATGTATATACTGTATATTTATTTATGTGTGTATGGGTGTATGTATGTGTGTGTATATGTAGGCATGTATTAAACTGGAGTGGGAGGGTCATTCTATGACATTAAGGAAAGTAGAAGGATTATAACAAACCCGCGCTAAGCCTAAGCCCAGCTTAGCTAAGGGTCCTTCTTAAACAGTTAGGGACAACTGGTTTGCTAACAAGTATAGAGATAAAAACTTACTAAATGTTGTATTCATGTCTGTGTTGATATTGTACATGTATAATATGAGTAGGGTAAAAAGACTGTTTTATCACCTTTGCCCTTTTGAGACGTGTAATTATGTATTCCCATGTATTTATGCTTTTTCAATAAAGAATCAATCAATCAATTCGTCTATCCCAGAGGAGAGAGAGAAATTACGTAATGATTGTCAGTGGGCGGTCCTTAGTAGTTCACGTTGGGCTCACTAGAGGGCCGGGTATAAAAAGGGAAGTCTAGCCATTTTTTAATCAGAACTCATTAGGCAGAGCGACTTCTCATTTCCCTTGCTAACTATATATATTCTTCTGACTGATGTGAACTTTCTCTACTACCTTACATTCTTATCTCCTCTTTTCCCTGCCTGTTTAACTTCCATGGTCCCGTTGGTGCAGAGCTAGTCAGCCAACGTATTATCGCTTGAGTTCTCAGAGATACTTGCCTATTAGATAGCCTATTTTGGAAGGGTTAACTTAGAATAGGATTGATTTATGTTTGTTGCACTTGTATATGCATTTCCCTGTGTTATTATTATTATTCCTGTTTTCTGCTAGTCTAGGTAATGCTAGACTGGGGTAAGGCTTTTCTGTGTTACGAGTTGTTTGATGCAGTGGTTAAGCGATAAACCTGCATACTCGTTTCGGTTCAGTGAAGCCTAGGTTGTCTTCGCGGCTGACTGTGTTGAGTTAATAATTTACAGTGCGTGAGGGCAAGAGCCTAACCACCCTGTATTTTATTAACAGTTTGTTTTTACCTTGTCAAGGAGCCGGGAGAAAACCAGATACAAGGGATCTGGATTTCTCAAAGTGCACTTGTTAGTTTTAACGTAATACTTTAAACAGTTGTGAGGACTTCGCTAGGCTACGAGCCGTTTTTGCTCAGTCACTGCTACCTTTTGCCCACAGTACCTCAGCTAGACTTTACTCGATTAGTAGATACAGAATAGTATTGAAGCTTTCCTTATGTATGATATTGTTTATGCACTATTGATTTCATGTGTTGCAAGCTTGGCTACTTTAGTGATTAGTGGCCCACGAGCACAATCCGAGTAGGCTATTGCCGTTGCATTTGAGGAGTACTTCTTTTTAATGTTTGCCATTTACTATTGCATATTCTTTTAATTATTCTTATGCCAATTTAAACCTTTAATAGTATTTAATTGCCAGTGTTTTGCTTATTGAATTACTGTTCAAAATCCGATACGTACTTCTTACGAGCATCCGAGAAGCATCTAACTTTTTTCAGAAGATTCCTTGCTCGATGCTTAAGGACTATTAATTAACGTAACGTAATAGTGCCGATCCGAAAGTAGAGGGTGGAGGACTTCTTAAGTTCTTAGTCAAGGGTGGATTACTTCGGCTTCGGCCAACACTATTCTTTGGTGTTGTTGTTTCTTACTTCTTTGTTTGATTGTTGACCAGACTAGATAATTCCTGTCTCTTTATTAGTCTGTTGTTGAACACTAGTACCGAGTTCTTGTATACCCCGTTATAGCAGATTGAACTCTGGAGGGTATTGGTGTTTTTTGTTCGGCTGGCAGTACTCAGGGGTTGGGATCGTATGTTTCCGTTGTGGCAGCGAGCCGTATTCGAGTCCTGATTGAGAGCCCTTGTGTACCCGAGTGCCAGGTCGTAACAATTGATCCAGATGACATTTTCTAGGTGGTCAGTAATTTTCTCAGTATTTATTAAGTAATTTTCCTATTATTGATATCAGACCAATGGGACGGTCATTTGATGAGACTGACTTATCATATTTTAAATAATCGGAACGACATTTGCAAGCTTCCTTTATGTTACAGTATATCTACTGTAAATTATATGTATATGTGAGTTAGGGATGGTTATTATAATGCAACTAGTACCAAGTGTTTGTAGTATTTGATATTAGAGTAAAATCAAATTATTGATATCTATCTGACAAGAACATTCTATATTTATAGTTATGAGGGTTATTATGAGATATTAAAATATTATTGAAGATTTTCCTTGCTTTTGCCAATTTCGAGCAATGCATTTTAGTATGCCTCACTAGCTAACAAAAATCGCCTTCCCAGACTTCCTTCAAACTATAAAATGCCTACCCAGACCCACCTTTAAGTTAGATTTGTACATTTATCGGGAAAGAAAATGTCCCTCCCGAAGGCAGATTTCTTGTAAATAACAGGTTTGCTATAGCTCACTTAAATTAATAAGCGTCATTTAATAGACATACTAATGGGGTGGAGCGTCTTAAAATCTCTCAACAAATGGATCGATATAGGGAAATCCAAAAAGAACTCCCTTGAACCAAATATAGTTAATAGCTCTGTATCTATTAACAAACGACTCCCTCTTCTAAACTCGCTCTCACTTCTCTCTCTCTCTCGTTTATATATAGTAGTGAACAATAAATTAATGTATTAATGGAATGTACGCGTGACGGGTATCATCCGTCAATCTTATTGTTATGCTTATTTCATACTACATCTATATATATATATATATTGGTTTGCGATATTTTTACTCATTTTCCTTTGCAAAAAACTGTATTCATATTGTTCAATAGATCACAAACAAACTGTCAATCTGAGTTGTGGATTGAATCAAGATATACTGTATATCTTGGATAGAACCAGTGCGAGTGTTGGTGGCTGGCCTCAACCAGTCACTACCCGCACGCGGGTGACAGCATCTCCCGTGTGGCCATTTCGGTTTGTGGACATTTCGGAGTGTGGCCATTTCGTAGTATGGCCGTTTTGGTTGTGGCCATTTCGGAGTGTGGCCGTTTTGACCTGCTTCCACAGGCCTCTACAGGCTGGGAGAGCCAGTATTCCTCCATCTTTTGATGGGGGAGGTTGTTATACCTTGCCATTATGGCCACATTGCTTGGGACTGGGGGGGACTTTTATTACTGCACCCTATGGTACAGTAGGGGTTAACGGTTATTACTGCACCCTATGGTACAGTAGGGGTTAACGGTTATTACTGCACCCTATGGTACAGTAGGGGTTAACGGTTTATTACTGCACCCTATGGTACAGTAGGGGTTAACGGTTTATTACTGCACCCTATGGTACAGTAGGGGTTAACGGTTTATTACTGCACCCTATGGTACAGTAGGGGTTAACGGTTTATTACTGCACCCTATGGTACAGTAGGGGTTAACGGTTTATTACTGCACCCTATGGTACAGTAGGGGTTAACGGTTTATTACTGCACCCTATGGTACAGTAGGGGTTAACGGTTATTACTGCACCCTATGGTACAGTAGGGGTTAACGGTTTATTACTGCACCCTATGGTACAGTAGGGGTTAACGGTTTATTACTGCACCCTATGGTACAGTAGGGGTTAACGGTTATTACTGCTCCCTATGGTACAGTAGGGGTTAACGGTTATTACTGCACCCTATGGTACAGTAGGGGTTAACGGTTTATTACTGCACCCTATGGTACAGTAGGGGTTAACGGTTTATTACTGCACCCTATGGTACAGTAGGGGTTAACGGTTTATTACTGCACCCTATGGTACAGTAGGGGTTAACGGTTTATTACTGCACCCTATGGTACAGTAGGGGTTAACGGTTTATTACTGCTCCCTATGGTACAGTAGGGGTTAACGGTTATTACTGCACCCTATGGTACAGTAGGGGTTAACGGTTTATTACTGCACCCTATGGTACAGTAGGGGTTAACGGTTTATTACTGCACCCTATGGTACAGTAGGGGTTAACGGTTTATTACTGCACCCTATGGTACAGTAGGGGTTAACGGTTTATTACTGCACCCTATGGTACAGTAGGGGTTAACGGTTATTACTGCACCCTATGGTACAGTAGGGGTTACGTTTATTACTGCACCCTATGGTACAGTAGGGGTTAACGGTTTATTACTGCACCCTATGGTACAGTAGGGGTTAACGGTTATTACTGCACCCTATGGTACAGTAGGGGTTAACGGTTATTACTGCACCCTATGGTACAGTAGGGGTTAACGGTTTATTACTGCACCCTATGGTACAGTAGGGGTTAACGGTTTATTACTGCACCCTATGGTACAGTAGGGGTTAACGGTTTATTACTGCACCCTATGGTACAGTAGGGGTTAACGGTTATTACTGCACCCTATGGTACAGTAGGGGTTAACGGTTTATTACTGCACCCTATGGTACAGTAGGGGTTAACGGTTTATTACTGCACCCTATGGTACAGTAGGGGTTAACGGTTTATTACTGCACCCTATGGTACAGTAGGGGTTAACGGTTATTACTGCACCCTATGGTACAGTAGGGGTTAACGGTTTATTACTGCACCCTATGGTACAGTAGGGGTTAACGGTTTATTACTGCACCCTATGGTACAGTAGGGGTTAACGGTTTATTACTGCACCCTATGGTACAGTAGGGGTTAACGGTTTATTACTGCACCCTATGGTACAGTAGGGGTTAACGGTTTATTACTGCACCCTATGGTACAGTAGGGGTTAACGGTTATTACTGCACCCTATGGTACAGTAGGGGTTAACGGTTTATTACTGCACCCTATGGTACAGTAGGGGTTAACGGTTTATTACTGCACCCTATGGTACAGTAGGGGTTAACGGTTTATTACTGCACCCTATGGTACAGTAGGGGTTAACGGTTTATTACTGCACCCTATGGTACAGTAGGGGTTAACGGTTTATTACTGCACCCTATGGTACAGTAGGGGTTAACGGTTTATTACTGCACCCTATGGTACAGTAGGGGTTAACGGTTTATTACTGCACCCTATGGTACAGTAGGGGTTAACGGTTTATTACTGCACCCTATGGTACAGTAGGGGTTAACGGTTTATTACTGCACCCTATGGTACAGTAGGGGTTAACGGTTTATTACTGCACCCTATGGTACAGTAGGGGTTAACGGTTTATTACTGCACCCTATGGTACAGTAGGGGTTAACGGTTATTACTGCACCCTATGGTACAGTAGGGGTTAACGGTTTATTACTGCACCCTATGGTACAGTAGGGGTTAACGGTTTATTACTGCACCCTATGGTACAGTAGGGGTTAACGGTTATTACTGCACCCTATGGTACAGTAGGGGTTAACGGTTTATTACTGCACCCTATGGTACAGTAGGGGTTAACGGTTATTACTGCACCCTATGGTACAGTAGGGGTTAACGGTTTATTACTGCACCCTATGGTACAGTAGGGGTTAACGGTTTATTACTGCACCCTATGGTACAGTAGGGGTTAACGGTTTATTACTGCACCCTATGGTACAGTAGGGGTTAACGGTTTATTACTGCACCCTATGGTACAGTAGGGGTTAACGGTTTATTACTGCACCCTATGGTACAGTAGGGGTTAACCGTTTATTACTGCACCCTATGGTACAGTAGGGGTTAACGGTTTATTACTGCACCCTATGGTACAGTAGGGGTTAACGGTTTATTACTGCACCCTATGGTACAGTAGGGGTTAACGGTTATTACTGCACCCTATGGTACAGTAGGGGTTAACGGTTTATTACTGCACCCTATGGTACAGTAGGGGTTAACGGTTTATTACTGCACCCTATGGTACAGTAGGGGTTAACGGTTTATTACTGCACCCTATGGTACAGTAGGGGTTAACGGTTATTACTGCACCCTATGGTACAGTAGGGGTTAACGGTTATTACTGCACCCTATGGTACAGTAGGGGTTAACGGTTTATTACTGCACCCTATGGTACAGTAGGGGTTAACGGTTTATTACTGCACCCTATGGTACAGTAGGGGTTAACGGTTTATTACTGCACCCTATGGTACAGTAGGGGTTAACGGTTTATTACTGCACCCTATGGTACAGTAGGGGTTAACGATTTCATATTCAAACATGTTGTATGGTGCATGGATATTAGCTAGCACTATATAATTATATATAATACAAAACAAACTACTGTATGGTATGAAACCCTGTCATATAGTATTTTAGATGCACTAACCCGGAGTCCAGGTGAAGTATCCAACATGTTTAAACGGATCGGCCAGTCCACTCTTTCACCTGCCTGCTGGTGACAGACTGATGTTTATAGCTCCGTCTACCTCTTGGGGTGAGGGAGGTTGACCCGGAGCAGTGTTGCTATTGTTTTAATTCAATGTGCCACTACCCAAATTTATCAAAGCCCAGTTTATACGCAATTTGAAAATTCAGTTTTTAATTAAATTAATTTCTAAAGTATCTCATATGCTAATCGCATATCCGTGTATTTATGGACACCCTTCCTGAACACATGTATCACTGCTCCAAGCGTGAGAGGGTGAAAACAGCTGAAGAAGTAGCCTATGCACTAATTACTCATCTTATCTGTTCATTCAAAATTCCACATGTTCTCTCAGACAATTCCCTGGAGTTCAAGAACAAGAACAAGATAACACCGTATCACTCACCCTCGAATGGGTTGGTTGAATGCATCAACAAGTCTGACTAGGAAATCCTCAGACATGAAACAAACCCATTCCAAAAAGCATGGCAAGATTGGCTCCCTCTAATATCAGCCTCCAGCAACGGCTATATAGACGCCTCCATGGGTAAGACCCCGTACTATATTAATTGTCTATGGCCAGGACAAAATTCTGCCATATGAACTTCTGTCACAACCACTTGCACCAGTCTATTCACTAGAGGAATAGTCAAAGAAACATTTGCGGGTCATTTGGAAGATCCATCAACAAGTCAGGCCATCAACATGGAAGCTTCACGGGCTGAGATTATCCAGAAACAACACCGTAATGCTCATCAAGTCGGTAACAAAGTGCTGTGTCGTGTCACGGAATGAGTGTTAAAGCTCTCCCCAAAGTGTATTGATGTTGATGGTGGAGGCAGCATTGCCTTTTGTCTCCTTCATACACTTAAGACAAAGAAAACAAAAACAGAGAGAAAAAGAGTGGGTGACAGCCAGACAGGTACACCCGGATGCCATAGTTTGTAGCGCACTCATAACAATTTGAGGACCCCTTATGTTATTTGTTTATGCATTTATAGCTATCTATATTTATTGGTAAATATAACTTGATTTGCAGTAAATAGTGTACATAGTTATGTAGTTCATGTATAGAAAAATATATTAGTAAATTTGTTTCCAGAGATATCCTTCCATAATTAGAAATGTGTTTAGTCCATGCATATTAATGAGTGAGCTAGATACTATGGCATCCGAGTCTACATAGCGGTTACTGCATAGTAATATTAACTCGGTTAACATGTGCAAGGGATAACCCCCTACACCTCAAGATGAACCTTCACATTACACATACAGTAAATAGCTAAGTTTGCTGGGTGCCTGCTGCTCCTGTCGTACTTCAATCCTTAACCGGTAGATACACAGCTAGACACTGTAACCACAAGACCGTCGCAGTTCTATAACCAAAAAACATAAACATTTTGCATGACTAACCTGTTTCGCAAATTTCTGGCTAACTGAGCAAAAGTTTATGATGATAAAGAGAGCTATGATGAAGAAGGGCACGGGGTAGATGCTGTTGATGTCCCTGATGTACACAGTCACCACCAACAGTAGCAGGATGCCCATTAACCCAAACGAAAGGCCCAGGTAGAAGTAGTCCAATAGTAGTTCTCTTGTCTGCTCAATCTATTATAAAGATAAGTAATACTTAAACAATGCAACATTTTAGTGTGTATAGTAGAACACATAACTGTAAACACAACCGGTCGTGGTCAGTAATTTCTGGACATAACTCGGGGTTAGATAAAAGTTTGAAAGGGATCTGCCTTAATTGTGTGGGCCAAGCAGCTCTCTGTAGACTCCTGTTTTCTAATATTCGTAATAGTTGTGTTCATCGTGTATTACAGCACATATTTTATAATTACTATTATATATTTTTATTAGTTCACTGTGTTGTGCGTATCATGTTATAGTTTCATATAGGCTATTCTGTATACGTTCATACTAAATATTCTTAAGTTCATTGATTTGTATCAAATTGTATATATGAGTATATTAGGTTGTATTGTTAGGCATACTTCAATATATATGCATATTTATCAATGTCCCCTTCATCATTGACGATGTGCCTTACGTAGGTAATGGCCAATCTTTGAACTCTAGCTTGCTGTTCAAACTTCCCGCCCGGGGAGAACTCAAAATACGATTGCCTTACATCGTGAGCAAAACGCTCTTAATAATCACTCACGGACTCGTCCTTATGATGTGGGTACCACTGCTAGAAAAACTAGTAAAATAAATAAAGAATACAAATAAAAATAAAACTTGACCTAGCTTTGCGCTTTCCAGGCGTCTGCTCTTGGGTACAGCTCGCCTTTTTCTGGGTCTAAGCATTCGTGTTAAGGGGTGTTCTTTTTGTGATAAGGCAAGTCGCCCCTCGTGTGTTGTTTTATTATCCTAGCCCACTAATAGTTCACTGATTAGTCATGAGGCTTCTTTTAGGGTGAACTGGAGCCTGTTGTTCGGTCCCTTCAGGGTGTGCAACAAGTATGCTTCGGGGCTAGTACCATTGGATGTTCTCACTTAGTTGAGGTATCCGGCACGGAGCCATATACTCTGCAATCGTATCATCATGTGTTCTACAGGTAGCGGGGTCGACGCTGGATCGCAGGTTTGAGCCATTGACGAACTCATCACCAAAGGCTCCCACCTAGTTGGCCTCATTAGGTTGCAGATATATATGGTTAGGGAGTGTTATCATTGATTATTGATTGTTCATGATGTATAACCATGCCATGTATGTACACGTTGTTCATCCCTATATATACACTGAAGGGTCGGCCCTTCTGGCGGGATTTGTTATGGTTCAAGTAAGACTTAACATTAAATAACAACGTGTCTCAGGGTGTTCCTTGGGGTTCCCCCGCCGGGAAACACTCTGAGCTATATTAAAATTCAGTATTCACCGACTGGTACGGGTTTGCAATGAATTCGGTTTGAGTTATTTAAGGCATATAGTATGATTCCGGATGTTCCGGCATGTTACTAAAAATAATTCAAGTTTCGAAGGGTAACGGCGAAGCCTCCCCTCGTAATCATGTCTTCCGCCGCCAACAAAATAACACAAACAACAAATGTCCTCCTGGCCTAAGACAGACAAATTCAATATTCCCCGACTGGTACGGTTTGCAATGAATTTGGTTTGGGTTATTTAAGGCATATAGTATGATTCCGGATACACCGGCATGTTACTAAAAATAATTCGAGTTTCGAAGGGTAACGGCGAAGCCTTCACTCGTAATCACGTTTTTACGCCGCCAACAAATAACACAAAACAAACGTTCTTTTGACTTGAAACTAACGAACATTACACCGGCCGATATTTAAAAGTGGGGAGCCACAATCGCCGCGCGAACACGGCTGAGCCGGGAAATAAACTCACCCTTTTCGATCCTGTAGCTCCCAGTTAGACTGTTTTGCTTTATCATTGGCGACTTGTCCGCCGGATTTAGAATCAAAATTCCGTGTTAGCGATGATCGCCGGGGTTGATTCATGTATCACAAGACGAATGAGGTCAGTGTTATTCACTTGGGTAAGAAATTTACAAATTAGTAGCACATAATAGGCTACACAATACTCAATTACATTTCTGAGGAATGTTTAACGTAAGGGGAATTAAGATTGTTTAAGTGTTATTCAAACTTTATTATTTTTTACGTGGAGATATATAATTATATTAATTATTCCAGCCTAGTGTGTCCTTATGAGCATTGATTCTTGAAATTTTTCTCACACAGTTTCGAAAGTGAAACACCTAGGAAGGTTAAGATCTCTGTGGCGGTGAGGAGGTAATCATGGATAAGAGTATTTTCTCTTTCTGTGCAGCTCTGGGCTGTCAGAGATTAGCGATTATGGGGCACTTACTCTGTGTAAAGTGTGTCCCTTGCCTAGACCATTCGAGAGGTCGGTGGTTATCAAAAGCTTGTCCCAAATGTTCAGCCCTCCGCAATGCCTTGATTAACAATGAAGATAGTCAATGTAAGGCTATCCTTCAACACATTAAATGTGAATATGTAACATATTGTAAGACAATGGCTCATAAATCCCTCCAGTTAGATGATCAAACTCTTGAGGATTCATTAAAGAGTCCAGTTGGTACCTCACCCCTTCCGGGATCTTCTTCGGAAGACACTTCCTCCCGCCACCGAAAGAGACCTCGGACCAAAAATCCGCCGGAGAAACGAGCTTCAACCAGCCGGCGAGATAGGTCAAGGTCGCCCTTGCCACAAACCAAGGCCCAGTCAGATGACCAGGAGGCTAAGAGGGCCCGCTCGAACTTTGACTCCGCATTAGCCGCCGGGGACAAATCAAAGTCGAGCCGACATAAGACGTCCTCCTCATCAAGTAGGAAGACAGCTAAGGACCCGTCAAAATCAAGACAGAAATCCTCGGCGAAAAGAGAGACATCAAGAGACACATCTAGTGCGGTCTCAGGCTATTCCCCCCAATTTACTATTCCCCATAAACCTACACCGGAACATGTCGTTTTACCTGTGTTAGGGAAAGAAAGAAGTGGCAGTGTAGTTTCTTACCGGCGGAGACATGAGAGCTCCCCAGACCGGCATACACCTGTTCAGGAATCCCCCATGTCTAAGATCCTAGAATTTAATTTGATTAATCTGCCTGGTCCCGAGGATTCCTATCAATCACAAACAGATACATATGAAACCGATGCCCGGGTTGATGAGTCTCGGTGGGAAACTCAACCAGCCCCATCAACCCGGTCAACGGGATCACTAACGAAGGGGCCACTTATAGAGATATACCAACAAGGGGGATATACTGAGGAAATGGAGTCTAGCCAAAGACCAGTCTCTCAACTATCTGGGACGCAGGGCTCAGAGATGTCACAGTCTGCGCCCCAGTCTGATCAAGATGGTGAGGTTGTTGTAGCAAAGAACCTGTTGCAAGAGTTGTGTGATTTCATGAGACAGATTAAGACTGCTACCACTCCACTGGATACCAGTCCATGAACTAGTTTCTGCAATAGGACCTGAGAAAGCCATTGGGATCCTGTATTTCCATGCATTCACGGGCTGTGACCCGGTCTCTTCTTTCCATGGGAAGAGAAAGAAATCTGCATTGCTGACTTGGGAAGTTTGTGATGAGGTTTCTGAAACCTTTACAAAACTCAGCAACTGCCCAACAGACGTTTCTGAGGATGACCTGCAGAAGCTGGAGAACTTTGTTGTCCTCATGTATGACAGATCAAGTGCAGCCACCGGTATTGACGAGGCAAGGCTGAATCTCTTTGCCCGTAAGAAGAGGTCCTATGATGCGATCCCACCAACCAGTGCAGCCCTCATGGAACACGCAAAACGTGCTGCTTACCAGGCTGGTATCATATGGGGTCAAGCAACACTAACCAATCCAGAAGTCGTCAGTCCTGCCGACTAGGGATGGAATCGGAAGGGAGACATATGGCAGATCTGTTGGACAACGCTTCAACCTATTGCAGCCAGCTGTCAGGAACTGACCCAGTGTTCCTGCAAGAAAAGCTGCAACCGGAGATGCAAATGCTTTCGTTCAGGGCTCGCCTGAACTGCACTCTGCAGCTGTGTATGTCAGCTGTAGTGATACATATACATATGTATATTTATTTTAATGTTTTATATTGTGTATATAAAGTATTAGGAGTATTATTTGATGTGTTATGTTGTTATTTTATTTAAAGTGTTAATTTTCTACCATTTACAGTATCTAGGGTTCGATCCCCCACGAGGACCACATTGATTTAATTTCATTGATTTATTTGACTAAATATATATTTGGTTGGTGGGTTTGAGAAGTTAAAAAAAAAAAAAAAAAAAAATGCTAGTGAAAGTAAAAAAAAAATAGATTCAGCATGCAAGAAAACATAGAAATCGACGCCAAGATCATTCAAATCCATCAAGTACATGCATATCTATGAGCAAAACCATTTTCGGCAGACGCATTCGGCGTCCTTCTTGAAAAATGGCCGCTATCTTGGATTTTTTAATAGCACGTTAGGCAGATTTGCTAAGTAGACCCTTGGGAACCACCATGCCAAATTTGGTGCTTGTATCACATTTTGCACAAATTTTCTATTATCTACTGCACTAACAGTCTGTGAGAGACGTCCCTTTAATTTTTGCCTTAAAAGGATTTTTGTATCGAATAGTCCATGCAACTACCCAAATTAATTTATCCTAACTGCCCAAATCTTCCCAGTTTCATAACTGTGTGTCCTGTTCATCATTGGTCCCAATGACTTGGGTAGTTACTTGTGGCGTTGGGTCATCTGGTAATATATCTTCTGGCCACTCGTCTTTGTTTCGGTCCCACCAAACGCAGAATATTTCAGATGTTTTGCCTAAACACCTCTAGACAGCAAATCACTAGGGTAACCGGTTTTCTTTAGAGGACACGTACCGGAATTGTACAGTCGGAAGAAGGGAATTTATCTCGTCAACTCGGTTAGCGACATACACTGGAAGCTTCTTCATACTGTGCAACCAATGTAATGTAACCTGGCTGTCACACCATAAAACAATTTTGTTGACATTTACAATGCTATGATAGGCTACCTCAACAAAGTTGATAAATCTGGCAGCTAGCAAAGTAGCAGTTAGCTCTAGTCTTGGTATAGTTATGGATCTTAAGGCAGCGACCTTTGATTTGGCGATGACCAAACTGCTATGTTCCGGGCTCACAAAATATATCGCGGTGCCGTAGGCGACACCACTAGCATCGCTAAACACATGAAGTTCCACCGAAGCAGAAAATACCGTCCTCCTAGGATAAGTAAAATCACAGCAGAGGCCCATATCCTTAGAAATTATAGACCATTCGGTAGCGCAGTCTTCAGGTAGCGAATTGCTGCAATCCTGTTTTAGTCTCCATAATTGTTATAAGAAGATTCTGGACCTTATTGTTACAGGCAGTAGTACACCGAGTGGGTCTAATAGTTGTGCCGACACTCTTAAGCACTCTCTCTTTGTAGCCTTACTGGTCTCTGGAAGATTAGCATTGGATGTCAACAGATCAGAATCAGGTAACCACAAGAGTCCTAATTTCTTCACTCTCTCTTGATTGGTGGCAGCAACACCATCCATTTATAGACGGTCATGTGGTTGAGGACTATTGGTAGCCCACTCTCTGATATATAAATGTGTTTGAGACATAATTCTTTGGGCATCCCAACTTAATGACAGTCTCTTCATTACTGCCTGTTTCTTGGAGGTTGTCAATTTACAAACCTTCCTTAACAGCCTCCACAACTTCGAGATCCTCTTTAATAATGGAAAGATGCTTCATGACCATGGCATTAAGAAGAAACTGTGAGCAAGTCGCCCCGAACAACACTACCTTAACCCTTAAAAAGCGGCCCACCACTTAAGTCGAGTTAAATAAAGCTGGACTATGTGGCGGCGCTCGACATAACTCGAGTGGCAATTTCAGCACGTAATGTGGCTGAGAGAGAGAGACAAGTGGTGGCAGGAGACTAGCGAGCGTATGACTGCTCCAGACCACCGCGGAGAACCTACTGACACAAATCTCAGCTCCCTCCTCCCTCTCTCACTCGCTACATACTCAATTATGTACCGAAAGTACCGAATTACCTGCTTTTTGCACTCGCGTTGCACGGTTATTGCAAGAAAACTATCCATCATACAAGGATCGTTATGGTGTCATTCGAAAGCTCTGTTTATGCCCTTTCAGGGATAGGTACTTGTTTTACGTTCTGGGTCTTATTTAGGCATGAAAATGATCACGTAAACAGCCCTATTTTGGCTAAAAACACCCCGCTGGGCGGTACACATAAATAAACCGCATAGGCCGCTCGTAAGGTGTTAAATCGGTAGCAAAGTAAGGGTGAAGATTAGTCCAAGGGATCCTTTGGCCACAGAAATTGGGTATAGTCACGATCTTCTACATGAAGTCTCAACATGAGAAAGGCCTTCTCGATGTCATTTATCCAGCCATATATGTGTACTCTGAATCGCAACAATATTTTAGCTAGATCTGGCACTAGTGATGACCTAGTGTAAAGGCAGTTGTTAAGACTTGGCCTTCCTTTGCCAATACTAGCAGAGCAGTCGTACACAATACAAATGGGTATCGTTGCGCTGTTTTTGGTGACCCTGTGATGTGCCAAGTAATGACAGTTTTCAGTAACATCGAAAGGAACCTTCTCAATGAAACCTCGATGTAGTTGATCATTGATAACGTTGGCGTAGTGTCTACAATATAAAGGATTTTGTTGAAATTGCTTCTGCAGACCCCTTAAGCGACCCGCTGCTAGACCATAGTTAGAAGGTAGTTTCTCTTTATGTTGATTCCATGGCAGTCTGACCACATACGGCTGATTCTGTTCGGATTATGTTACTGTCTCCTTGTAGATGTCCAGCGCAGTCTTGTTTTCCTTTGAATCTTCGCTCGGAGAAATTTTTAGGTGAGCCAGTTCCCACAAACATTTTAATTCATTATGACATGGATAATATGATCCCGAGGATCTGTATTGATCCATCGGGGTGAACCGCGACTTTCAATATTGTAACTACTTCTGCTTGGGCACTAGACTTGTCATTATGGCAGTAGCCACTTAGTGCATAGCCAAATTTGGTGTGCAAGAAAATTATGTCACCCTCTTTTTAATACCCTGGCTGCACCAAATCATAATATCATCGGCCCCAACCAACAAGTCCAGTCGAGATGTTTGTGTCATTAGAGGATCAGCTAATTTGTAGCCTTTGCTTTGCAACATCTTCATGTCGTCTTCTAGGCATTCTGATCCTCTATGATCCGGGAGAGTTATTACCTCAACTGCTTGTAGAGGATAGTTTCTACCCCGGAACTTGTACTTGAAGGACACTACTGGATATTTTTTACTCTCACATGCTCCGGTAAACCCTCGCAACTCTAGCCCTTCAACACCCAATTTTTCATATTGGATAGAATCTAGAGCGGAATTTGGACGAAGGTGCGCTGTGATCACTGTTCCCCCAGCATACGCATCTTGACTGTTCCTCTTGGTTCCTATACTGTTGGCATCATAACAGTTAGGAGGATAATACTAGTCTTTTTTGAAAACACAGACATCGTGGTAGTTTGCGTCTTGGTCTTTACCTTTTGAGGTTTCTGCTCCCTCTTCGAACCATCCCATTGAGATCTGGACTGACAGAGGATATGATAGTGTTTGTTATGACAGAATTTGCAGTCACGGATGTTAGGGTTTACACAGCCATTGCTCCCGTGGTCTGAGGATAAGCACCTAGTGCAAAGGTCGAGTTGTTTTGTGCGTTATACTTTTAGAGTACTGTTCCGGTATTTCAGACACTTGAACCATATATACGCCCCCTCGCACAGCTTACAACCTTTAGGAATAGGTAGAAGCTATAGTGGCCACTAGTTGTAAAATTTAAATGACTTAGCGTGAATAAGGTGATTGTTGGAGCGTCTATAAGGAGGTGTTGATGAGCCAGTCGTGAGAGCGAATCTGAGGATATCGCGGCGGGAACCCACGCCGTTTCATTTGACGCATTAGCAGTGAATATATCCTATTCATTAATGCGTCATTTAACTAACTACAATGTATTCCGGATTAATTATAATAATAACCCGATATAAGTATGTGTAATAAAATCATAAAAACTTAATACGAAATTGTACATATCTTTTAAAAAGATATGTAAGCTAGGCTAATACTGGTGCCTAATTTAAACTTACAGTATATTTTCTTATCCTAAATTGTCGAGGTGCTTACGAGTCTCGACAATAGAAATTCAACAACAATATTAAGGATATATATATTTAATATGTGTAGTTTGTCTAATGTTTTCAGATTATATAAGTATAAAGTTTTCATGTTCGGTCTCTATTATTTCCACCTGTAATCCGCATCATTTGCCCAAGAAAAATTAAACTATTATCGGCTGGTGAGCTTGTTATAATGCAAGAAATGTTCATGGTTTTGTGTCATTGCTAAACATGGAAATTAATCGTTACCCTGGACTAACACCTTGCTTACTATTAGTACACAAAGTTATTAAGCTTAGAAAGTAAGTATCTATGGGAGCCAAAGACATAATCGGCATAGTCTACCTTGTCCCCATTTCCTTCTCTAAATTTCCGAGAGTAAATTAACTCTATCTAGTATTAACCAAACAGCAATTGAAGTATATACATCCTAGTGCTGGGCTTAATAAACACTTGTACAGTATCTTTATTTTAAACTCTTACCTGCAGTAGTCGCTGCTGTAGACACAGGAGTGGAGTGGTAGAGCTGTCAAATTTCCTTACAGAAGAAAAGTACATCCGGCCAAGGCTTGGATCGCATTTTTCTGGGCGTAAACTCCATAGAGTCTCTTCCAACGCTTCTTCTATATGTTGGCTCAAGCAGTTGAAAGTCAATCTGAACAGAGCATGCACCACGATTTGGGTATTGAAACATATAAATCCGTAGACAATACACAACATTTTCTCAGGGGTCGGTATGAATTCAGCTGTTAATACGATATACACAACGAGAGTCATCATGCAGATTGATACTGCGAAGGTAATCATATAGGTGACAAAATTGGCTCTAATCCTGTTTGGTGTCTCTGAGTCTTTGACACCCATCAGTACCTGCAGGACATTCGCCAGTTTCCTGCTGGTGACCGCCATTATCAAGGGAGTCACAGCTGAGAAAGTGACGATAAGAGAGTAGTAGAACGGTTTGCTGTCGTCATCGTATTGCGATATCATAAAACGGAATGTGATACCATAGAGGAGGGAGGAACTGATGACGAGCAAGTGGACAAAGAGCGACCAGAAGGAGAGATATATACTGAAGGAGAGATGGGATTTATGGGGCCAGATGTAAGGAAAGATGCCGAGTAGCTGTAGAAGGATACATATCGGCCTAGGTGAGCCATTCCAAATCTCCCGGAATAGCATGAGGTCAATCATAGCATTAACGGACCAGTTGGATGTCAATCAAAATGGATGAATAGTTGAGTCTGATGGTACGTTGAGATATATTGGCAGCCTAGATGGATGAGTAATAGAGATGGATATCTAGTAGAGACAGATGTGCAGTTCAGATGTCTGGACAGTCTCACAGGATTGGAACAGATGGGTAGTCTCCTCATACATGATGCCCATGTTTACCTATCAGGAAGTAAAAACAAGGTATCAGAAAACATTACATATTGTGATGTGCCTCCCCGGGTAATTTTGATAATGTGTCTATTACCCGAGTGGATTCATATACTAAATATATAAATATGTATATACACATACTCCCAGCT
>CM064582.1:3582245-3609745 GCA_032716605.1 Paralithodes platypus
CACTGAAGATGGAGACTGTTTTCTCCGAAACATTTGGTAACCAATAAAGATAAGATGTTCGCTACTACGCTGGATCTCCTTTTCCTTGTGAGACTGCGATTCACAAGAGGAAGCTCCATTGCAGAAATAATATATATATATATATATATGTTATACCAGGTTTTTGCTGGGGTTAATAGAACTAATTAGGTAGGTTCCTACAAGACTGGAGAAGTTGAAACCACATCAACACATGCACCAAGGTAATAGAGGATAAATATAATACAAAGTACACACATAAGTTATATTGTTCAATGTATTTATAATTACTGTCAGACAAAGAATAGGTAAATATACAGTTTATAAAGCACAAACGAGGATACACAATTAAATTCCCAGGGGGGGTATGACACTTTACTATTTCGATGTCACACTAAGTACTTCCAACGATAAGGCACTTCACTAGTATTTCTTTTGAGGTTACAGTAAGCACTTCCAACAATAAGGCACTTCTGTAGTACTTCCGACAAGGGTCATGGCCGGGGTGGTGGTCCTGTCGTGTGTTGATGACTGCGGATGGAAGTTGTTGCAGAACTCTTGGGTTTGGGGTCTTGAATGAATATGTTCCGTTATACCAGTGTTATATGTAACATATCATCGAACTAACGTGAGAAGTTATTCCAGTGTTGTACTGTCTCGCTCAACTATTCTGATCTTTATAAGAGATTTGATGAAGAACCTTCCAGTACTCTTGGGTTTGATGTCTTGAATGAATATGAATCTGCTCTGTCAGTGCTGTTCATATCATATAATCGGACTATCGTAAGAGAGTTGTTATGCAACGTCTCTTAACTGTCCTGACCTTTAGAAGAGTCTTTCAAGGACTTTAGGATGGGTTTATTTGGGCCTTTTGCGCATAGGCTACGTGTCTTATTGCCAGTGCCTGGGACAACGTACCATATGGACTCTATACAGAGTGCCATTACGCAATTTGCTACGGTATCTCGCGAGCCCTACCTTCTAAAAAGCCAATTGCCAGTGCATGAACTTTTAAGAAGGACCAGAATGGGGTCGGTTTACTACCGCTAAAGCGCACGTCAGTACAGCCTTCTTTAGCGACAGTAATTCCTAGTACCGTAATCAAGGCGGAAGAATTAATATTGGGTTGTCACCATGGTGATCCAATAATAATGTTTTTGATGTGCCAAGATCTAAAAATCCTCAATAAACCTTTATGTGCCATGGAAATATGTTTTAAGAGCTTTCCAACTATTATAGATCTTAACTTTGCCTGTCATAGTCTTACCTCTTCTGGCGTTTCTCCCGGTGTCCCTTCTCCGGGTAAGAAGGGCAGTTGTGCTGGGAGAAGGCCCTGGAGTGGCTGGGGTAGCCCCTCTGTGCTTCCCTCTTGTGGTGGTGGTGCAGCTTGGAGGAAGAAGGGCGTGTGGAGGAATAGGATTTATGCAAGTTCCTACTTGCCTTTCCTTCCTTGCTGCTTTTCCTTTTCCTGTCACCACTCGTGTTGTTGATAGTGATGATGAGATCTTTGCCGGGTGTTGGAGGGAGTGCGGGCGTGACAGAGGCGACTCAGGCTTATCTTGGTGGTGTGGCGTTTAGGGCTTCTCTCCTCGGGGGTGTGGTGGCACGGGTGGTAATATCGCTTGGTGGTGGCATGGTGGTTTCTTGTTCCTTTTCCTTTATTTCATTTCCTTCCCCAAGATAGAAGCCACGGCGTCGTGGCTGTATAAGAAAGCACCATGTGTCGTCTTGGTGGGAAAAAGTTTTGAATTGGTCAAAATATTTCCACCATTTTCGGGAACGAGCGTCTGCAGGCCTCGAGGTGTTAGCGAATACTGTCAGATAAGAGTCTCCGCTTATGTATGACAAAGATGTTTGCAGTTCGTCAAGGAATCTGAGGGTGTAGGAAGAGGCCTGGTCTTTGGCCCATCTGATCTTCTTAACTCCTTCAGACATATTATGTTCCAGTAAGTCCACGGAGGCGGGAGCCCGGTATCATTGCCACTGCACCACACAACTGTCAAAACCACACTGCTGGCCGTTAGAATTGTCGGAGAAACTTGGGGTTGCCACCAACCGACAGATCTTCATCTAACTTACCGGACTTACTGAGCTCCATATGACGCTAGGGCGTCCTATAACTTATTGGAGAGGCATGTAGATAAGTCCATATGACGCGATCGCGTCATATGGGTTTTTGGTCATAAGTTCCATATGACGCTATCACGTCATATGAGTCGGAAAGAGTTAATAAAGGGGATCTCGATGGCGCTGAAGGTGCTGGAGTCGGTCGCAAGAGTTTTCACGAGGGACGGCATGGTGCGGAGATTTGGAGAGGCGGCTCGGTAACTTGTTGGTGTGGTGGTGGTTGAGGAGGAAGTGATGATTTGACCTTTGGGATGCCCTGTTTTATGGATGGGTAGGGATGCGAAAGTACCTGGTGACCTCACTGAGGTGAGAAATGGTGGCTTGAGTGGGTCGATTTGTGTGTCTTGCACACGCTATTCTTAATACTGGTGCCATTAATACTGAGTTTTGTGGGTGTAAAGTATGTGCAAGTAAATGGAAAGGGGAATAGCTAGGAGTATGATAAGAAATGGAAGAGAAACAAGAAGGAGGTTGAGAGAGATGGCCTGATCTATTGCGAACGGAAGAGGGAGGAATATTTGGTAAAGCAGAGAAAGAGGAGGGTAACAAGCAAGAGGGTGGTATGGGACGGGGAGAGAGGGGTACTGGGGGGAGGCCTGGGATTAGGGGTGCGGGGGGTAGGAGAAGGGGAGAGATGAGGTTGGATGGTTATAGGAATAGAAATAGATAATTTAGGGCTGATGGGGGGGATGCTGGAGGGATAAAGTTGAAGGGGGAGGGGGAGCTAGTGGATGGGGAAGGGTTGGGGTGGGTGCGAAGGGGTATTGAGGTTAGGAGAAGGGGAGGAGGGAAAAGGGGAAACAAATTCCCTCTTTCTCTTGCAATCAAATGATTGCGAGACAAAGAGGGAATTTGTTGACGAGAGGAAGTCGGCTTAGGGGGTGAATGCGGAGGTGAAGGAGATGAAGAAGTGGCTAACGAAAAGGGTGAAGTGGAAGAAAAGGGTGTTTTTTATTTTGCAGTGAGGGGCGGCGCTTAGGGTGAGGAGGAGGAGTGGTACAAGGGCGTCGAGTTATAGTACGGCGTTGGAGGGTGGGAGGCAAGTGAGGGCAAAGGGAATAACGGGGATGAGTAGGCACTGAAGAAGGGGGCAAAGGTCGAAGGATAGAGTGATGATGAGGAGGGCGATTAGGGATTGTGGCATGGGGGTAAAACATTGGGGAATAAGGTGGGGCATAAGGGGGAGGAAGGAGTAGGTGGTGAGGGTGAAGAAGGAGGAGAATATGGTAACTCACAGGGCGGCTGGTGGTGGTGTGGTTTGGGTTGGGGCGTGGTGGATGACAGAGAGGATGTGTAGGGCTTGGAGGTGTCTCTATCCATAATCAGAGGACGATGTACATCCTCACAAAGCGATTTTGGTAGGTCCGAGACTCTCTATGATCATTTATGATAATCTGATACGGGTTGGGGACTCTGGTGAATTTGTAGGGCCTGATGTATCTGGGGCCAAGTTTGTTGGACTACTGGTAGTTTGGCCAACATCACTAAATCGTGTTGATAATGTAAGGGCTTTCTGGGGACGTGACGTCTCTGGTTGTGTCCTGGCAGACTTGGGCGGTATGGAGGAAGCTCTTGAGGTGTTGTATAGGGCCAGTTGATATGGTCGTCGTGGAGGGTTTAGCTAAACCACGAAAGGGGAGCAGCAGGGATGCAACCCCATATATTCTCTCGTGGGGCGTGATGCCATCTTCCCTAGGGCACAAGTTCATACCCCACTGTATCATTTTCACTTGGGCTGACCAGTCTTGAGTTTGTAAGGCAATAAGCCTAGTCCTTAGTTGATTATTGGTGGTTTTGTGGCTCCTTTCACAAATGGCATTTCCTTGAGGCCAGTAGGGGGACGAGTGAGACACCTTGATGCCACATAATCTTGAAAAGTGTTCCCATACTTGGCCAGAAGACTCAGGGGCGTTATCAGAGAGGAGTACTTCAGGTAGGCCGAAATTTGCGAAGACTTCGGTGGCTAAAACCTCTGCCATGGTGAGGGCGCTGTGCATTTTGACGGGGCAGGCTACCAAGAACTGGGAGTAGACATCGACGAAGGTGACGACGAAACTCTTGCTTTGTTTTATAGGAAATGGACCCATGATGTCGAGGGACAGAGTCTGCCAAGGTTTATAGGTGACTAATTTTCCAACTGGTCCTGGAGTCCTGGTACGGTCTTTACCTAATCCACATGGTCTGCAAGCCTCTGCAACTTTCTTGGCAAGGGTGGTGGGGCTGGTGGTCCAATAAATTTGTTGAAGACTCGAGGTGAAATTGGCCAAGGTGAATACCATTGTCTTCGTGGATTTTTATTAGTATTTCCTGGTCAGTTTGTGGGTTGCTGGCGATGAGTCCTGATTCCGTATGAAGTTGATCTCCGATACGATGTAAGTTATAGAAAAAATCTTTGGGAATCCATTTTGGTTTTATTTTAGTTAGCCATGATTGTAGTAAGGTGGGGTTGGTGTCTTCTTGAAGTTGTTGAGGCTGCGTTTTTGTCGGTGAATTTGGGTGGGTAACTAAACTAGGAGGAGGAAATCAGGGAAGAGTACAGGAGAGCAGTAGAAAGACGACTAGGTAGGTTTGACCTGGAAGTGGAGGAGATGAGCAAAGTGTTGAAGGAAGAGATCTGTGCAGCATGTGAGGAGGTGTGTGGAGTAAGGTGAATTGGGAGGGGAGTGAAGGGTACAGCATGGTGGACAGAAGAGATAAAAATAGCTTTGGAAGACAAGATGAAAGCATATAAAGTGGTTGGGTAGTAGAGGGAATGAAGATTTGGAGAGACAGAAACGAGCGAGGTACATGGAGAAAAAGAGAGTGGTGAAGAGAGTAGTGAAGGAAAGTAAGAGAAGAGTAGATGAGGAATTTGGAAGGAATCTGAGTGTAAAATGGAGGGAGTGTAAGAAACTGTTCTGGAAAGAAGTCAAGAAAGTTAGGGAAGGTAGCAAGAGAAACAGTAAGGGTGTGAAAGATAAGAATGGGAGAGTGCTAGCCGAGAAGCAAGAGAGAGTCGAAAGATGGAGGGAGTACTTCAACAAATTACTAAATGTAAGGAATGAAGCGCCAGCAAACATAGTTGGATGGGGAATGGGAGGGAGAAGAATTGAAGTAGTGGAGGAGGAGGTGGGGATCAGGAGTTCAGAAGTGTGTGAAGCCATGAAAAGAATAAAGTTGGGGAAAGCACCAGGAATAGATGGAGTGTGTGGGGAAATGCTGAGGTATGGTGGTGAGATAGTGATCGAATGGGTATGGAAAATGTGCAAACTAGCACACCTGATGACTGGAAGGCAGGCATAATTGTCCCCCTATATAAGGGTAAAGGGGAAACAGGAGTGTGTGGTAACTACTGAGGAATCTGTCTTCTTAGCATAGTAGGGAAGGTGTACAGTAGGGTAGTGATTGAAGGAATGAGAGCGAGAACGAAGAAAGGGATAGGTGACAAGCAGGGCTTTGATAGGAAGGGAAGAGGATGAATTGTGTTGTGGAGAAATATCTGGAGAAGCAACAAAAGGTGTATGTTGCCTTTATGGACTTGGAGAAGGCCTATGACAGAGTGGATAGAGAAGGTATGTGGAAAGTACTTAGAATATATGGAGTAGATGGCAAGTTGCTGAAAGCAGTGAAGAGCATGTATGAGGGTGCAAAGGCGGCAGTACGTGTGGAGAATGAGCAGAGCGAATTCTTTAACCTGAATGTTGGATTGAAACAGGGGTGTGTGATGTCCCCGTGGTAGTTTATCAACTCTGCGTAAGCAGAGTTTGGTATCAACCCCCCGTATAGTGGGTACCACAGGAAAAAAATGTCTGTCGTCGTCGTCGTCGTTGTTGTCCGTCTGTCTCGAAACTCCTCCTAGACCGTTCGACGGATTTTCACCAAATTTCAAACAAACATTTGTAGCGTGAATGCGAACGTCAGTCAAAAAATATTTTTTTGAATTTATGCAATAGTTATGATTTTATGTCCAAAATATGGTTCCCCCCCCCCCCCCGCCACACACACACACACATACCCACCCACCCAGCAATGATGGCGTTCTGGGGACGAAAACATCTCGCTACGTATTTGCTAGGTTAAGTTAGTTTAGTTGGCATTTTAAAGTGATGGTAGTAATGTTTGGATTGATGGTGATAGTAGTATTGATGGTGATAGTAGTGATGATGGTTGTAGTTGTATTGATGATGATGACAGTAGTGGTGATGATGACAGTAGTAGATATGATGGTGACAGTAGTAGATATGATGGTGACAGTACTAGTAGTAGTGATGATGGTCATAATAGTAGTGATGATGGTGACAAGTAATGATAATAGTTGTACTGATAAAAAATAATGCAAAACAGAACTACTACAAAGCCAAATTGGAATCAGCCTTTGGTAACAGTAAAGCGGTGGGGAGTTATTAATGAGTTGATGCAGAAATCACATAATAAAACAACTAACATTGATACATTAATTGTTGCAGATCAGCTGGAATCTGACCCTTATAAAATACGCAATTACATTAACACTTACTTTTCTACAGTCGGTAAAAAATTGGAATGCAGTTTACCTGCTTGTAGTGTTTCACCCATGCAATATCTTAATGGTAGTTACCCTAAATTCCATTTATCCCCAATAACACCAGAGGAGGTGGCTGATATAGTTAAAAATTTGAAGGAATCTAGTCCTGGGTATGACGAGATACATATTAAGTTTATAAAGCAAGCAATTCCTGTTCTGGCCCGCGCAATATCAGAGTTGATCAATGTTTCTTTTCGTAGTGGAACTTTTCCAAATAACTTGAAAATAGCTAAAATCACACCAATACACAAAGGTGGTGATAAACTTCAAGTTTCAAATTACTGTCCAATTTCAATACTGTCAACGATAAATAAAATAATAGAGAAAGCAATGTATGATCGACTGCTGGTGTTTCTAGAGGCAAACAATGTATTGACCGAATGCCAATTTGGCTTTAGAAAAAAATATTCCCCACAAATTGCAATTACAAATTTATTGAATAATATTATGTTAAATCTTGACCGAGGGAAATTTACAATGGGTGTTTTTCTGGATATGAGGAAGGCATTTGACACTATCAATCATAATATCTTGATAATATGTAAATTGCAACATTATGGGATAAGAGATAGAGAATTGTCCTGGTTTTGTAGCTATTTATCTGAGAGACAACAGTTCACTGATATTAATGGAGTCAGATCCTGTAATGAACTTATATCCACTGGTGTACCACAGGGATCAACTTTGGGGCCATTACTCTTTCTTATATATATATAAATGACTTTGTTAATTCATCCAGTGTCTTGAAGTTTATTTTGTTTGCAGACGACACCAATGTTTTTCACTCCGATTCAGATTTAGTAACTCTAGAACGTACTATGAACATTGAACTAAAAAATATTTCTACTTGGCTCTTGGCAAATAGATTATCCCTTAATACACTTAAACCTCATTATATAATATTTGCAGGAAATAAGCAGTAAAACCAAAACATTAATATCAGCATAGGAAATAATGCACTCGAAAGATGTACCTCCACAACATTCCTCGGAGTTTATATCGATCACAAGTTATCATGGAAAGAAAACATTCATAGCATTGGCAGTAAGTTAGCCAGATCAATTGGTATTATTTATAAGATAACAAATAACTTGACTAAAGATGTATTGAAAACTATATATTACAGCCTAATTTACCCATATTTACAATATTGTAACATTGCCTGGGGCTCAGCAGTAAAATCCTATATTCAGCAACTTCTCCTACTTCAGAAAAAATTGTTCGAATAATATCAGGAGTAAGCTACAGAGAACATACTGATCCCCTCTTTAAACATCTAGGGATACTAAAGATACAAGATGTATATAGACTAGAGTCAGTTAAATTTGTATATATTCAATTACGCCTTCCCACTGCCATTAATTTTCAGAATATATCCAATATTCATTCCCACAATTTACGAAATAGTAACTTATTAAGACCCCCTAAACCACAGACTGAAAAATCTACAAGATTTGTTGCTTATTCTGGTTGTTTAATGTGGAATACGTTGCCTGATGAATTAAAAACTATCACCAACCATGTAACCTTTAAGATCAAAACGAAAAAATATATTGTAAATAGATACTGATGCAACATTTGTCAATACCGTACTATTATCTTGATTCAATTTTAAAATAATGACTCTTAGCATATATGGATGTCCCATTATTAAAAATATATATATTCTTTTAATCACTGGATATCAGACTGTACGGAGCTATTGTGTATGTAGTACAAAGGAAATCAAGCAACAACAGATCTAGTGACCCTTCTAGGCTGCATGTCCTCCAAAACACTGAGGATCAAGTGTCCAAACAGTGGTTTAGAGTGGGTAAGGGAACATTGGAAAGGGAATTACTGCCCTGGAACTAATGTCCGTGGCAGGATTAGGAAGTTAGTAGGGGACAGATGGGTTAGTAACTGAGGGGGTGATAAAATAAAATTATTCATTTACAAATGCAGTCAGTCGCGGGTTTGATGCGAGATATTTGTCTAGACGGAGTTTAAATGAATCAACGGTGATGCAGTCTATAACGTCTCGGGGAAGCCCATTCCACAAGTTGACAACTCGATTGAAGAAGAAATTCTTAGATTCGTGTGAGTTAAAAGATTTACTAATAATTTTACAACCGTTTCCCCGCGTGTATTTAGATTGGTCGATAGTGAAGTACTTACTACAGTTCATATTGTCGATGCCTTTGATGATTTTGAACACTTGAATTAAGTCAACTCTTAATCTGCGCTGGGTTAAAGGAAATAGATTTAATTCTCTAAGACGCTCTTCGTATGGTTTGTTCTTTAGGCTAGGTATCATGTTGGTAACTCTACGTTGAACTCGTTCTAGCTTGTTTATATCTTTTTGGTAATAAGGGCACCAGGATTGAACGCAGTATTCCAGAAGAGGGCGGACTAAGGAATTGTAAAGGGTTAGGATAACTTCTTTGGATTTATGCTCAAATGACCTGCCTATAAAGCCAATTATTTTGTTTGCCTTCTTAACAACTTCTGAACATTGTTGACTCAGTTTTAGGTTACTCGATATTGTTACTCCCAGATCGGTTTCTCTGTTTACATTCTTAAGATGAGTGCCATTCATCGAATAGTTTGCTTTCTCATTTAGGTATCCGATATGTAGTACTTTACATTTATCCGCATTGAAACTCATTTGCCAAATTTGGGCCCAACATGACAATTATTTATCTAGATTGTGTTGCATATCGTCAACTTGTTCTTTTGAGAGTACGCTATTTGCAATTTTTGTATTGTCAGCAAATTTTGAGATTGTACAGGTGAGACCCTTATCTATGTCGTTGATGTACATTAGAAAGAGAATTGGTCCCAGTACGGATCCCTGGGGTACCCCGCTACTTACATTGGTCCATTTAGATGCCTTACCGTTTATGACTACTCTTTGCTTTCTGTCGCTGAGCCAATTTTCTATCCATTTCAACACACCGTCTTGTATTCAATGCGCTTTTAGTTTTAGCAGTAAACGTTTGTGGGGAACTTTGTCAAAGGCCTTTTGAAAATCAAGGTATATAATATCTACAGCTTTACTCTCATCGTAGAGGTTGAGGATATCGTGGAAGAAGTCTAAGAGGTTTGTTAAACAGGAACGTTTTTTTACGAAAGCCATGATGAGTATCTTTAAGTATGTTATTTTCCTCTAAGTGATTTACGAGTCTGTCTCTTATGACCGTTTCTAGCATTTTACATACAACTGAGGTTAACCCTTAACTAGCGGCGCGCAACATAAGTCGAGTATAATAAATCTGGACTATCTGGCGGCGCGCGACATAGGTCGTGTGGCAATTTCAGCACGTAATGTTGCTGAGAGAGAGAGAGAGACAAGTGGTGGCAGGAGAGTAGCGAGCGTATGACTGCTCCAGACCACCGCGGCGAACCTACTGACATGAATCCCACCTCCTCCCTCCCTCTCTCACTCGCTACATACTGAATTGTATGGGGAAAGTACCGAATTACATGCTTTTTGCACTCGTGTTGCGCGGTTGTTGCAAGAAAACTAGCCGTCATAAAAGGATCGTTATGGTGTCATTGGAAAGCTCTGTTTATGCCCTTTCAGGGATAGATACTTGTTTTACGCTCTGGGTCTTATTTAGGCATGAAAATGATCACGTAAACAGCCCTATTTTGGCTAAAAACACCCCGCTGGGCGGTACATATAAATAGACCGCTAGCCCGCTAATAAGGTGTTAAGCTAATTGGACGATAGTTACTTGGTAGGGATTTTCTGTCTTTTTTTAATATCGGTGTTACGTTGGCTAGCTTCCACTGATCAGGCATAGTTCCAGACTGCAAGGATTTATTGAATAGTAATGTCAGTGGTTTGGAGAGCTCATCCTTAGCTTCCTTTAGAACTCTAGGCGAGATTGTATCAGGTCCAGGCGTTTTATTTACCTTGAGTTTATCTAAACAATTCAATACTTCTCTCTCTGTAACGGTGATATTGCTTAGAACATCTGAATTATCAATCTGAATCGGCGATGGTGTAGGGATATCACTGAGGTCTTCTGTTGTAAAAACTGATGCAAAGAAGGTATTGAGGGCATTACTCATTTGTACTTCGTCTTTGGTGTATTCTCCATTTTCATCGACTAACGGTCCAACAGTTGAAGTAACTACTTTTTTCTTTCTGATATAACTATAGAATTCTTTCAGGTTTGTTTTACTTTGATTCGCAATATGTAACTCTAAGGTCTTTTACTTTGCTGAATTAACTTTTTGGCTTTGCATCGTAGCTCTACAAATTTCACCCGTTCTTCGTCATTGTGTGAGGATTTTAATCTATCATTAGCAATTCTTTTAGCAAGCAGGCAGTTTGAAATATCTTTATTCCACCATTTGGGCTTATTATTATGGCCTGGACGCCGTATTTTCAATGGTATGCAGTCTTGCACTGCTTTTAGGTAAGTGGTTTTGAATAACTTCCAAGATGTATTTAGGTCGTTATTGTTAATTAAATAGCTCCAGTCAGTTTCTTTAAACATAGCTCTAAGTTTATGGAAGTTTGCTTTCTTGAAATTAGGACTTTTTCGATGCTACTATTTGGTTCGTTACTAGTAAAGTTTAAAGTGAAAGTTATCGTACGATGGTCGCTGTTACTGAATTCATCACCAACATTCAAATTCTCTATTAATTCTTCTTTTGCAAGTACAATGTCAAGAACATTATTACCACGGGTCGGCGTTCGAACAAATTGATAAAGCGAACTCTCTTGCAAGTTCGTATACAAGTCATGTCCGGAGTGTGAAGTAAGAGTATCGCCCCACTTGGTCACAGGTAAATTAAAGTCGCCAAAAATTACGGTATCTTGTGAGTTACTTACATCTGCAATTTGTTTGTAAATTTCTCGATCAGTTTGCACTGATTGAGCTGGAGGTCTGTATATTAATGCAAGTATTATTTTTGTACCTTTATTATTCTTTATTAGCACAAAAGATGTGTCGACGTTCACAATTTGAGGTTTTGACAAGAGGGTAGGGTTAAGTGTTTCTTTGATATAAAGTAAAACGCCACCTCCATTTCTATTTATTCGGCTTTTCTCAAACATTACATAACCGGGAAGTGAATACTCTGCTAATAAGTCTCTATCTTCGGTATTGAGCCAAGATTCTGTTATGCCAATCACATCATAATTTTCTGTAAACATAAGCTCCTCTAAATCTGAAAATTTATTGCGTATGCTACGAGCGTTTGCATAGAAAACCTTTAAATTTGTTATTTTAGATCTCACGGAACGCTCTTTAATAATATTGTTGGTTCTTGTCGGATCTACGTTTATGTTCATGGCTGTCCTCGGTCCTCGCTGTTTTCGGTCCTTATCGCTGGTGGTCCTCGGTTGCCTCTGTTTTTTGCTTGGCGTTGGATGATTTATGTCACTGCTGCTTCTTCTTGGATAGCGTTTTTTTATCCATGGCTGCGGACTGCTTTGTGTAGGAGACGACCCATGCGTGCTGAACCCACAGGGTTTAGATGAGTGCCATCCTTTCGGAACAGAGTAGGCTGGTTGTAGAAGTTGTCCCAGAGGTTGATGAATTCAACTTTTTCCTTCAGACATAAATATTTTAGTCGGCTATTTGTGCTGAAGGCCTTGTCGTAGAATTTGTCAGGTGCGTCGATCTTGGGGAGAATGCCTGAGATTATGATATTCCTTGACTTGTTTTTGTAGTGCTGGATCATCTTGCGATATTTCTCCATCAACTCTTCGGATCTGGTGCGCATGACGTCATTTGAACCAGCATGGATGACAAAAAGGGTATTTTCGTTTGCATCCTTTGTGGTATCTTCGAAGGTTTCCACAATGTCGTCCAGTCCAGCTCCTGGGATGCAATTTTTTTTTCGTCGATTTGGGACTCTGTCGCAGAACTCTTCGACCTGTCCTCGTATAATGGAATCCCCAACGAGCCTGGTCTCTTCTGGTTCGTCTTCCATCTCTACCAAGATCTCAAATCTGTTTGACATTGTGACTGGTAGATGAGACCTTTTCTGCGTTGGCAGTGCACCGTTCCTCACTGGTGTAAATCCGGAAACCTGTAGTGGCGGGACTCTGCGTACAGATCGGGGAGAGGAGTGGTTAGAATGGGGGCGAGGGGTTAGTACTGTTCGTGCTAGCAGGCTTCTTGCACGAGGAGTGGGTGAGAGACTAAGGTGAACAGGGCGGCTGTCCTGGTTTGATGTCGGCTCAGGTTCGTCAGAAGCATCTGCTGCAGTGGCTACTGCAGGTGTTGGATTGCTGGCAGATAACGTTGGGGCGGTGGTAGATGCTGGAGTTGAAACAATTGGAGTTAGTGATACTCCAACGTTGAGTGTTACAAACTCTTGGAGTGATTCCAGCTTCCTGGTGAGGGCGTTGATCTTGTTGTGGGCTTCATCCAATTTTGCTGTCAAATCCTCTCGTTGTTGGCAGAGTCGGCAGACTTGTGGATCGGCAGGAGCAAACATGGAAGCACCAAATCTACCGGCGCAGTTCGTACAGGCACGAGGCATGGTGACGATCACTTTCTTCAGATCACTTCACTCACTTAAAAACACTTAACTCACTTTAAAAACACTAAACTCACTATAAAAACACTTCACTCACTTCAGGTCGCTTCACTTACTTAAATGGCCTAACCGAAAACAAAAATGTTGAAATACGCACAAATAGGTAATCAGCGGTGATAGCCTAACCGAAAATTAAAACAAACCCAAATTAAATTTGAATACGCAGTGATAGCCGAACCGAAAACAATTTTATTTTTATTTAAACAGAAATAGGCCACCAGGGGTGATAGCCTATCCTAACCGAAAACAAAATTTATGAAATACCGGTACGCAGAAATAGGCCACCAGTGGTGATAGCCTAACTGAAAATTTAAAAATTGAAGTATGCAGAAATAGGCCACCAGGGATGATAGCCTAGACTAACCGAAAACAAAAATAACCGAAAACAAAAAGTATGAAATATGCAGAAGTAGGCTACCATGGGGTGATAACCTACCTAAAAAAGCAAAAAAAAAAAAAAAAAATATATATATATATATAATAGAATATGTAACTAAATATACAATTCACCAAATAGAGATTATATAAGAATAAAGTGTAACTGCACACAAGGGGTTAATATACTATATCAACAGATGGCGCTGGTGTCACTGTAGGCTAGTCAAGCAGGATTATATTTAGATAAACAAAGTTATCAGTCAAAGGTTACTACAAGATCATGCAAGCAACAACTAAAATTACATATATATATAGCTACAGTAGGATACTGAATACGATAACTACTAGAGTTAATAAGAAAATACAAAGCTAGGTCGATTAGAGGTGCGCGTGCGTCGTCTGCTACAAGCTAGGATAACAAATGTAAACAACAATGTTTATCAGTCAGAAAAGCAATAAAATAACATGCACGGCAACTACAGAACTATGTGGAGGTTAAACAAGCACTTAACTACTGTTCATGCAATGAATAAAGGGAATAGGGATATGAAATACTCAAATTAGGATCGAGTTTTCTCAGTGGCAATGCGGAGCTGTTGGCGGTGCTAAAGCCGGCCGGGTAGTGTGTAGTGTTGACGCTTCTGCATAGTAGCCACGTGCGGGCATGCGCGCGCGCCGGCTGCCCAGCCGTTTAGAAACCGGCTGGTGGCAGCCGGCCGGCCGGCTTTTCCTTAGTATATATCCTACGACAATGTAACTAATGTCTGGGATATTCTTATGTTGTTTCACAGCTTGTAGCTGCCCTTATTCTTAACCAACGCATCTTAGTATATTTTATTCTCGATAGTTGATTGTTTCATTATAATATATAAGATGTAAGTCTAGTGAGAGTGGGAGGAGACGAGTGGGAGAGAGAGACCGGCTGGGGGACGTTGCTTCGCGCGGAGAGTCTAGCTTGGGACGAGCCTGATGTTCCCACACGCATTTGTTTGCAACGTTAGGCTTAGTTTCGACTCACGCACGGGGTAGACGATTTTGACCCGGCAACTGTGTTGAGTGTTGCCAAGCCTGGGATGTATTCTGCATGCCTAGGGTGGGGTCCAGACAGATTCAAGACTCAGAGCTCACCTCACTGTCGTACCCTTCGGACCCCCTTGATATCTATCCCTCGCAACCCCACTTAGAAACTTTCTTTCTTACTTTGTATACCTTCTTTCCACTACTTCACCAATCTATTTAATTATCGCATCCCCTTGATAGACCTTATATCTATTATTGTATTAACGACGAGCTCTCAGATAATTAGATAGGATTTTGGGACTTATGCAGAGACGTAATGTTAATGAGACCTAGGAAGCTTTTTTTGTTGTCTCATATTTGGTGGTTTCATGCTTGCTAGTGTGTTCTTGTGTCAGGTTAGCAGGGGCTAGACCGGAGGGGAGGCTTTTTGCGATCCTTTAAGTAAAGTCTGCTGGTGCGAGTCCTGTGGACCTGCACGACTTTACTAGGATACCCGTGGGAGTCTGGGGGCATTTTCTTGTCTGTGTCCCTGTGTGTCTAGCATTGTGTTGTGTGAGGGCCCTTGCCTAGTCCACTCAGCACTGCGCTAGCACGTCTTGCTTTTGTTTTAGGGTCGCCAGGAGAGAGTCAGATACTTGCGATCTGAGTCTCTCAAGAGAGCACCCTTTCAATTAGAGTAATTTGGCGCACAGACTTGGGAACGTCCCTAGGCTAGAGCAGGTGGCTCAGCCCGGGTATCCGAAGCCTATATCCTTCCAGCTAGACCTCTGCCACCTGGCAGATTAACAGCTAGGGGTTTATTATTTCTGTATGCTTGTTATTGTGCCACAGTTTACCGTTTTTGTGAGCATTGTGAGTCAGGGTGTGGCTTAGAGACTCTGTCCGAGCAGGCTTGCCTGACTAAGAGTGAGAAGCACACCTGTATGTGGTTATGTTGCGAGTTGCTGCCTTTATTTAATTATACCTATGCCATTATACACTGTATGGCCTATCACTAGTATTTATTCCTGCTTATGAGTTTATCGAGTATGGGATACTCGATAAAGAAAGTGACCCAAGGAGATTACCTATACTCGAAGCTTTATATATCCAAGCCTTAATCCCAACATCAACAACCAAACTCTGGACCTTCAGATCCTTCCTCCTGCCAAAAGGCACTTTCCTACAGGACCTAACACCCCCCCTCGCCCCCCGGTGCCCTTGATGCAGCCCCCCACGCTACCTCCTTCAGCTTCGTCTTCCGCAAGCACCACACAACTTAGGCCACGCCCCTCGACACGCAGCCAATCAGCTTCGACCCCACCAACCGACCACCATCCCGCATCCAGTGCGCACGTGAAGCGGTTCCCCCCTTTCTCTTTTCCAGAATCCCCCTCCACCAATAGTAGATTTTTGCCCCTTGTTTTTCGCCTCCTCTGATCCTCCACCCTCTATATATACCCTTCCTGTTTACCTTTTATATCATTCCATATATATATATATATATATATATATACCGGTATATACAGTATATGTATATACAGTATATGTATATAATTTTTTTTTTCTATGTGGATGAGGGAGACAAAAGGCAAAACTGCCTGTGATGAGCGCCTCCCCCAGAGTTGAAAGAGTGACAGCGCCAAAATCAAGGAATGTTCGAGCCAAAATGCCTGGACACAAGGAGTTTGAAGCAATTCAAGTCACAGGATGAGGGAAAGATAGATTCAGGGAGTTCCAGAGCTCAGCTGTTGAATAGATTTGGAGTATCGTTTCACTCTTGAGTTGGAGAGTTGCACAGAGTAGGGGTGGGATTGTGTTGTAAGACAGGTACTATGTACCCTACAGAGAAGAGGTGGTATACGCTGAGAGAGCTCTGTGGAACACTGATTATTGTAGTAGCGATAGAATAGCAAGAGAGATGCAACATTGCGGCGAAGAGAGAGAGATTGCGGAGAATCGGTGAGTGGACGGGAGTTAATGATACGAAAGGCTTTCCTTTCTACTTTGTCTAGAAGTGCTGTTTGAGAGGATCCTCCCCAGACATGTGAGCAATACTCCATACAAGGACGCACTGAGACGTACAGACGTACAGACGTACAGAGCAAGAAACTATGCAGGGGTAAAGAACCCTTTGAGGCGATTGAGCACACCCAGCTTCAGCCTTAGCATGAATGGTAATATGGTCCTTCCAAGAGAAAGCAGAAGAAAAAGAGATATCGAGAATACTGAGCGAAGATGAAGTGTTGATATTTGTATTGTTGAAGTGTAAGGAATAGTCCTCTGGGAGTTCAGGACGGGTAGATACATGGAGAATTTTGGAAGCATTAGAGACAACAAGGTTTTTTCTGCCCCAATTGGAATGGTAGTTAGATCAGAAGATAAGTGTTCTATGGCTTCATTATGTTTGTTTTTGAGGGATTGCTTGCTGGGGCGCTCATGAAAACTAATTGAATTGTATAAGGTAGAGTAGTCTGCATATGAATGGCTAGGACTGGAGGTACAGTTGAGAAGATCATTTATGAAAATTAAAAAGATATTTGGAGATAGGGCAGAACCCTGAGGAACACCGGAGTTGATAGAGTGAGGAAGTGAACAGATTGAGGGATAGAAACCGAAGGAGGGTAGTTTAGAAATTAGAAATTTGTGCCAGACTCTATTGAAGGCCTTTGATATGTCTAGCGCAATAGAAAAGGTTTCACTGAAGTCCCGAAAGGATGATGACTAAGAGTTAGTAAAAGATATGAAAGAAGATCACCAGTAGAGCGAGGGACGCGAAATTGCCCTAGGGGCTAGTGTAGTTATTTGTATAATTCTAGCTTAATTTTCTGACAGAATTTATTATGTTTACGATATACAGTAAAGCAAAACAAATGTTCCATGTTCGTTTATTTTACTTATATGATGAACATATGAACCTACGACAGAACCCTGAAGAACACCGGTGTTGATAGAGTAAGGAAGTGAACAGTGGCTGTTCACAACCACAGCTGTGGAGAGGCCGGAAAGGAAATAGAGACAAAGTCACAGATTGAGGGATAGAAAACGAAGGAGGGTAGTTTAGAAAATAGAAATTTGTGCCAGACTCAATTGAAGGCCTTCGATATGCCTAGCGCAATAGAAAAGGTCTCACTGAATTCCTGAAAGGATGATGACTAAGAGTTAGTAAGATATGAAAGAAGATCACCAGTAGAGAGAAGTATTGAATTGTTTAGATAAACTCGAGGTAAACAAAACGCCTGGACCTGATACAATCTCACCTAGAGTTCTAAAGGAAGCTAAGGATGAGCTCTCCAAACCACTGACATTGCTATTCAATAAATCCTTGCAGTCTTGAACTATGCCTGATCAGTGGAAGCTAGCCAAAGTTATGGTGGGTTAAGAAGAACCCTATTTGCTGACCCTATGGTCAACAAATTAAGTCGATCCAGGTGTCCAAATGAGTGTACCCCTTCTCAGGCACCTGTCATCTTAAGTCAGGAAGAGACGTCAACCTTGGTAGATACATACGATAATTTTATCGAGTCAGTATTCAATTCACAAAATAAATACGTCTCCAAAAGAAAATATAGATCAACACAGAACCAACCCAAATGGATGAATAATAGACTATTAGATCTTCTAGGACAAAAGAGAGGAATATATAGAAAAATTAGGAAAGGCGAAATTCACCTACTTGCTTACTATCAGAATCTATCAAGACAGGTAAAAAAGGATATTAGGAAAGAAAAAAGAAATTATGAAATTAAGGTTGCCAATGACTCAAAAAATAATCCTAAAGCTTTTTACCAACTATATAAATCCAAGGTTAGAGATGTAATTGGTCCCCTTAAAACTTCGATAGGAGAAATGACAGAAAATGATTTAGAAATGTGCAGTACATTAAATAGTCAATTTCTTTCCGTTTTCACTAATGAAAATTTGGCACAGTTTCCAGAAGTCCGTAAGGTATATAGCGATAGTATAGAAAATAGGTTAAGTACGGTTAATATAAGTAGAAATGATGTGCTTAAGGACATTGACAGACTGAAACCTCATAAATCGCCTGGTCCTGATGAGATATATGCTAGAGTATTAAAAGAATGTAGGGATGAGTTAAGTTACCCATTAACATTTTTATTTAACAAGTCATTAGAGACAGGTATAGTTCCAGAAGCTTGGAAGCTTGCAAACGTAGTTCCGATCTTCAAAAAAGGTGACAAATCAATAGCATCCAATTACCGTCCCATTAGTCTTACATCAATCATAGGAAAGCTACTAGAGTCAATTATTGCTAGTAAAATTAGAAACCACTTAGATACATTTAATTTAATAAATTCTTCTCAGCATGGATTCACTCAGGGACGTTCTTGCCTTACTAATTTGCTTAGTTTTTTCTCAGAGGTATATGAAGCAGTAGATAATGACAAGTCATATGATATAATATATTTAGATTTCAGTAAAGCTTTCGACAGAGTCCCCCATGAGAGATTGATGAGAAAGGTTGAGGCGCATGGAATAGGTGGGGCGTTGTTGGGATGGATTAGGTCATGGCTAATTGGTAGGAAGCAGAGAGTCAGCATAAATGGTACGAAGTCAGAATGGGGAGCAGTGAAAAGTGGTGTCCCCCAGGGATCTGTATTAGGTCCTCTGTTGTTTGTTATATACATAAATGACCTTGATTTAGGTATAACTAGTAGGATAAGTAAATTTGCAGACGATACCAAAATTGGGAGAACAATTGATTCAGATAGAGATATAGAGTGCCTCCAAAGGGATCTAGATACCTTACACGAATGGTCAGTAAATTGGCAGATGAAGTTTAACATTGACAAATGCAAGGTATTAAAGATAGGGAAGATGCATACAAATGTTAAATATAAACTAGCTAATATGGAATTAGAAAACTCGAATTGTGAGAAAGATCTAGGTGTGTTTGTTAGCAATGATTTGAAGCCTAGACAACAGTGTTTAAGCGTTCGAAACAAGGCAAACAGGATTCTCGGATTCATCTCTAGGAGTGTGAGTAACAGAACTGCTGATGTTATCTTAAAACTTTACTTGTCATTAGTGAGACCCCATATGGATTATGCTGTTCAATTTTGGTGTCCTTATTACAGAATGGACATAGATTCATTGGAGAGAGTACAACGTAGAATGACAAAAATGATCCATAATATTAGAAATCTTCCGTATAAAGAAAGGTTGAAGAAATTAGGCTTACATTCGTTAGAGAGACGCAGAGTTAGAGGGGATAATATTATGATAGAGGTGTTCAAGTGGGTTAGTGGGATTAACAAAGGGGACATGACAAATGTACTAAAGCTCAGTGATAGCGAAAGAACTCGTACCAATGGTTTCAAATTAGATAAATTTCGTTTCAGAAAAGATATAGGCAAATATTGGTTTGGTAACAGAGTTGTAGATGGGTGGAATGGACTACTAAGTGCTATAGTGGGATTAAAAACGGTAGGGAGCTTTAAGATAAAATTGGATAAGCATATGGACGAGAAGGGTTGGGTGTGAAGGGGGATCAGCCGGGTTGGGCCAATCAGCGCTCTGCAGACCCCCGTAATCCTGCGTTAATCTCTAACCGTTTTGGTAAGATGATCCTCAGGGTATTAGAGTGTTGAGCCTATAATTGGGCTTTGAAATTGGGGTTGTGTGGGACAGGGATCTGCCTTGCTTAGGCCAATCGGCTTTCTGCAGACTCCCATTTTCTTATGTTCTTATGTAACACCGATATTTAAAAAAGGCAGCAAATCCCTACCCAGTAACTATCGTCCAATTAGCTTAACCTCAGTTGTATGTAAAATGCTAGAAACACTCATAAGAGACAGACTCGTAAATCAATTGGAGGAAAATAACATACTTAAAGATACTCAACACGGCTTTTGTAAAAAACGTTCCTGTTTAACAAACCTCTTAGACTTCTTCCACGATATCCTCAACCTCTACGATGAGAGTAAAGCTGTAGATATTTTATACCTTGATTTTCAAAAGGCCTTTGACAAAGTTCCCCACAAACGTTTTCTGCTAAAATTAAAAGCGCATGGAATACAAGACGGTGTGTTGAAATGGATAGAAAATTGGCTCAGCGACAGAAAGCAAAGAGTAGTCATATTAGTGGGGCGGATAAGTGCAGATTTTACCTTGAATCGTTCAAATGATGATACAAGCACCAAATTTGTCATGAATATCTGCGGGAGGCTATATTTTAAGAACAAAATCTTAGCCACCAGAAAATCCAAGATGGGTGCCATTTTTCAAGATGGCCGCCAATGCAATAACGTTTTGACATGAAATTTGACACAGATGTCCAACATAAAAGATATTGGTACCAATTCTAATGTTATTTACTATGCTGGAAACGATGCCATCATTCTTAAATGTCTCACAATCTTATAAACCACTTAAAAATGCAACATGGCCGCCATTTTTCAAGATGGCTGCCAATGAGTTCATGACAATACACATTGTGATGCACAATTTGATCAGTACGTCTGATATGAATGATATTGGTGTTGATTCCTATATTTTTGACCCCAGTAAATCCATTAAGATACCAAAAGTAGAGCTCAAAAGTACTATGAGACCATTTGTTCGAGACAAAAGAAAAAATCTGGTGGCCATCTTGCATTTTTCAGTGGATAATAATATTCTGAGACATTAAAGAATTATAACATTGTTTTCTGCATGGTAAATAACATTAGAATTGGTACCAATATCATTCACGTTGGACATCTGTGTCAAATGTCATGTCAAAACATTATCGCATTGGCGGCCATTTTGAAAAATGGCATTTTCAGGTGGCTAACAATTTTGTTCTTAAAATATAGCCTCTGGAAGATATCCATGCCAAATTTGGTGCTTGTATCACCATTTGAACGATTGTTTCACTTATCTGCCCCACTATAAACGGTAAGGCATGTAAATGGACCAATGTAAGTAGCGGGGTACCCCAGGGATCGGTACTAGAACCAATTCTCTTTCTAATTTACATCAACGACATAGATGAGGTATCACCTGTACAATCTCAAAATTTGCTGACGATACAAAAATTGCAAATAGCGTACTCTCAAAAGAACAAGTTGACGATATGCAACACAAGGGGAGGTGTGGCAGAGTGGTCTTGCCACTGGACTGGTAATCCAATGGACCCGGGTTCGAATCCCAATATGCCAATGGGAAGATATTATTGGGATGGAATTTGTGCTGTACCTAGTATCAGTGCATTACCACTGCACACCGAAATGCCAAAAAAAAAAACACCCTCATTGTTCCCTGATTAAAATAGCATTGTATGAATATTCCCATATTCAAAAAATATGCTACAGGGGGGCAATGCCTATAGTGAGTTAATTGCTCAATAGGTGGCGTTCTGAACATGAAGGTCCGAGTCTGTGGGGGTCAGACTGTGAAGCGCAGAGGCGAGGCGGCTTCAGAGATGGAGTTGCTTCGAGCCATGAAGCTTCGCATGTCTCACTTCCTAGACTGGAGCAAGACCTCACAGGACTCACCATGTTCAAAGGTTGAGTGTAAAGGCTATCAGCCTTTGCCCAAGAGGGAGTAGTTGGAATATAGAAAAAAAAAAAAAAAAAAAATTGTCATGTTGGGCCCAAATTTGGCAAATGAGTTTCAATGCTGATAAATGTAAAGTACTATATATAGGATACCAAAATGAGAAAGCAAACTTTTCGATGAATGGCACTCAGCTTAAGAATGTAAACAGAGAAACTGATCTGGGAGTAACAATATCGAGCAACCAAAAACCGAGTCAACAATGTTCAGAAGTTGTTAAGAAGGCAAACAAAATAATTGGCTTTATAGCCAGGTCATTTGAGCATAAATCCAAAGACGTTATCCCAACCCTTTACAATTCCTTAGTCCGCCCTCTTCTGGAATACTGCGTTCAATCCTGGTGCTCTTATTACCAAAAAGATATAGACAAGCTAGAACGAGTCCAACGTAGAGTTACCAAAATTATACCTAGCCTAAAGAACAAACCATAAGCGCAGATTAAGAGGCGACTTAATTCAAGTGTTCAAAATCATCAAAGGCATCAACAATATGAACTGTAGTAAGTACTTCACTATCGACCAATCTAATTAGACGCGGGGAAACGGTTGCAAAATTATTGGTAAATCTTTTAACCAATCTAAGAATTTCTTCTTCAATCGAGTTGTCAACTTATGGAATGAGCTTCCCCGAGACGTTATAGACTGCAGCACCGTTGATTCATTTAAACTTCACTTAGACAAATATCTTGCATCAAACCCGCGACTGACTGCATTTGTAAATGAATAACTTTATTTTATCCCCCCCTCAGTTACTAACCCATCTGTCCCCTACTAACTTCCTAATCCTGCCACGGACATTAGTTCCAGGGCAGTAGTTCCCTTTCCAATGTTCCCTTAGCCACTCTAAACCATTGTTTGGACACTTGATCCTCAGTGTTTTGGAAGACAAGCAGCTTAGAAGGGTCACTAGACCTGTTGTTGCTTGACTTTCTTTGTACTACTTTGTACTCCTTTGTAGAGCGAGGGACGCGAAATTGCCCTAGGGGCTAGTGTAGTTATTTGTATAATTTTAGCTTAATTTTCTGACAGAATTCGTTATGTTTACCATATATAGCAAAACAAATGTTCCATGTTCGTTTATTTTACTTATATGATGAACATATGAACTTTGAAGAGCGATAAAACCAGTGGGAAAAGCATTCGGGTGGTGAAAAACGTATATAATCGCCACCCGGTCGTATGCTCAGGCGGGAGGAGGAGAGACATACATCCTCCCATCTCGCAACACACTGATGGCTGCGGGAGAGATTTATGTGTTGCATAAGATCTCTAAGTGAGTCACTGGTGTGTACGAAACCACGTGAGGGAAATTTGTGCTGAAAATAACCGATGAATGGGGGAAATATGAGGAAAAATAGCCAATAATAGTACAAAGGAAATCAAGCAACAACAGATCTAGTGACCCTTCTCGGCTGCTTGTCCTCCAAAACACTGAGGATCAAGTGTCCAAACAGTGGTTTAGAGTGGGTAAGGGAACATTGGAAAGGGATCTACTGCCCTGCCACTAACGTGGCAGGACTAGGAAGTTAGTAGGGGACATATGTGTTAGTAACTGAGGGGAGGATAAAATAAAGTTATTCATTTACAAACGCAGTCAGTCGCGGGTTTGATGCGAGATATTTGTCTAGGCGGAATTTAAATGAATCAACGGTGCTGCAGTCTATAACGTCTCGGGGAAGCCCATTCCACAAGTTGACAACTCGATTGAAGAAGAAATTCTTAGATTCGTGAGTATCTATCTATCTGCGCTGGCCTCTTAATAAAGGAGGGGGTAAGCGGGTGGGAAGGAGGGGAAGGGGGGAGGGGTTGCAACACATAGGGATGAGTGGTAAAAAGTACTATAGGGGATTGTTCTTACCTAATGACATATTCCTTTGTTTTGAGAGCCCCTAGGGTGTTTTGGAAGTTTTTTTTATGGTCTTGTTTCCGTGCGGCCTATTGCGTTTGCTATGGTGACCATTCCGTTAGTCCTATCACACTTCTCAAGTTAAGGAAGCCATACTGGCGATCTGAGAGTTCATTAGGAGAACAGAAATGCTTTAGAAATTTGGAAAAAAGAATAGTTTCAAAAACTTCAGATATACAAGAGATGAGAGCAACTGGATGATAGTTGGAGCAGTCACTCTTCTTTGGGACAGGTTGAATGAGAGCAAACTTTCAGCAAGAAGGGAAGACGTTAGAGGAGAGGCAGAAACGAAAGATCCTGTGCGATTGCAGGGTTATTGATTAATCTAATAGCTTTATTTTGAATTTTGTCCAACTGCCTCAATGCAACCACACCACTTCCACTCCACAGAGGTGAACAGTAATCCATCTGAGAACGCACATGACTTTTATATATTACGGCCAACTGCTCGTTAGTGAAGAATTCTCGAACTCTGTACAGGAGTCCCAGTTTTTTAGAGGCATTCTTAGCAATGCTTCTAACATAATGAGTCCAGCTCAAGTTAGTAGTTAATGTTACACCGAGAATGTCAATACTAGGGGAAGTGGGAATATTTACATCATTAAAAAATATATGGGAGTCAGTGAGATTCTGTCGGTTAGAAAATTGAATGTACTTGGTTTTCTGTGCATTAAAGGAAACTAGATTCTTTTGTCCCCATTCTTCAATTCTAGAATGGTCCTGGTTCAGAGAAATTGCAGTGCTTATTTTTGAATTTATAAGATCGGGTTGGGTGAAAGAATTGGTAAATGTGAAGGAACTGTGGAGTGTTGAGTCATCTGCGTAGGAATGTATTGGATTATGAGTGGTAGATATGAGATCATTGATATGAATGAGGAACAGAGTTGGGGCCAAAACTGATCCCTGGGGAACACCAGCATTTATTGAGTGAAATTGAGAATAAAGGCCATCTACCATTACACATATTTTTCTGTTATGAAGATAAGAAATTAGTGGAACTAATGATGCAAGGCCGTAGTGTGACATCTTCGACAATAAGGATTGATGCCAGACTCTATCAAATGCCTTTGATATATCCAGTGCTATTGTATGTGTTTCACAATGTTGGTCTGTAGCTTGGTTGATTTGATGCGTAAGAAGGCAAAGAATGTCTGCAGTTGATCGACATCGTCTAAACCCATATTGCCTATCACTGATTAATTTATTATTCTCAAGATGCTTAATTATGTGATTATTTAATATAATTTCAAAGACTTTACCAAGAGTGGAAGTTATAGCTATTGGTCTGTAGTTTGATGGATCTGAAGAGGCACCTTTTTTAGGAACTGGATGGATGTTTGCTTCTTTCCAGGGTAGCAAAAAGGGCCTCCAATTAACAGGCTTCGAACTATGTCACTTAGCCCGTTCTATTACCGCAGATCCTAAACGGCACAAAATCGTCTAAATATAGCTAGAACAAAATATATAAGACGTCACTGGTACAGAGGGGTTAATAGCGCCTTCTATTCATGAAGACACTTATAACCATTAGCTTTGAACTGTTGTTGATTGAATAGCGGTGAAAAGCAACTTTGAGGCAGTATATTCCAGAAAGAAGTAGTTTGAGGTGTAAGTGAACTGTAAACAATACAAGGTCTGTGTTCGGGAGGAATAAGAGTGCAATGAAGGGCGCTAACAGATGCTCTAGTACCGAGGGAATAAAGTCAAGAGACGCAAAATAGATGCAATTGAACGTAATGTATTACATTTTAAACCATTGATCACACAAATCTGTATCTCTGATTGTGGCTATTGTCCAATATTGCCTTGCAAAACTTGAAGTTTTAAATCCATATAATAAAACAGATTATTTTACAAGTATCACAAAATGGACCATGGTGACTATACAACAGTTTTTCTGGCACTCTTAAAAAACTGACCAAACGAAGCTAAACTGGTTGAAACACTGACTTTGTATTATATAGAATGTATAATCATTATCAAAACATTTCCCTTAATGTCAAAATAATATATGAGTAAATTCTGGAACCTCATAGAATACCAATAGCAAGTTATTGATTACAAAATAACTTTTCATAACATTTCAGGTACGCGAGTTGCGACGTCTGCTCTCAATATACAATGCCAATAGAGGTGAAAAGTCATAAATGTTTTGAATGCCAGGGCTCTATTACTTACTGTGTTGTAAATTATGACTAGCTTCAGTCTGCTTGTGGTTGTGGCTGTGAGCAGGCTACGTGTGAGGAGAGACTAGCACACACATAATTGAACCAAAGGTAATCAGAGCCATATCAGCCATGTTGGTGCCAAAGGTATCGTTAACAAAACACAAAACAAAACAGAAACATTTCTCTCTATTGTATCATATACCTTTGCTACTGATTTGATGATTAGTGAAGACAGTAAGCGATAATACAAAAGCTATTGAACTGCTCACGATCGTTTTATTTTGTATTATTCGAACAGTGTTGATGTACTCTAGGCTACTCATGTCAAAAATATACATCGGAAGTTTAGATTAAGCAATTTCATCTACAAGCTTTGGACCGAGTATACAGTATATATATTTAAAGTTTACATGTCCATATGAATAACTAAAAAACACTTACATAAAATAAGCATACTGCTTTACATGTGATTTTGAAATAATCCAAAATAGAATGTTACTACACATATACAGTTTACTTTGACTTAGATATTATATAATTAATGTGTACCATAACTATTGACGTGTATAACTAATTTGTGTAACCAACAAAGTGATAATTAAAGAATATCCATTAATATTAGCTTATAACCAAAATGGTAACCAAACCAAAGGGTGTCCAGTAGAAGATACCATGTTAGGTGTTGTAATGGAGGCACTTAACAGGTAATTGTTTTGTAAACACTGTCGCTGATGTGTGGTACAGTATCAGCCATGACCGACACTTCTCGCACCTGGTGGTCCAGGCTCAGGGATAATCACAATATGGTTGTCTAACGACTGAACTTGGTTAGTTTGGACATTCATTGTCAAACTTGTTTAATGCCTCCATACTTTTATTTTTCTCTCTCTCTCTCTCTCTCTCTCTCTCTCTCTCTCTCTCTCTCTCTCTCTCTCTCTCTCGCTCTCTCTCTCTCAATTCAATTGTAGGAAAAATCATGGAAAAAATCCTTAGAGATAAGATAGTAGATTACCTCGAATCAAACAACCTAATCAAAAATAGTCAACACGGCTTTAGAGCAAATAAGTCATGCCTAACAAATTTGATTGAATTTTATAACAAACTATTCACATATAACGACATGACGAAATCACTAGATATAATCTTCTTGGACTTTCAAAAAGCTTTCGACAAGGTGCCTCACCGAAAACTATTGGCTAAACTGGAGAGGATAGGTATCAAAGGTGAAATTCATTCTTGGATAAAAAATTGGCTTA